>JAOVYV010000010.1:4532392-4551118 GCA_025674545.1 Hassar affinis
AAAATCATCAGTATTAAAACAATAAAAGACCTGAAATATTTCAGTTGGTGTGCAATGAATCTAAAATATATAAAAGTTAAATTTTTATCATTTCATTATGGAAAAGAATGAACTTTATCACAATATCCAACTTTTTTTTTGTCTCACTTGGGAATGTGGGAATGACGGGAATGGGAATAACGGCTTTTTGAAGGGAGCTGAATCTTATGGCTCTAAGTCATTCAAAAATATGTTCAAAATAACGGCTCATCAATCGTATTTAGGGAGCTGGGTTTACTAGGTTTAACTGTGAAATACTCACTATGTAGGGTAAGATTTGGATTTGATTCAAATTTAGACATCTCATCAATACTGTGCTGTGAATTTACTCCTGTCCTAATTTCTTAAATTTCTGCTAATTTGTCACACTGGAATGATTCAGATCATCCAACTCATTTTAATATAAGATAAAGAACATAAATACACACAAAATGCAGCTTTAAAATGATCATTCCATTTACTGAAGATAAAGATTTATTCAAAACCTAGCTCACCTATGTGAAAAAGTAATTGCCCCCCAAATCCTAATATCTGGTTGTGCCACCCTCTGCAATCAAACGTTTGTGATAACTTGTGATAAGTCTTTTACATTGCGGTGGAGGGATTTTGTCCCACACTTGTATGCGGAATTGATTTCTTTCAGCTACACTGGAGGGTTTGTGAGCATGAACTGCCTATTTAAGGTCCACAGCATCTCAATGGGATTTGAGACAGAACTTTGACTCGGCTGCTTCAAAACCTTCATTTTGTTTATTATGAGCCATTCAGAGCTGGATTTGCTTGTGTTCATCAGATCCTTGTCATGTTGCATAACCCAACTGTGCTTTGGGTCATAAACTGACAGATGGACATTCTCCTTCAGGATTTTCTGAAAGAGAGCAGAATTCATGGTTCCATCAGTTGGGACACATCGTCCAGCTCCTGCAGAAGCAAAGTAGCCCCAGAACATGACACTACCACCACCATGTTTGACTATAGGTATGGTGTTCTTATGGTGGAATGCAGTGTTAGCTTTACACCAACTGTAACAGGAGCCATGCCTTCCAAAAAGTTCCATCTTTGACTCATCAGTCCACAGAATATTATCCCAAAAGACTTGTTGGTCAACTAGATGTTTTTTGGCAGATGTGAGATGAACCTTTGTACTCTGCCTCAGTGTGGCTAGTGAAATTAAACCCAACAGTCAACTGAATGTAGTTAATTGGTTGATTTTGTTGGTAAAGGGGCAATTACTTTTTCACATGGGTGACAGATGTTTTGAATATATCTTTATCTTCAGTAAATGGAATGATCATTTAAAAGATGCATTTGTTGTTTACTCATGTTGTCTTTCTCATATATTAAAACTAGTTTGATGATATGAAACCTTTAAATTGGGAAGGGGGCAAATGTGTGACAACACTGTATACCAAATGAGATGTCCTTGCTCACTGAAGTATCAACTTAAAGTGAATTCATTTATTGATGACACTTATTGATTATACCTCTATTGAGGTATAATACGCATCACATTTCTTTTCATCCAGACGTACATCAGGGCATTTACTGATCTTACCTATAAAAAGAATAGCCACCAAATTGACAGATACCTTATCAAAATTATAACCTGTAATGAACTGGATTTTCTTCCAGTCTGATTTCTGAAAGTTTATTTTTAAAGATTTTTATTTTGTTTACCACTTTCCATGTGTCTCCATCACTCAATACTTCTTCCAGGACTCTCAGTGGGGTTCATTAATCTTCTTTATTTACAATGGAAGACACTTGAACAGGTGTCCTTTCCTCTCTGGCTCATCTTTAGCGATGCTGCTGAGATGGTTGTCCTCCTTTTTTCCTGTCTCACATAGCTATTCTCTTTTACTTTTCCTCTCTCCTTTTACCTTTGCTTTTTTCCCACCCTGTCACTTTTCTGCTTTCTCTTTATGTGTGTTTTTCTAATTCTATCTAACATTAAGTGCCTCTTTCTCCCTCTTTTCTATATTTCTTACTTTTTTTTTTCTTGGTCTCTGTCTATCTGTCTGCTCTTCTGTCCTCCTAATCTGTGTCCCTGTTTTAGCTAATCACAGTAAACAAGAGTGCAGCAAATTTTATTACTGTTACTAAATGTTCTTTTTTATTTTTTTACTGGGTTTTTGTCTTTATGGTTCTGTTATTGTTGCTGTTCAAGCATTTATTTTATCCTCATTCCATCTCTTCTTTCCCTTTTATTCATCAGGTTGGCTCTTTCTTCATGATTAATCTGTGTCTAGTGGTTATAGCCACTCAGTTCTCAGAGACTAAACAGCGTGAACACCAACTAATGCAGGAGCAGCGGGCCCGCTGTCTGTCCTCCAGCACATTGGCATCACTGGCAGAGCCAGGGGACTGTTATGAAGAGCTCTTCCAGCTCACCTGTCACATTCTGCGTAAAACCCGCCGCCGCATCATTGCCTTCTTCAGGGCACTGAGGCTGCACCCATGCCAGGCCACGTCTACCCAGTCACAAACCAATGTCAATGGTAGAGAAGGGAATCAGAGGCAACATCAGGGTAAGCTGGATATGTGGATGAGTGGACAGAAGTATGGATGAATGGAGAAAAATGCATGGCAATGTGGAGCAATGAATAAATGAATAAATAAATAGATAGAGGTGGGTAGGTGTGTGGAAATGAATGTGATAAGCTGGATGGATGTATGGGTGGATGGATGCATAGATAGATGGATGTGGGGTTGGGTGGCTGGGTGGATGGATGGATTGATGGATGGATAGAAGCAAAGATGTCTAAGGGTACTGAGATTAATGTGTGAATGGAGAGAGTTGATCTTAGTATATTTAGATTTGGAGCACTGGAAATGAAAGAAATGAAGAGAGAAGGATGGTTAAACCAAATGATTGATGAATAAGAGGACAGAAATAGTATTAGGTGGATGAATCCATGGATGGATGGTTGGATGGATGGTTGGAAAGGTGAATATATTAAAAGAGGGATATGATTTCAGAATGGATGGCAAGATTGATGGATTAGAATAGGAATGAAAGGATGAAAAGAGGAACCTATTAACCAGTTGGATAGAGGTAGAGAAGCTTGGTTATAGATGGAAAGATGATCAGAAAGATGTGTGGATATACTGATAAGAACACAGAGAAATGAATGAAAAACTGAATATATTATTAAGAGATCAACAACAATAAAGAAGTATGATTATAGATAAATGGATGGTGACAGATCTGTGGATGGGTGGAAAGATAGTAATAGGGAATGAATGGATGAAAAATAAATATATTTTGAGATGGATAAATATACAGACGATTGATGCATGACTAAATGAACAAGTATGAATAAATCAAAAGTATAATGCTAGATGGATGGGTGGGTGGATGGGTGGGAGGATGCATGGATAGATTAATAGATGGATAAAATGCAGGAAGTGTGGTCGAAGATGGAAAACTGTCATGAGTGAATAGAAGGATATATTGATTGGAATGGATGAAAAGATTAATGTATTAAGAGATGGGTAAAGAAACATGATCATAGATGTAAAGGTGGTGATGGACAGACAGATGGGTAGATGGATGAATGGATGAATGGATGTTGATGATGATGATGATGATGATGATGATGATGATGAATGGGTGAATAGATGGATGGATGGAAAGGTTGGAATATAGCTGAATGGATGAATGCTGTATATTAAGAGATGGATAAACATATAGCTTATGGGTACCTGGAAGGACAGGAGCAGTGTGTCAATTCATTAAAAGATCAATGGCTAGATGGATGGATGAATGGGTGGATGAATGGATGGTAGGATAGAGGAACATTTTGATTTTGTCTCAAATATCACCCTGTTCCCAAAACATGACGCCTGACCATGCTCCTCCTTAAGGTTCTGATGTTTTATCTTCACCACCTGTCTCTGAGGACTGTCCTCACTGCGTGGCCCTGTCTCTCAGAGATGGTGCGGGACCTGCAGGCATGGCAGCCAATCAGGAGGCAAAGGAAGGTGCACTGGAGGATACAGATGGGCAGGGTGGCCAATCAGGAGAGCAGAAGGAAAAGAAGTTGTGTAAGGGAAAATGTAAAGAGCTGTGGATGGAGATGAGGATTAAACTGTGGGGAATCGTCGAGAGCAAATACTTCAACCGAGGCATCATGATTGCCATTCTCATCAATACAATCAGCATGGGCATCGAACATCATGAGCAGGTAAACTCCACAACCCCCACACTTTGGCATGTTCGACTTCCTTGATTGCAACAATCTTCAGGTGGATTTGTGAGTGATGAGGGGAGAGCAAACAACCTGCACCCGCTCTCTCTCTTTCATGAAATTACACAGTAAAACACTTTCCGAAGCCACATGTACACACACATACAAACACAAAGTGGGATGCCACTTTGTCTTCTGTCTATACAACCCAATACTTATTGGTTTTTCCATTCCCTCAAAAGATGCTTATATTATACTTTACCTGTCCAACATTCTAACATTATGATGAATGAAAGAGAGACAGACTGAAACAGAGTGAGAGATATATCATCTATATTATTTCAGCAGAACTGGGAACCGGTCACTGACTAGTTTGGGTCAATTGCCAAATACTGTAGCTATAAACTGGGCACATAAATTTCTCTATGATGGTTAAGTACAGTATATATACTTTGTTCAAGCTTTGCTATTGGGAAGTGTAGCTTAGTGGTTAAGCTGTTGGCCTGCTTACCCAAAGGCTGTGAGTTCAAATCTACACCACTGGCACTGTTGGGCCCTTGAGCAAGGCCCTTAACCCTCAGTTGCTCTGCTGTGTAAATATACATAGATAAATGTAAGTCACTCTGGATAAGGGTGTCTGCCAAAGGCTGTAAATGGTTTGAAGTAGATTTTAACAGAAACACTTCTAGACACAAAATGTGTATATTGTATGTATATTTAATGCATAGTATAAAATCCACAGTATGTTTGATTTTACGGAACATCCGTGAAACAAAATAGTTACTGTGATTACTTAGAACAGCTGGTAGTCATAGTCATGTGAGCTTTAGACCTGTTACTAAGACCCTTCAAATAAGGCTGTTTTATGGGAAATTTTGTCCTATCAAAATCAAGGATTTAATAGCACACTCATATAATAACCTTGATCAACAACAAAGAAGAAAATCATTATCAAAGCATTATGACCAACTATGTACCTATTGACCAAGTGGTGGTCATTTGATTAATACAAAAACGAACAGGACAAGCCTTTTTACCTAGAGTCAAAGAACAGTGACCAAACGCAATGATTTTTAACAAAATCTATTTCTTGTTCATTTTCTTTTTGGATTAATTATAATCAGTCATTAGTAGCATTGATAAAGGTCCTAATTCTACCTGGAGCTCTTTTCATCAAACCCTGTATGTCTGTAGGTTACTAAGCGAGCAAATTGTGACCCTCTTAAACCTTTGCTCTGTCTAATCAACAAAGGGGATTGATTGTGGCGAGACTGAATCTGCCTGATAACAGCAAAAGGGGAGACTAATAGGCAAAGTACATGGAGCTGAGAAAGCTGAAAGCTCTGATACTACAGCTGTGGTTTTTCTGAGTTGTCTTCAATTTTTAATCTCTATGCGCATTTATTATTAGCCATGCATTTTCCATGCCATTACTTCATGTATTCACCTATAGTCTAATTCCAAAGTGAAAGGAAAGGGGTGCAGAATTCTCAGTAATGAAATCATTATTACAAGTGGTTGGAACTCCGGGAGCTTCAAAGTAGCACTTAAAGAGGAGCCATTATTATTTTAGATATGGGATTTTTTTTGATGCCTTTAATTTTCTGGTGCTTTTGGTTACCTAATATTTCTCCAATGAACAGTGACGGCTTCTCTTCAAGGATCAATTTAGGCGGTAACTTTTGCTCACTGTGTATATCCTGAAGTTCTGTGAGATAATAAGACAATTCAAAGTGGAGGAATTTAACTGGTAGGCATACAGTAATACAGTAGGCAGTTTGTTCCAAAGAGGATTTCCTTTCCTTCTTTTTCACTCTTTCATTATACTGTATGTGCTGTTGGAAATCCTGTCAAATTCCATATCAGTTTTAGTGCAAAAACAAGGAATGTTGGTGTACTTCTATCTAGATAATATAATAAGATATGATAATTATATATGTACATCAATAGTATATGCTTACTATTTGGTAGGCCCCCCATGGGATCTTGGAGGGAACATTGCTCCTGTTCCAGATTTTCTGGTACTTCTACGTACATGTATACATATGTCCACAAGTGTAGTTGGTGTGAATCATATAGATGAATACTACTACTTATAAGATCTTTATCTCTACTGCGTATCTATCTATATGCAATATACAAAGTATATGTCAAATACAAGTGGATTAATCATAAATGTATTGAGGCACAAAGGTTTTAGCACACATGATCAGGTTTTTACAGACAGGCACTTTGCTATCAAAAGTGAACTTTATCCACTCAGCTTTTCTGTCCTCTGAAGCTAGGAGCCACTGTACCTATGTGTGTTGATCTGTACAGCTGACAATAGTCCTCACCAGTAACACACATAAGGTAACCCATAACTGTGCAACTTTGTGTTCATATAAGTAAAGTAGAGGTATATGTCAATTTTCCCACCCAGAAACCATGGTGATGCATCTAACTATACATGGAGTACCTTTTAAAAATACAAATAAATATACAAATTGTTGTAAATTGGGCATTTATTCTGCTATAGAATGAATCAAAACATATGCCATGGCATTCCTCTGTAGACTGGTTAAATTGAACATAAGAGAAAAACACTTCTAGCTAGTGAAAGAAAGGTTTCTTAATGACTGACCCTTCCATTGCTTTTTCTATCAGCCGGAGGAGCTGACTAACGTTCTGGAGATCTGCAACATCGTCTTCACCAGCATGTTTGCCTTAGAGATGATCCTAAAGCTGACTGCCTTCGGTTGCTTCAACTACCTCCACAACCCGTACAACATTTTTGATGGCATCATCGTTATCATCAGGTGAGAGCCGGGCTTGCAGCATCTGTCGCAGCTATCCTAAATTTCACAACATTCCCTTTGGTACGGGGGGAGATATGACTGGTTGAGCACAACACCTATGGTCGAATAAACTAAATCCTGCCTCTTCATGATTCAGTGATTTGTATTACTGGATAGAAGGATGCTGAAATGTTCTTTTTCTTTTTATTCCTGTCCAGGTGATAATTACAATATGGGGCTATTCAAGCTCATCTGAGCTTTTGTGTTAGAATTCAAAAAAACAATTCCTATTTGATTGCTGGGTTTAAAGCTGTGATTGCAGTCTTCAGCCTTAAATCAGATTACTGTGGCTGGAATGCTCTTAATATTCTTAGGTAGAAATGAAGTTCCTCTCTAGCAATCTGTAGTATCAACAGGATCGAGTCCTGGGCATAGCCAGTTTATGGAAAAAAAAATCTTTAGAATATCCTAAAATTCAGAATTAACTGTGACCCGTCTAGACTTGATACCACTTTTTCTTTTTTAAGTTTCTAAAACCAACAATGTACTCAATGTTATTATGTCTTTATATTATCCTTGTATGTTTTGCACTTCTATCTCTCTCTTTCTTTCTCTGCCTGTCTCTTCATCTTGCCAAAAGTATGTGGACACTCCTGCACTAACCATCACTCCCACAAACTGAGCACAAACCATTATCTCTATTATCTTTATCTATCTATCTATCTATCTATCTATCTATCTATCTATCTATCTATCTATCTATCTATCTATCTATATTTGGGATAGTTTAGCTCAGTGGTTAAGATGTTGGACTACTGACCAGAAGATTGTGAGTTTAAATAGTACCCCAGCCAAGTTGTCATTGAGCTGTTCAGTTGTGCAAATGAGATAAATATAAGCTGATCTGGCTTCCATTTGTCTGCCAAATACCATAAATGTAAATGTTATCTGCATGCACGGTGCAATTTGGATCTCCAACTTTCTCATCAATTGAAAAGCTGACACATCAAATTTAGAAAGATGGTCACTTATGCAGGAGATCTAGGTTCAATTCCCAGGTCAACTGTCACTTCCATGACACAAGCATTATAGGGACAGTATAGCGCAAACATGACCAGAACATACTGAGCTTAAATACCACTACAGCCAAATTGGGTGGACTGCTGGGCACCTAAGCAAGGGCTCAACCCTAACTGA
Organism: Hassar affinis; assembly: GCA_025674545.1. Taxonomy (NCBI): domain Eukaryota; kingdom Metazoa; phylum Chordata; class Actinopteri; order Siluriformes; family Doradidae; genus Hassar; species Hassar affinis. The sequence continues at coordinate 4,540,596 of JAOVYV010000010.1, forward strand.
GCACCCCTTAACATCAAGTGCTCACTGTTGTGTAAATGAGATAAAATGTAAGTTGCTCTGCATAAGGATGTCTGCCAAATGGCATAAATGTAGCTTAAAACGCTGAACAAAATGATCAGCTGGCCTCTAAAATGATGATCGCAAGTGTAATATCTGGCCTTCAGTGTTCTTTTAGAAATGCACAGAAGGTCCTTGAGGCCTCGCTGGTAGTTAATCATAATCTTGTGTGGTCCGGTAGGCTCTGTGGGGTAGATGGAGAAGAGGTCTTGTGCTTTTTCTCCGGGGGCCCCTCAAATGTAAGGCACATATGATTTTGATTTTGAACAAAGGAATCTATACGTTGAGGGGGTTTCAAGTCCTTTCCTCTGCCTATAAGTAACCTAGCACCCCCCCCCCCCCCGTATTCTTCAGAGTGTGAATCTGGCTGCAGCACTCTCCAGGCACTCCTGGGGCTTGTAAACGATACTCGTCTGATATTATTTGATATTTGTATAAAATTCCTTTTTTCAGCAGAGATTCTTTATCTCAACTTCTTTGAGTTACCACACAAGAAAAAGGAGAGATGTACCTCTTATATTCAAATGAAAGAAAGCCAGAATGCATTATTACCAATAAGGATGGATTTAAGGATGTTCCCATCAATCAGCTACTAATCGTTATCATCCGATATTCATTCTAAATCGTTTGATCGGAACTCTCTGAAAAGGTCAATCAAAAGCACAGATAAGATCATGCAAAATACATGAGACAGTTGCAAATCGTGTGCATGGACAAAGGAGTGCACTAAAATGGCTTCGTCTGCCTGGCAGTTCAACAAGGTGTCCTAAAAAGACAATAAAATCACCATATGCAATGTGTGTTAATCAAAAGTCCCTTGTGGTGCAATTCAAGAATGACATTTGAGTACCGCAATCCTCACAGGAGGGTGTTGAAGATCGTCTTTTCCACAACCGTCAAGTCAGCAGTCTTCCCCATGATTGCGGTTGTGTGACCAAGTCAACTAGACCAAGAGATACACGGCATATATATACTGTTTGAGATATTGGATTTCTCATAATTAGGCATAATGATCAAAATTAACACTAGGCTATAAATATGTCACTTCATATGTAATGAATATAAAATATGACAGTTTACCTTTTTCAGATTCAATTATGAAAAAAACAACGTTTTCCACTATATAAAATTTTTTTGAGATACACCAGTAGATCCACGTTCTCCCTTTCCCTTTCCCCACCTCCTGTTCTTATGTCATATATTCATATTTTATCCACACTTTGTGTCATTTCCTTTCTCATATCCTCTTTTTATATTTGGCTTTTTGTATACTCAATTACACATTTAAACCTCCACTGTCCATCTGTGTCTTTGTATCTTTGTCACTTTTTTTCTTCTGCCTTCTTTTTCTCTTACTCTTATATAACTGGAACAGATGTATTCACCTCTTCCTCTGTCCTTTAACTCCACCTTTGTCTGTTTCTGCAGCGTGTGCGAGATTGTCGGACAGTCCGATGGTGGCCTAAGCGTGTTGAGGACATTCAGGCTGCTCCGTGTGTTAAAGCTGGTGCGCTTCATGCCGGCTTTGCGCCGGCAGCTCGTCGTCCTGATGAAAACCATGGACAATGTGGCCACGTTTTGCATGCTGCTCATGCTCTTCATCTTCATCTTCAGGTGTGTGTGTGGGTGGCCAAAGGTCAGAGAATTGGGAGTGGTTAGATTGAGATTGGGGATTCTAGCCTCATTCATTGTGACAGAGTGACAGAGATAAAAAAAAATTGACTAAAATAGAAACAGCTAAAGGACTGATGGGATTAATCTAATAAGGAGGCAGGACAGGAAACAGGTGAAATAAAGAAAAATGTACACAGAAGGATGGAGAGAAACAGGAAGTGGCCAGGTACACTATGAAGACAAATGTAGACTTCTCTCAATTGCTGTTCTCTATTTGTCTTAGTTCATGGGGCACATGTGCACATACACACATACACACACACACACACACACACACACACACACACACACACAGCTACCTGCTACTAGAGGGACCTAAAGGTCTGCTCCGGCTTGACACATTTTTCTACTTTCGACTTATTTTTCCTTAGTTCCATCATGCTGACCCAGAAACCTAAAGAAAAATGATATCCTATTCTCAGTGTGTACACACACATACTGGAAATCCAAGAAATTAAATTTATAATTTGTAATTTCCCCCAAAAATAGGTTATAATGCATGTCAATGGGTCAGTGAGTAATGAGCCAAACCAAATAAATAATGAACACGTGCTGAACCATGGACATAATCGACTCACTCAGTGAATGAAAGCTCATCAGAGTCAGCCATGTTCAATGGTTGTTAATAAACCCATCAAACATGTTGCTTAGTGAGTGAATTGACTTATGTCATGTTTGATTAAAAATCCACTACAAAATAACTTAACTGTCAATCCCTTCAACCAGGGGTAGGTTTGTCTAGTACAATGATTTGTAAAGATGCAGGATACATAGGTTATAGCCTACTATGAGTTTAAATGTATATGTACATTGATCAGGCTTATGCTTATGCCTGTTTTTCTCTACACTCATTTTCCATTTTCTCAGTTCCACTTACCATATAGATGCACTTTGTAGTTCTACATTTACAGACTGTAGTCCATCTGTTTCTATACACACTTTGTTAGCCCCCTTTACTCTGTTCTTTAATGGTCAGGACCCCCACAGGACCAGCACAGATCACATATTATTTGTGGAATTTGACAACGTCCACCCTGTAGGTGTAAAGTCAGAGACAGTAGCTCATCTGTTGTTGCACAGTTTGTGTTAGTCATCCTCTAATCTTTAATCAGTGCTCACAGGATGCTGGTGGCTGGACATTTTAGTTTGTGGACTATTTTCAGTCCAGCAGTGACACTGAAAAACTCCAGCAGCACTGCTGTGTCTGATCCACTCACACCAGTACAACACACTAACACACCACCACATCAGTGTCACTGCAGTGCTGAGAATGATCCACCACCCAAATAGTACCTGATCTGTGCTGGTCCCATGGGGGTCCTGACCATTAGAGAACAGAGTAAAGGGGAACAACAAAGTATGCAGAGAAACAGATGGCCTACAGACTGTAATTGTAGAACTACAAAATGCATCTATATGGTAAGTGGAACTGAGAAAATGAACAATGAATGTAGAGAAAAGGATGTGGTCAGAAGGTTATGCCTGATTGGTGTAGAAGTAGTCACATTTCAACTTGCATCTTAAATTCATGAACATCTAAAATCATAAGGAATGGTGCTTTTAGAATCGGGTGTTTTTACAAGTAAGATATGGATTGGGAATCACGTTCTGAAGCTGCCCTTATCTCTCTTCCTTATATCTCTTTCTAATTGCAGTATCTTGGGAATGCACATATTTGGCTGTAAGTTCAGTCTGAAGACAGATGCTGGAGACACAGTACCTGACAGGAAAAACTTTGACTCTCTACTGTGGGCCATAGTAACAGTATTTCAGGTATTGCACTCACACTACAAGAAACCATCTAGAATTATTGTGTCAATCATGCCACATCAATTTAATACATTTATTTGTATCTCTTGTAGATCTTGACTCAGGAGGACTGGAATGTGGTATTGTATAATGGAATGGCCTCCACCTCTCCTCTGGCAGCTCTCTATTTTGTGGCTCTCATGACGTTTGGAAATTATGTGCTTTTTAACCTACTTGTTGCCATTCTGGTAGAGGGATTTCAGGCAGAGGCAAGGCAACAGGGCTGAATATTTCTAAAAAAAAAAAGTCAATAGAAAAGTAGTTACATTTTTTTAGCACCATTTGGTTTGCAAATTATCTATTGTCGTAACTGTAGTACCAGGTGCTATTTTTTGTACTTGTTACCTCCACCCAACTTATAATTTTCCTGTCTTTCCTCCATTAGGGTGATGCTAATCGTTCATATTCAGATGATGACGGGTCATCCTCCAACTATGATGGAAGTGAGAGACACAAGGACTCACTCCAGCTCTCTGGTAGGTTACCATAAATGGAATATGCAGTGTAGTATGCGTCCCACCTAGAACACTAGTGCAACCAACCAGTTTAAAGACAGAATTTGGTAATAACTTCATTCATTCTTTGAGACTTTTCTCCAATATGAGTCTCTTTTTTATGAGTCAAGCACGTCCAACTTTCTTATCCAGTACGAGTGCCTTTTATTATCTCTCCCTTGACTTGGGTGAATAAGTTTCCCAGTATGCATTTCACCTCCAGGATGAGCCTTTTTCTTCTCCATTATCAGTTGGTTTTTAAATATTATGTTCCTGACTTTTCCAGCATGGTTCCCTTCTCCTTTAGAAGTCCCTTTCTCCAGTACACTATACTCTATATAAGTCCACTTTCCAGGGTGTGTCCTTTCTTGCCATCTATGAATCCCTTCTCTGGGTGGACTCCTTACTTTCTTCAGGATCCAGTATGAGCCCATTCTTCAGAGTGAGTCCTTTTTGCTCAATTATGAGTCCCTTCCTCAGCTGGACTTGTTTCTCCATTATATATCCCTTCTCCTGTATCTAATATGAGCACATTTTGTCTTCAGTTTGAGCCTTTTCCAATTTGGGCCTTTTGTGTATTATACATAACTTCCTCCAGTACTTACTAAAGTCCTAATTCCTCAGTTAGTCTTTTCTTCTGCAGTGGGCTGAGTTCTTGCTTCATTAAGTGGCCTCTCTAGTGCCCAAGATGAGCCTCTTCTCCAGAATGAGTGCTTTCCTCTTCACCATAGGTAATTTCTCCAACATGACTCCTTGCTTCTACATTATCCCAAGTCCCTTCTCCACTTCTTCACCAAGGTTAGGTGCATTTCTATTATAAACCTTCACCAGTATATGTTTCTTCCATTCTACATCTCTTCTCCAGAAAGAGCTTCTTCTCAAAGAATAAGTTAGCATTCACATGTGATGGCTTTTCCTCCAATATACCTCCTGTATTCTTCTCCTGTAGGATCTTAATAATGATATGGTCCTTTTTGTAGTATAACTTCATTTGCAATGCTCATTATGAGTCCATTCAAGATTTCTTCTTTTGGCTTTAATTAAGCCCACTCTGCTCGCTTGCCTATTTGCTATTTACTGGCTCACATTTCCTGACTTGACCTACTTCAGTTCTTACCTCCACTCTCCTCAACCGACACTGTAGAAAAAAGGGTTAGTTTGTCTTGTTCATCTAAACTTAACCAAGCACAGACCTAGACTTGTGCTCTCTCTAAACCCCACCTCTACCCCTTTTCTATCTCCCCTATTTTTCTCCTAAGCTCAGGATCATTTGGCACTTTTGATTTACAACATCTCAGCTTCTTGCCTTTTGCACACAGAGTACAGTGCAAAAACCCTTCACTATGATGTGTAAATCATAATTTGCCCTGTCGGTTACCTCATGCAGCCGTTAAATCAAGCAGAGAGAAGTGGCAGTGTTTATGGAAGCTATGTAGTGATTTCGTATTCCCTACCATGTGAGGATAGTCCTAGTAATTACTTCACCTTTTGGTATCTTGATTCTTTTCTTATTGTCCTTAATGCTGAATATCTTTCTTCTCATTGAAATTGCTTATGACAACCATGCTTACGACAGCATGGTTAATAATTTACATTAAAGCCAACATTCCTTAGAAAACTGTAGGAAAAGTACTCAGAGTCAACTCTCAGACTGGCCTCAACTGAGGGTCAGTATAAATGTTTAATTGAGAAACTGAAATACCCTTTTCAATTTATTTCAGTAAATAAACAGGAAACTAGTAGGTGACTGGCCCCATCCACTTCCCTTAAACTACCTGGTCCAACATTGAACAAAGTCACAGTTATTAACCTGTAATTCCTGCCCCATAGCTTTAGAGCTAGGATTTTGGAGAAAAAAAAAGCATAAGCAAGATTTTGAAAATATCCTTCTGAAAAAATACACCCTCCTCTTTAGGCCTCCATTGAAGACACATGAATAAGATCTGCTGTAGCATGAGTCTATGAGAAACAGAGAGTATCTGTACATCTCATGTCTAATTCAGATGTAAGGAAACACCTGCAACAGCAACACTGAGAGTAGCCCCCGTTCTTACCTGTGTTAAAGGTGCGATAAACAGACATTTCCTCAATAGTCTCTCTCACCCACACACACACAAACAGACATACACACATACACACACACACACACACACACACACACACACACACATACACACACATACAGAGCACCACTGAGGAAACAGAAAGCAGAGTATTTACAACTGAGTCTTCTTCCATAAATATTCAGTAAATGTCTCCGAACAAAAAATCAAGTCACTGCTTAAAAGAATTTGCTTCCACTGCTCAACAACAGACTAGATATGGCCTACAGAAGTACACAAAACATTACATAATAGCTTTCATTGTGCTTCATTTGAAAGAACCATCAACATTTCATTACGTAGCCATTAAACTTTAATCAGAACAGGTGAGCATGCCTGCAAGCTTAATGCATTTCAGTGCAGGTACCTCTAGTCTGAGACTGATAGATATTTTTACCTTGTTAAAAAACAAATATCTCTGTCCGAGGGAGGAAAGTGGTGAATGCCAAACCGCTGCATCATAGTAAGATTCTCAATTAGTTTCCACAGCCTGAGGATCTCCTTTCTGAAAGCCGGGTTTTCACGGATAGAAGTCAACAACTTCTGGGTCCAGAGCTGAAGTGTAGTTGTGGTCCTTCAGGATTGCATCACCCTCCTTGCTCCTGGCATCTTCCACTGGTCCTGTTCTCCTCTCCCAAAAGCCCGGTCTTGAAAGTTCATGTGCATTGTAGAGTACATGCATGTTGGTAGGTAGGTAGGTAGGTAGGTAGGTAGGTAGACAGGGAGGCAATCAAATCATTTAAAACTGGAAACAAAAATGATTGTTAATGTGTGTTACAAAGTATCTAAAAAACTGCATACTTCTTACATTTCAACAGACTGGTGTTGCACTCTTTCTCTCCAGATCCGAAACTTTGTGCGCTGACTCCGAACGGGCATCTAGAGATGAACCCCATAGCAGGAGGAAGGATAAATATGGAAGAGGAATCTCGTAAGAGCAGTGTCACTAGTCTGGGCAAGAGCAGCCTGGAGCAACGATCTTTCTCACTGGTGAGAGCAAAATGCCAAACAATCTGTCAAACCAATCAACTTTCAAATGTCAAAATTGAAACTCAGTTTAGATACAGTTGGCAGAAAAATGGAAAAATCAACATAAAGAGTCTGAGGAAAGTGTTGGACCACTACATGCTTTCAGAAGAGTTTCAGTGGGCCATGGCACTGATTCTACCTCTACATGGTACCATTCTTCCAAAAGATAGCTAGTGGTAATTTTAGCACCAGGCTAAATTTAGGTTTTTGGTCAGAATTTACTTGATAGCAAGTCACGCAACCATTTTGATGGACTAGGTGAACTAATCGCTAAAATTAATTACTCAGTTTGGCTGCTATTTTATGAATGGAAACACTAACATACCATATCTTATATATCTCATGGAAAGCCTCCCAGATAGAATAGACTAATATTGCACCAAATTGGAGACAAATATTCTAGTAAATATCCTTGATTTCATTGGATTATGGAAACAATCTTCCCTCACACAAATTGTTAGAGAGTTATAATTACTTATAACGAAAAAATGTTGTATAACTCCTGTTTAAAATGATCTGTTCCACTTTACTGGGACCAGCAAAATACAATAAAATCTTCCAGTAACAGTTATAGTTATACACTGAAAAACCAGAAAAACTGGTATGTCAGTAAATACTTGGTAGGTCCCCCATCGGATCTTGGAGGGAACATTGCACAGTCCTCACGCTCATGCTTTTTGAGGCCCCAGCATGGAATTCCAATGTTACTTGAGGCAGTGTTTCATGCCTATTGCGTGAAACGATTCTTGCAAGTGGACGCTGGTCACGTTCACCCAGTGTCTTTTTAGGGCCACACCACTGTCGTAGTTTTAGACATTGTTGAATTCAAAAGCAAAACTTTGCTTCTACCTCCGAAATGCTATGACTCACCTCATGAGCTCCAGCTCACAGCTCTAGAAATTTCCATAGATGTCTATCACTTTATTTACACACTGGTGGATGCAACCAACGAAGTGCATATGTGACATTGCTATGTATTTTGAATAGGTTCCAGTACCTTTTTTCAGGGTTTTTTTGCATCTGTATACATTGATTTGTGCATTAATAATACACAATAAGGCAATTTTGTTGAACCTAAAAGTTTGCTGACTAACCAATTTGCTGGTGCATTTAATAGAAATCCACAAAATGATTAGAAAATCATAATTCTCAAAATTTCCATAAAACCAAAGTGCAATACTTTTCCATTGCAACTGTAAATATCTGAAGCAATAAAACACCATTTCTTGGATTAATACAAGCACTTGTTTTACAAACACGAATTCCAAAGCAGTTGGGACATTGTGTAAAATGTAAATAAAAACAGAATGGAATGATTTGCAAATCCTTATTTTATTCACGATAGAACACGACATATCAGATGTTGAAATGGAGACATTTTACCATTTCATGAAAAATATTAGCTCATTTTGAAATAGATGGCAAAAGAGTTGGGATGGGGCAACAAAAGGCTGGAAAAGTAAGTGGTACTAATAAAAAAACAGCTGTGGGAGCATTTTGCAGCTAAGGTTAAATGGCAACAGGTCAGTAACATGACTGGGTATAAAAAGAGAATTTTAGAGTGGCAGAGTCTCTCAGAAGCAAAGATGTGCAAAGGTTCATCAACCTGTGTATGAAAAGTATGGAACAATTTCAGAAAAATGTTCCTCAACATAAAAGTGTGAAAGGTTTCTGAGATTTGCAAATCATTCCAATGTTTTTATTTACATTTTACACAACGTGCCAACTGTTTTGGAATTGGAGTTGTAATCCAGTGGTTGGCAGTGCCACTACATAGAAGCTAAATGCCCTAAAATGTTCTTTCAAGAATATTTACGTGTGGTTTTGGTCATTTGTAAAGGAGTGAGCGACAAATACTGAGCGCTTACTCTGTTGCTGATTCAGTAGTGACCAATATCTAAGCCTCATGCTCAGTCCTGGCCAGATTAGTCATGTATGAGGCAGAGTTGGGCTCAAACTGCCAACTGTGAGCCCATTGAGTGTGTGTGATTCCCATCAGCTCTCTGTGCATGCTGGCTGCTTCTGCTGGAAAGTCACACGGTGCTAATGAGTCAATGAAACATTTGCGATAATTATTGCTTTGATTAGAAATCACTCAGCCATAGAGTGCCCTGGCGCTCCCTGTGAGTGCCCACGATGTGTGCGTGTGTTTGTATGTTTGTGTGTGTAAGACCATGTTAGTGAAACCACAATTCCGCGGGTAAGATGCCAAGCCCAACCATGACTCTGGGGTTTCCATAGCAACTCCTCTTTAATTGAGACAGCCATAGATAGGAGAGAGAGAGAGAAATGGAAGAGAGAATGCTCGATGGTTTAAATATAGTGTTGTGACGCACCATGCATGGGAGACCATGAGCTTAGCCATGCTAATCAGAGCTGATATTTCCATGAGTAGAACCGTGCATTGAATAAAGCATGGAATCACCAGCATGCACACACACAAATAAACACACACAAACACACACGCATTATGTGCTTCATTCACAGTTTTTTAGTCACTTTGCAAAATTGCTCCGTGTAAATCCATTAAATATCGCACCATGTGTTTCTCACTTTTGTCTTGACTCAAGCTGTCACATTGCTATGCTTTATTTGACAGAAACCAAGTACCAAGTGTGTGTGCTGTGTCTTTTGTTGGCATGCAGCATCGCCTCCTGCTTAAAGTAATTTTAGATGACTTAATAACAGTTAACAAGGTTTCTATGGCAACCGTTTCAGCACTAAATATGGGCAATTGTCCTCTTTTACAGCAAACATATACAGCCTACAATTATCTTTGTGAGGCACTATAGCCAAGCGTTCACACACACACACACACACACACACACACACACACATACCAGAAACCAAAAATGCACACTTTTATTCCTCCTTTTTCTCTATACCTACAGCGTCATGGCCGTAGTTCCTTGTACCGCCATTGGGGGCGTCCCCACCCCCAGTCAGCATGGAGCCGCCGGTCTAGCTGGAACAGTGTGGGTCATGCTACTCGGGGCCTGACAGTAGGGGGAAGCTTGCGGGTCCGAGGGCCCCATTCCCACCCAGCTGAGCGGGAGTCCTTGCTTTCTCCACGCCCCCAACTCTCACACCCCCCTCCTCTATTTTCCCGCCGTTACCCCCTTCGCCGTGATCGACGTGCACTTTCACTTGAACTCCCCGAGCAGCTCCAGCTCCCTGGACCCCCATTGCAACGCCCCCTTCTAACCAGGAAGAAAAGCGTGTGTGGGGAGCAGCACCATGACTGTAATGGGAAAGCACCAATGCGTCAGAGAGCACTGCTTAGTGAAATTTATCCCCAGCTCAATGCTCGGAAGGACAAACCACACCTCGATGAGGAAACAGATTACGTAAGTTATGA
>JAOVYV010000010.1:4554035-4564187 GCA_025674545.1 Hassar affinis
AGTTTGGATGACTTTAGTATTAATCTACAATGCAGAACATTTTAAAATAATGAAAAACCACTGAATTAAAGGTGTGTACAAACATTTGTCTGGTATTATACGTATATTCAATCTGTTCTGTGTGAAGGCCAGTCTACAGAAATGTTAATCACAATAATTTGCCATTGCAGAACTCAACAAACCTATTCATTTAGAATTTTAGAATTGTTGCCTTAAAAAAAATGACAGAAGATTCTAGAAATGTGCTGCTACTTTTGCTCTGTTTGGTGTACTCTGCTTCACCATGGTGACATTTCCATGTTCGCTTATCCCGAATAATAAAGGCAGGATATTATTCACACACTTCCCTCTGAGAATGATGCCATTTTCTTCTGTTTCTGCTCTGCTATTTGCTGAATAATGTCCCATTTTACTGTTATTAGGACTGCAGAAGAGACTTAAAGTAGACGATAATTGTGTTCTGCTCTTTCTCCTCTCTCACTTTTTTTTTAAACTATAGGAGCGAGTCTTTCTCACCATCTCCAACTATATCTTCACTGCCATCTTTGTAGCCGAGATGACGGTCAAGGTAAATGCACTGCTCCACTCGTACAAACTACTGTCTGTCCGCACCATCAGATATAGATCAGCCGCACGGGCTTCCAGCTGTGTCTGGGACAATGGTAGTGGGTTTTCTAAAAGAAAACCATCTTTAATTCTGTCTTTTTATAGACTAGGCTTTATGGTTCTTGAAATTATTTATTCATGCATGAATGTCAGTTTCAAGCTTTAAATATCTTTTTTAATAGTCTGAAGTCATGTATAATTTAGGCATGCTGCCACACTCCAGGGTTTCTCAGCGAGATGGACTTCCTTATAGAGGAATTCTCACAAATAACACAGGAAAGGTTTAAAAAACTATTAGAGTAAGGCTTGTCTTATTTACAATTTTTTTGTTTGCCCCGGAGCTACAAGGCTAATATTACTAACATGTAAGAGAAGTGTATAGACTAAAAATTAAGCACAATGAAAAATGCATGCTTAAAATACCAAACAATCTGCTTTACTTTTGAAAATGATTTTGGAATTAAAACGGGTGCCAAGATTGTTATTAGTTGTGTGGATTTTTTTTGTTTCATTTATCATAGTGTCTGACATGAGAGTCTGTGTGGGATTATTAAATAAGCAGCTCAAGGAAGCAATTATGTTTGATTGGTAGCCATATGCCTTTTAGCTACAGTGATAAATGTGAGAACTTGATCTGAAAAGCATGTCTAGATTGATCAGCCGTTTTTGATGTAAGAGAAGGGGCTCGAGTGCTGGGTTTTTGCAAATTTGGCATTTTGTGTCCTGACAAATTGTGTCCTTCAACCTAATGTTAAATATCAGGTTTTTAGGATAACTCACCACTTTTCCCCAGGTTTAATGTAATACAGCAACCAATAAAATTCAATTAAAACCCATCCATCTATCAATGTAGATACAATTTTAGAATTGTAAAATGAATTTTAGAATTGTTGCCTTTCCAGAATTGTACCATTTTTCTGTGAGACTAAATCACATAGTTTTTCACATCTTTAGTGTGATAGAGCAATCTATAAAATTCAACAAACCTATCCATCTATCCATGAAGATAGAATTTTAGAACTGTAAAATGGATTTTAGAATTTTGCCTTTCCAGAAATTTAGAATTGAAAAAAACTATTTTTTAATCATTGCCTTTCCAGGGCTTCATAAAGAATGTAGAATTTATTGAAAAACGGTGCTAGAAATGTGCTGTTAGTTTGGTCCACTTAGCATGACTCTGCTTTATCCTGAATAATAAAGGCAGGATATTAATGTGATATAGAAGCCAAGAAAATTCAATTAAAAAAACTATGAAATGTTTAAGGGGAAAAAATAATAACAATAATTTAGCTGCAAGTATGAACACCTCTTTGTTAAACTTAGTTGTCTTTTTTAAGTGTCTTTTACTTTGTAATACAGCACTTAGTCTTTGGGGTAAGCGTCTACCACATGTCATAATTTGGCAATTTTATTTCACTCTTCTTTCCAAAAATCGTTCAGATCAAGAAAATTACAACTAAATGTCATTTTTCAAGTGATTCCATGGATGTTCAATAGGATTTAGATCTAGGCTCTTACTGGGCCATTCCAGAACTTTGATCTTCTTCTTCTGAAGCCATTTCTTTGTTCTCGTTGGGTCATTATTATACTGGATTTTTTTAGCTGTCTAATAGGGAATGGGGCATCGGTAGCCCAGTAGGTTAGGACTCTGGGTTGCAGTTCGGAAGGTCAAGGGTTTGAGCCCCAACAGACCTGCCACTGTTGGGCCCCTGAGCAAGGCCCTCAACCCATTGCATCAGGAACGGCATCCAGCATAAAAACTGTGCCAGACCAAGATGATGACCCCAAGGAATGGGAGCAGCTGAAGGAATTAATTCAGCTGTCTAAAAGATGCCTACATGTTTTCTGGCAAAATAGATTAGTATTTGGAGTTATCATCCATTATCTTCTCTACCTTGACTAATGCCCAAGCCCCAGCTGAAAAGAAGCAGCACCTTAGCACGATGCCGCCGCCTCCATGCTTCACCATGGATGTTGTGTTCTTCTGGTGATAAACTGGTCAGACTTGTGTTTACACCAAACATCTTTAAGAATAATGTCCAAAAAGTTATATATTGGTCCGATAAGTCCCTAGCACATTTTGCCACATGGTTTGGTGTGATGAATGGCTTGGATTTTTTTTTTTTTTTGTGACAATGGGTTTCCATTTAACTTTCCTACTCCAAATATTTCTGCAGCTCCTTTAATGTTGCCTTAGATTTCTTGGCAGCCTCCTTCATACTTACAAGTATTTGTCTTTTACTTTTTGTCAAATTTCAAGGGACATAGTGTTCTTTGTAATGTCATTTTGGTGCTCTAATATCTCCAGTTGCTGATGATGGCCTAATGTTCTGGAAGGTTCTTTGTACTTCTTTTCTGAACAATACCTTTCAAATATGAAATCCCATAAGATCTTTGCGGTGCACAGGTTCATCAATTGGATGAAACTAGGAAGATGTCAGGGAATTCCTACAGAAACAGCTGATCTTTATCTGAGATTAATCAGGTGTATAGGTGGCATGGTGGCTCTGTGGGTAGCAGTGTTGCTTCACGGCAAGAAGGTCCTGGGTTTGATCCCCAGGTGGGGGTCCTTTCTGCATGTCCTCCCTGTGTCCACATGGGTGTGGTCCGGTCTCCTACCACAGTCCAAAGTCATGCAAGTCAGGTGAATTGGATATACAAAATTGTCCTGATTGTGTTTTCCCAAGCCCACTTAATGGGAGGGTTGTGGCAGGAAGGGATCCGGCATAAAACATGTGCAAGATCGAGGTGCGGACTTGACCCTCTGTGGCGACCCCAAGAGGATGGGAGCAGCCGAAGGAAGAAGAATCAGGTGTATGAAGGTTTACTTTTGAAACTGAGTTTGAATGTGATTAGTTCTTTCTCATTATTATAACAGCATGTTCACATTTATGCTACTGATTTATTGTAAGTTTTAAAATGTTTCCATTTGCTTGACTTGCATTTTGTTGGTTATCACATGATTTATCTTAGTTTTAACAACACTTTGACAAGATAGTTTAGACATTTTCTTTTATCCAGGGTAGAATCTATCAAATTTTGGACCATTAGAAGCCATTCCCAGTCCACCACTCCTATTTGTCTATGCTAACATATCCATACTTTCTATTACATAGCAGGTGATGACCTCTCATGAATGTTTATTTTGTGGACTGGTAGAGTTTCCTAGTAGATTCTAGATCATGGAATCCAAATTGATGTCTTCTAGATTTACCGATTAGGAGTGCATCCATCTCCCTTCCCCACATTTTTCCCTCTCATTCTCTCTTTCTTGCCTCTCCACCCCAACCCCCATTGCAGATGTGTAATTAGCTGATGATGGTATTAATTACTCCATTAATTTCTCATAGGCATTCTATCATGTTTCTGTTCCATTCTCTGGGTTTCTCTGACTCACTTCATTACAAGCCTAACCAAGTCTGTCATTAACAAGTTGAGCTCAGTGTGAGAGAGAGAGAGAGAGAGAGAGAGAGAAGCCATAGAGAGAAGCCAGAGAGAGAAATAAATGGTCCAATTTACACATTGACATTAATGATGTGAATATCAATATGTGGATAACAAACCAGATCTTACATTTATGAGTTCTTTTTTGATTTAGATTTTTTCCCTCATCTTGTGCAGTATGTTAATACGAGTGCTAGATAGATTGTGTGTGGGAAGTCAGCCAGCTCTCTCACCACCAGAAATGATCTCATTGTCTACCATTGAGTTACTTTACTTTTGATGAAAAAGGGATTATCTACACGGGTTATCATGCCATGTTTGCTGCACGTAGGTCTGACTGTATATCTGTCTTTGAAATAGCATATTCATGATAGAAACATAAATACTGCATATAGTGCAAAGTTCTGCATGAAAACGTTTCTTCCCCATCAAATCGCAATGCGGTGTAAAAGGCATGAATAAAGAAATAGGTAAATAAACATGAAACTGAAACTCAAATGGGAAGGAAAAAGTTCAAATGAGAATGGGGTTTAGAAAGGTGTCAAGATCGATTGTTTTCTGACACTGTCATGGGTTTTGCTGCCACAATTCATCCATTCTGTCTTCACAGTTCTGGCTTCTGTAGATCAATAGTGTGAAAAAGTTGGCATTGTTCCTGCTGGTCACATCATGTCTGCTCCGGGCTTGAAGTGGTGTCATGTTTTATTTCTTTCTATCATTTACATCTGCTTCTCTCTCATCCTTTCATTTGTTGTGCCTTTCATACATTTCTCCTTAAGCCCTCATGGCATTCTGTCAAAAAGACAGCCAATGTCTTTTTCCACTCTTATGAAATGTGACTCTTGCGCTCTCTCTCTCTCTCTCTCTCTCTCTCTCTCTCTCTCTCTGTCTGTATCTCAGGTGGTTTCAATGGGTTTGTATCTGGGAGATCGTGCATACCTGCGCAGCAGCTGGAACATTCTGGATGGTTTTCTTGTCTTTGTATCTCTGATTGACATTGTTGTGTCGATGGCGGGAGGGGCCAAGATCCTAGGTGTGCTACGTGTCCTACGTCTGCTCAGAACCCTGCGCCCCCTCAGGTACAGAGGACACACAACTTCTTCAAATTGTCAAGCCTGTAATTAATAGACAAATGTTAATTTATTAAGGGTATGGGAAAAGCAGCATGCATGAGCCAGTAACAAGCTTTCCTGTGATGTTATACATTCTATAGTGCAAATATTCTTGCAGTACAACACTACTGCTGCTGCTACTACTACTAATAATAATAATAATAATGATAATAATGGGTGGCATAGTGGTGCCTCACAACAAGAAGGGCCTGGGTTTGATTTTCCATCTGGGAGATGGTCTACGATATTATATACTTCGACTTCAACAATCCATAGGAAACTTGGTATGCTTTTAGCTGCGCAAGTCTGAATATAAGGTTTGTGTCCCTAGGTGTGCACTGCTTTTCATGAAATTGAGCAGGCATACTTGCAGCACATTTTGGGCAATAGCTTGAAAACAATTTTGCCAGAAATAAACAATTTTTTTATGGTAATTTGGTGTCTACAAGGTACGTTTTACATAGCTCATTATAATTCTTTTGTGGAGTAGAATAACCTGACTAACGTGAAAAATAATACATCTGGCACTTCACAAGCTAATATCTTGTGATATGAAAGCTCAAATTTTCTGAAATTTTACAGACCACATACCAGATTTTGTGTCATTTCATCCATGGGACACTACAAGTGACATATCAATATCTCCAGTACTACTTAAGCAGCAATTTTGGAATTTCATATGCTTATTTCATTTCATTCTTGCTCTTTCTCTCATTGTCATGTGGTGGTCATTTTGCATACTGCTATGTGGTATATGTAGTAATTGTAATGTACCAGTATAATACCAGCTATTTTTGTTTAGCTACGTAGTAATTTGTTGTATACCAAATGTTTCACAAAATTATATGTTATAAAAACAATATTATACTAGAACAAGCACGTTAATATAAACTTGTGACAAAAATGATAAATGCTGCTGTTATAGAAAATTAACCAATATCTTTTGACCTAATCCAAATATCGAAGCCTATATATCATCTAACTATATAATATATAACTAGCTCTGAGTATAATCCAGGTATTAGAGTATAATCTAGGTATTATGTACTGATAGAAGAGTAAACTCTGTATACTATGTGAAGTACTACACAATGTCATGGTCTAGGATGTGTATGAAGTGGATAAAAAGTGTTTCCTAGCATGCTACAAACCTAAGTAAGCTAAGTATGTTCCACTAAAGCTAGCTTTAGATACAGTACAGCTACCACAAACTACCTCCTATTACATTTTCTCTGTCTCTTGTTTAATGGAAAGCAGCATATAGTTAGCATTTGGTTTAGCTAGCATGTGGATAACTTCAGTAGCTTAAAAACAGAATAATAGCCCCAACAGCATAACTTAACTAGCATCATATCAGCAAGATATAGCTTTGAAGACAAAACATGTCGAGTGAACATGTCATTTTTATGAACCGACTTAATAATTCATGCTGAATACTTCTCTTAACCCATCGTGAAGTAAGAATTCAGCGCTTCTTAAATGTACATTTGTCTTTTTTCCTGAAGTGTATATTTCAGGCAGCTGCTGGCATTCTGTAGCAAATTCATCTCTGTCCTCTCAGATGAAACATTTTAATATGAAGCTTCTGTTCCAGCCTGCACCTGCTCCATATGTGTGTGTGTGTGTGTGTGTGTGTGTGTGTGTGTGTGTGCTATGACACACACCTGCCAACAATATGCAGGCCACTTGGCTACAGCATTTGGCTAGTCTTTGCTACGCTTCATTGCACAAACTAGAAGTAGCCCTGATGAAAGAAAGATAATGCTGAAAGACAAATGAATGGTGCTTTCAATTGAGCCTTAATTACAGCTGTAGCACAGTCAGGTGGAGTTAAATAAAAGCAAGCTAACAACATGTCGAATACATTTACCTGGTTAATCTGATACCTGCAAAAAATACCTGTGGAAAAAATGCTTAAATGCACAGAAGGTTGAATGTATATAACATGTCCTGGTGTGACTTATTCCTTTTATACCACGTCAATCTGCCAACAATTACAAGTCTTAGATAGCAAAGAATAATTTTGTTATCCATTTAGTATAACATTAAATGTTGTCCACAAAGCAAGTTATTTCCCATAATGACTTACATATAGCAGCTATAAACAGAAAAACTGAAAAAAAAATGCAGCTTGCAGTGCACTGTCCTGAAGATTTTTCCTGTGGTAGAAACCTTGCTGTTAGAAAGCACTGACACCTGAGACTCCATAAATGATAAGCTATTGTGTCCTTACAGAAAACCTTACAATAACAAATATTATTATACGCTCTATCATTATATAGTTATTTAGTTATACGATAGTTATGTATGCTTGTTAAGTCATGTGAATCTTCCTGTGACATCCCAAAATTCCAGATGGAGGGCAGGAAGTGAAAAGCAAAATGGACAAGATGGAGGAGAGCCTGTCTTGTGCTAAGTTAGACAATATTAAAAGTGAAAGTTGGGCTACACGGTGGCTTGGTGGGTAGCACTGTCGCCTCACAGCAAGAAGGTCCCAGGCTCGATCCCCGGTGGGGCAGTCTGGGTCCTTTCTGTGTGGAGTCTGCATGTCCTCCCCGTGTCCACGTGGGTTTACTCCAGGTACTCCAGTTTCCTCCCACAGTCCAAAGACATGCACATTAGGTTAATTGGTGTCTCTAAATTGGCCCTAGTGTGTGAATGTGTGCATGAGGGTGTGTGTGTTTGCCCTACAATGGATTGACGCCCTGTCTAGGGTTGTTCCTGCCTTGCGCCCTAAGCGGCTCTCCCGTGACCCTGAAATAGGAATAAGCAGTTAAGATAATGAAATGAAATGAAAACATGATATCAGCCTGGTATGCAGTCAGCCAGGAGGTTAGATTAAATGGTATATAATGGTATATATCTTTTTACTGTTTATGAGTTAGTTTGTTAGCACTATGGCCTGCCACTGACTTTTCAGACAAAAAAACAGAATGCAGTCAAATGCACAAAGTCAAACAGAGTAACAGAGTCAAAGTCTCCAGAAGAGCTGTGGCAGGTTCTTCAAGATGCTCAGTAAAACTTAAAAGCTAATTTCCTTATAAAACTGCACACATTGTACCTGGGAACACTGTATAAGAAAAAGACACACAGAATTCTGACTTCCTTTAGTTTATTACTGTTTATGGCACTTTATAGTGCTTTCTTTTACGTAGAAAAATCTTCATTATTTTTTGGCATCTTTGCTTTACAGCAACTTTACTTAGCGACTTAAGACTTCTTAAGTCTTAAGACTTCAGTACTGCATCGTACTGTACAGCAATTAGCTGGTGAGTTTTACTGAGCATCTTGGAGAATCTGCCACAGCTCTTCTGGAGATTTTGACTGTCACACATCTTTTTGCATGCAAAACCCAGCAGCCTTCATTAAGTTTTTGTCTGAAAAAGTGTTATGTAATGTGTTGTTTTTGTTACTGACGTCTGAAAATATAAAATCATATAAAAAAGACTTTTGCACAGTACTGTATGACACCAAAAATGCTATTGATAGTTCTGACATTTAATATTCAGTGTTTCTTAGAACTTCATTTTTCACAGACTAACACACACTGAACTCTTATTAAGTAGTGTGATTGTAAGTTATCAGCCATAACATTAAAGACACCTCCTTGAATCTACACTCTCTGTCCATTTTATCAGCTCCACTGACCGTACAGGTGCACTTTGTAGTTTTACAGATAGAGACTGTAGTCCAACTGTTCATCCACAAACTTTGTTAGCCCCCTTTTATGCTGTTTTTTAGTGATCAGGACCCCCACAGGACCACCACAGAGCAGGTATTATTTGGGTGGTGGATCATTCTCAGCCCTGCAGTGACCCTGATGTGGTGGTGGTGTGTTAGTGTGTGTTGTGCTGGTAGGATTGGATCAGACACTGCAGTGCTGCTGAAGTTTTTAAACCCCTCAGTGTCACTGCTGGACTGAGAATAGTCCACCAACCAAAAATATCCAGCCAGCAGTGTCCTGTGGTTGGCATCCTGTGTAAGGATTAGAGGATGACTAACACAAACTGTGCAGCAACAGATGATTTACTGTCTCTGACTTTACATCTACAAGGTGGAGCAACTAGGTAGGTGTGTCGAATAGAGAGGACAATGAGTGGACACAGTGTTTAGAAACTTCAGCAGATCTGCATCTGCAGTGTCTGATCCTATCATACCAGCACAACACACACTAACACACCACCACCACATCAGGATCATTGCATTGTTGACAATCATCTACTACCCAAATAATACCTCTTTGGGGGTCCTGACCACTGAAGAACAGCATGAAAGGTGGCTAACAATATCTGCAAAAAGACAGACTGACTACAGTCTCTATCTGTAAACCTACAAAGTGCACTTGTATGGTCAGTGGAGCTGATCAAATGGACAAAGAGTGTAGATACAGGAGCTGGTTTTAATGTTATGGCTGATTGGTGTAATTGTTAGCGGATAATCTTGACGTCACTCTAATGCTTTATAATGCGTCTTCTTCATTATCTTTTAGAGAAACCATCACACCCGTACTGCGCTGTGCATGGAGATGTGGCGACGGGTCACCTGGTCACCCTCACCTGCCACTCAGAGAAAGGCAGCCCCTCTCCCACGTACAACTGGAGTAGACTCGATCAGGGGATCAGCAAACAAGTGATGGGCATTGCAAGTGTGTTTGTGTGAATCTGTGTATGTGTGTGATTCTAATGCTGCCTTTTCACTGCTTCAGCCAAATGACAGAAGATCAGAAGTCATTCATTTTCAGTGATAAAAATTCAACCAGAAGTCATATATTTCAGTCGAAAATGCATGCATGAATTGAGTTATTACAGTTTCACATATAAAATCTCACATTTGCAGCATAATCACTGATATTTTAGTAACTCACTAAGTAATGAGTTCTTTTAGATGTTTTATTTCAGTGCATTACAAGCACTTACAGGGGTTAGACAATGAAACTGAAACATCTGTCATTTTAGTGTGGGAGGTTTCATGGCTAAATTGGACCAGCCTG
>JAOVYV010000010.1:4616313-4626854 GCA_025674545.1 Hassar affinis
GAGGAAACCGGAGTACCCGGAGTAAACCCACACGGACACGGGGAGGACATGCAGACTCCACACAGAAAAGACCCAGACCACCCCAATCGGGGATCAAACCTGGGACCTTCTTGCTGTGAGGCGACGGTGCTACCCACCGAGCCACCGTGTCGCCCCAGTAGTATCTTCAATTCCCAAATTATTAAAAAGTATAGTTAAAAGAAAAGATGATGTGACCTCAAATGCAGTAGGAATAAAAATATGAAAACAGTCATATTGCAGGTTAAGGTTTTTGCTTTTTTGCAAAGGAAAATTATTTAAGCATGTTTCAGATGCATCACTTATTGAGATGATGGAATGAGATTTCAAGCTAGCCTGAAATAAATAAAACGACCAAGCAGCAACCACTTTACAGTAAATAACAGAAGATTAGAATGGAAAGAATGGCTTGTAAAATTGCAAAGTGTAACTAGATGTACAGTAGCCTTGATTTCTTACACATTATTTGTTACTTTTGATTATGGTTTTGGCTGCACTGTGTGCCATGTGAAATAATAGCTGGAAACTGTTGAACAGTAAAACGCTGTTCGTTTCCACAAACTATGTGGCGTGTTCTATATGGCTGCTATTTTTAATCTATACATCTTGGCAAGCTTTTGACAGTGTACCCTATGTAGAGAGTAGAGCATAAGCATGTTTTCATTTCAATGGAAATTGTCCCCTGCTGGGAGAGAACAGGTAAATGTCATGATAATGATCTGCAGCAGGAGTTGTATCCAGAGTCTGCAAATTAAGAACAGAAATTCCATCATCACTGATACAGGCAAAGCAACGCATATTTCTATGCGGCAGATTTTTGCGGCAGTCCATTTAGATTGTTTCACCTATCTGCAATTTAGCCAAGACCATTTTTAATAGCATGTAGACCACTGCTTTTAGGCGCTTACCTTTACACTTGAAAAATCTAGGGATAGCAAATGCAGATTGAAGAACTGATGCCAAACAATAAAAAATGGACTTAAGTCACAGGTCAAAGGAAGAAACCCTCTCTAGTCTGCATGTGAAGCAAACTCACATGGAAAAAAAATACATCTTGCTGTCTTGCCAAATCCAGTTTGTGTACACATCAGCTCAACCTGGCTTTTCAAATACTATAGATTCTAACAGAACAGATTTAATAGACATGGTGAGTGTCAACACTGCCCACACAGAATCTGGGAAAAATAATGTGCAGCATTAGCTAGGGATTAGCATTAGCACTAACTTTCTGAGCAGGTGCTTCTCCAGCTGCTACCAGTCACCTGTTTCGCTGGACATCTGTCCAGCACCGAGCTTTGAATTGCTTCCTGAAGGATGTCCTATTTTGCTCGGAGTGTGCTACTACAAACGAGGTGCTTATTCACATTACAGAGTATTGATAGTGTCTAAGGACAATTTCATGCCTGTCCCATTCTGCTAACTAGCTGTCAATCCGTTGTAAATATAGCAACAAATCAGTGTTGTAAAGTCATCCTGCATTGTTTTAGGCCCTTTTTCGTGTATGTAAGTGTCTGAATAATATTGCAGGGTCACTGTAATACACTCATTTCTCTACCTTGTCCTATTTGTTGTGTGTTTCTGTGTGCATCTCTCACTCTCTCGGCGATTCAGTCTGTCGTCTTCAATTTGCTTTGACATAAAGTGGTAATGACTGAGCTTGTGAGCTCAGATAGACGGCCTGCTCTGTCACAACCACTCAATCTAAGTCTCATTCATCCACACTCATCTGTTGTAGCAGCACAGCCATCACATCACACACCGCAATTAATTTAGCTACTCGCTCACTCACTCACTCCCATTTCTTTTTTTTTCTTCCACGACCACAAAATTACTCAGTGCGGAGTGCTCCTGGAGGCCCGAAATCTTTCTTAATGGGCTTGATGCACTTGATAAAATATGACACAGTCACTGCTAGTGCATTGACGGTGACTTAGTTTGTTGTAAATTGTGATACTGAGAAAAAGGGCCTGGTGACAGGAGGCTGCTGACGGATTAAATTCTACCCCTGTAAATTAGATAAGAGCTCAGAATTTAATTTGAATTCCAATTCAGAACTATAATTACGCAGTGGCTGTCACGTTCAGATAATTAGTGGGCCTGGTTGTCACAAGGCTCACCCAAGATGTGTAACGTGGTAGCCCAGAAGTATTAATTCCTTCACCTGGAGAAAGCCATTAGGATTATTGTTGACCGTAATATGTTTTAGCCTGTCGTTGTTGTGTTGCAACAGCATCCCTAGCTGAATCAGAAAATAATGAGAGGGTCCTTCAGAGACGGGGATCGAAGCCGAAAACACCGATACATATTCATGCAAGCCGCTGTGCCCCTATGGCAGTCAAAAGTTCACGTTTTGCATTTCAAATCCATAAAATGAAAATAGAGAAATGCAAACAAATGTGCATCCCTTCCCTAAAGGCTGTACAAGTCTGCAATGCATGCATTTCTATTAGTTCATGTTATATGTGGTCAATATTAAACAAAGAATCAGTAAACACAGAACAGCATCGCGATCGATAAGTCTGTTCAGGGTTCACCGAGAAAGGACGGCAAACGGAAAGGTGAAGGAGTGAAAGATGGTGTGACTCACCACAAGTCTTGAAAGGTCACAATGCGTCTTACTGTTTTATTGACTGATTGATTTGATTGATTGATTTTATTAATTACTCTACAAACCCCTTTTCCAGAAATGTTGGGACGCTTTCTAAAAATGCAATAAAACCTGAAATCTGGCATGTGTTCATTCATGTGAACTTTTATTTAAAAGGATAAAAGGAGAAAGAAAAGATTTCAGTGTTTAGAAACTGATGCTTGCAAAAGAAAAAGTTGGGACAGAGGCACAATAAGACAAGTAATACAACTACAAGTACAACTTTTCTGGAAGGTTCCACAATTATCAGTGCAACTGGTAACAGCTAAGGTCATCAAGATTGAGTATAAAAGGAGCATCCAGCAAAGGCTTAGTCTCTGCTTGCAATGATGGGTCATGGTTCACGACTTTGTGCCAAACTTCATGTGAGAATTGTCAGTCTTTTTCGTTTAAATACAATGTTTCTCAGTGCAAGACTGCAAAGAATTTAGGTCTTTCACCACTTACAGGTCATAATATCATGAAAAGATTCATGGAGTCAGGGGAAATCTTGAAGGCCAAGGGAGATAACAGCTGCTGAATGTTCGTGACCATCAAGCCCTTGGTGGTATTGTTTGAGAAACCATCAGGCTCCTGTGATGGACATAGCCACATGGGCTCAGGAGTACTTTGGAAGATCATTGTCAAATAAAACACAGCATCAAGAAAAGTAACCTGAAACTGTATTACGCAAAGAGGAAGCCATGTATTAATTTTGTGCAGAAACACCAGCAAGTTCTCTGACACCCCAAAGTCATCTGAGATGGACTCAAAGCCAGTGAAAATGTGTTCTGCGGTCAGTCAGGTTTATGTTGCAGGTTGTGACGAAATAAGCTTTGGATTCTGTGAAAGACCATCCAAACTGTTACCAAAGAAAAGCGCAAAAAAAGCTGCAATCTGTGATGGCATAGTGGTGCATCAGTGGCCACAGCATGGTGGATCTGCATATGTATGTGAAATAACCACTGATGCAGAGGCTTACATTGGTATTTTAGAGAGACACATGCAAGACGATGTGTTTTCTCAGGACAATGCCAAGCCTCATTCTGCATGCGATACAACAGCGCGGCTTGACAGGCTTGCCTGCAGCCCAGATCTGTTTCCTACTGAAAACGTATGATGCATTATGAAGTCTTGTACACAGCAAGAATGGGCAAAAATTTTACTTGCAAAACTGCAACAATTAGTATCTTCAATTCCCAACTGATTAAACAGTATAATTAAAAGAAAAGGTGATGTGACCTAGTGGCAAACATGCCTGTGTGCCAACTTTTTTGAGTGTGTTGCAGGCATCAATTACTAAAGTTGTTTATATTTAACAAAGAGAATTAAGTTTGTCATTTTGACACCACTGGAAATCTTTTCTTTGTCTTTTTGGTTGTATATGATTCGATTTATTTCACATTATATCACTGATTTCAGTGATCTACTGTATTTAGTAATACATCTACAATACAATGTAGTGTGGCTTGCATAAGTATTCCTCCCCTGTGAACTTTTCCAGTTTGCTCTGAAGGTCCTAAATTAGTTCTGATGCAACCAGTTGGCATCAGGATTCAATTAGTTCAATGCAGTCAATCTGTTTGCATATTAACCGTCAGATGACCTGAATATAAATATGCCTCTTCCTGAAAGACACAAAGGAGTTTATTAAGCATACATTAGAGCATACATTAACATCTTGATGACCATGGAGCTGTCAAAACAATCAGAGTACTGGTATTATTCAGTTATTGTTGTTTTTTTTTTTAAATAAATAATCCTAAATGTTGAACATGCCATACCATTAAACCCATTATAATAAAAGAAAAGAATAAATGAATGTGACGATGACTCATGTACTACATGTGAAAAATGTACATGTGTAAGATAAATATTTAAAAAAGGTAGATATATGAAAAAAGAAAAAGACATGCTGAATATATGAAATCTAAAAAAAATACCTGTGAATATTCAAGGTTATTCAAGGTCGCGTGTCACTTCTATTAGACTTATCTTTAAATCTCATCATAAAACCTGTGATACTGTTTTACAGGCAAAGCACTAGTCGGCAAAAGTTATATACTTTCCCATGAAGTACCTAAAATTCCTACCCCAAAATTAGAAAAAATCATTGTCATCAATGTGCACCTGCATTTTGAGCCAGAGTTAAAAAGGTGGCCATCAACATCAAAAGTAGGCATTATTAGGCATTAGTGATGATTGTTGTGCTGCGGCTGGAGAGGGTGCATATGGCTGTAATTGCTTGTCATCCACTCAATACACTCATAGTGCTATTATTTAGCTTATTCACATGAGTGCAAAAGTAGAGGGGAATCAGGTGCTCCCAGAGTCACATCATCCACAGACTCCTGACTGATGCTCTGTGTTCAAATACGCACTCCAAACATCATGACCCATGCTTTCAGGACCTTCAAGAAGTGGAGGACGTGTCGGAGAAAATTTAATTCAATTTCTGGCTGCTGCCATTATCCGTAATTACCACGCAGGTTAAGTGAGATCAGCATTAGAGAGTGGGTCACGTTCCAGAAGACCTCGATGTTCAGGGCTCCTTAAAGGACAAGAACTTCAATCTGATGTCGGCCATGTTTGGAGTCAAATAAGAAAATGGGGTCAAGAGCATGTGCTCTCCACTCTTACCATATTAACCCCAGAGGTTCCAAGCTGTCTCTTTCTGTCTTTCTCAGACTCCTTTTTTTAATGTACTTATTATTTGGTCTTCTCTTTAGTGTAGCCACTAGTCTCAAGAAGCTTAAAGAACCGGGTACTTCAAATTTCAAGTATTTCAAGTATTTCAAATGCTCAACCAATAATAGTTTTCAACAAGGCTCTCAAAATCACTCAAAGGATGGAATGTCATAAAACATCAAAACATTGTATGAAACTTTATAAAGAATTGGATTGCAACCTTCAAGATTCTGGATAGCTCAAGTTTTCAAATACAGAATATGGCCTCAATTAAATATCATGGACAGTGGTTGTGTAACTGTAAAAAGGTTGGAGGTGGGAGTTCTGGGGGTTTTTTTTCAGGAAAAACAGAAAATCCTTCATTTGGACTGGCCCACATATGACAGTTTTACATATACTGTATGTTGGTCAGTTAACATATCTGGCAAACATGCTCTGTCTTTAAAAAATGGTTATAGCAGGACTATCAATATCATCCACAGATGCAGCTTGTTCAGCAGAAGACCTAGTAGCTTCAATATATCCAGCACCTCCTCCTTATTAGACCCTGTGTCCCACCACTGGAATGCAAGCATTTTATGCTAACTTTCAAGAGTGCTGATTAGCTAAGTTAATGTGTTATGATGTCACTTCAGTGTAAAAAAAATAAAAACAAAGGTGGGCCTCGCAAGTGGGACAACAACATGAAAGTTTAATTCTTGAGGTCCCGCAGCCATTTCTGGCCAGGATTTCAACAGAGCAAAGTTGTCTATGGGAAATATAGCAATACTGTCTCCCTAGTCAATTATAGTGATATTAAGCAATGATACAAACCCCATTTCCAAAAAAGTTGGGACACTTTCTTAAAATGCTATAAAAAAACTGAAATCTGCAAATGTGTTAATGTGTTAATTCACTTGAAGCTTTATTTACCAGACAAAAGGACAGAAGAAACGATTTTTAATAATGAACTTAATTGTATTTGTTAATCATAAAAAAAAAGTTGGGACAGAGGCTTGTTTACCACTTTTTTTTATTATAATTTTTAATCATTTGGAAATTGAAGATACTAATTGTTGCAGACTTACAAATGGAATTTTGCCCATTCTTGCAATAGACAAAACCTGTGATACCTAAGCAGCTAGCCACTCTACCGTCAACAAAGCTGAGTGAATGTGTGAGAGTGCGTGGGGAGGGGGGGAAGCATCCATACATCCCTGTATACCAGAACACTCTATGCCTACAAACCCTCCACATCTCACAAACACTAACTGGAAGGCTGTTCCAAAACTTTGGGGCTCTTTGTAAGAGAAAGCTCTGCCCTCTGCTCTATCCTTCATTATTCAAGGTACCAAGAGAGAGCCTGCACCATTTGATTGAAGTAGGTATGGTGGATCATAATAGACTAAATGCTCAATCAGGTACAGTGGTGCGAGACTTTTCAGTGCTTTATATGTTAATAGTAGTATATTGTAATCAATGCAAAATTTGACTGGAAGCCAATACAGTGTGGTTAAGAAGATATGGTCATTTCTTCTGGGTCTAGTAAGGACTCACAAAGTACTCCTAAGCCCGTGTGACTATGTTCATCAATGGTAGCATGGCGGTTTCTCAAAAGACCTTTGAGAAACATTGTATTAGAACTGACTGACAATTCTCACCTGTTATCAGTTAAACTGCTAAATGTAGAACATTCCAGTGATACTTGTATAACCTTCTCAGTCTTATTTTGTCTGTCTCACCTTTTTCTGAGTGTATTACAGCCATCGATTTCTAAATTTGTTTATTTTTTAGGAATAGGAAAACAATTTTAAAAAATGGTATGTCTGTTAAAGCTTCAAGTGAATTCTTAAATGACAGATTTCACTTTTTATTGCATTTTTAGAAACTGTCCCAATTTTCTGTAAATGTGGTATATAGATACCTGTGAGCTCATGCAAACACAGTGGGTGGATATCGCTTTAGTATAAGTGTGTTCCAAGGCTCTGTGATGTTGCACGAAAAAAGCTGTGAAGGCTGGTTTCACATGTTTTGGAATACATTGATTTCTCATGTTTTGGAGAAAATGAGCTAGTCCTAATCCTCCCTGGTTTGTAACAGTCATGTGATAGGGGAGATACAGCTACTAACCAAATCATGAGAAAATGGGGTGAAAAATAAATAAAAGAAAGACATGGATATGTGTTGATTCAGTTCGTTCAATAATTCAGATGGTTGCTTGATTTGAAGGCACACTGATTCCACACTATTCCACCCATGTGTATTTTTCACAAAAATGTAATACTGGTATTTGGAAAAAAAATCAAATGCTTAATCAATTTGCAATACACTCCCAGTAATGAAAACAGAGCTCTTATTGCTTGTTTTTCCTTTCTCCATTAGCATATTTTTTTACTAGACATTATTTCCTTGAATGCTCATTGTTGTAATGCATCTTTATTGCCATGTGCAACAACAAAAAATCCCTCTCCCCATACCCAGAGCACACCAGAATGAGTTTTACCAGTCCCACTGCCGGTACGTAGCTGAACGAGTGTCAGGTTCGTTTAGAATCAGATGAATATGAGTGCAGGGTGAGCCTTGGCTTCTCTGCATGAAAGGAAGGGTTCTAGGTAGAGAGTGAGGAAAAGACAGCTTTGATCTTGAATCCTCCTGTCTTCAACTGCCAAGCTGTTGCTCAATCTGAACTTGAGTACAAGCGCGAGCACGGATTTGTGCCCTAACATACGCCCAAGCGCACATGAAAGCACCTGTGAGTGTGAAGCCAAGACGCAACAACAGGCATGCACTGTCTTCCTGTTAGTTTGATGTATGTGGCACGCAGCACTGACAGCCTGCTTCATTTCATTCTGCTTCTTTCTTTTTCTCTCTGCCATGAGCTTCTATTCTCTGTACTTTGTTGTTTAATGTGTGGGCGAACCCGGTGCCAGCATCCGAGAGCCGTACACCAGTGAGAACGAGCGTTCTTCATGCGTCAGTTGGCACTGGATGGTGTGAGCCTGTTTCTTATGTTCGACAAATACACCAGGATACATCCTAATACATACTTCCCTGGTCTTTCTGGTCTTCTGTTTATTTATGTGCAGCAGTTGGGCTGTGAGTCCCATCCATCTGCCTTTTCATTGCTTTTAGACAATTATTCTGATTCTAATTGCTCATTGCTCATTTAGGCACAAAGCCTGGATGAAATCCAGAAATAGCTTTTTTATAATCAGAGAAATTCATTCATTCATTTGTTATCTAAGCCTCTGGGTTATGGGGGATGCTGGAGTGCTCACTGGGCAGAAGGCAGGGAAACACCCTGGACTGGTCTCCAGTCCATTGCAGGGCATATTGATATTAAAGTAATTTATATCACATCGATATTGAATGCTCAATTCTGTTAGTTAGAGGCATTGATTAATTTTCTGTAACAGCTGTTGACAGTACTCCAAGCTTCAAGGTTTATATTAACATGCTTGTTTGTTGTTTATTGGTTTATTTAATGTCACTGCCTATTCATGATAGGAACAGAGTTACATCAATGCATGTTTCATTAGTTCAGGTTCAATATCAAGCACCCAGAGTACCTGGAGTAAACCCACATGAGTACTGGGAGGACATGCAGACTCCACACAGAAAGGACCCAGACTGATCCACCTGGGATCGAACCCAGGACCTTTCTGCTGTGAGGTGATGGTTCTACGCACAAAGCCACCAAGCCACCTGTTTATATTAACATGCTTGTTCTGATATGGCATTGCATCTTAAACATAAACTGACAAAAATGTTTGCAGTGCAGAGACTTTTTTCTCCAAAGTCAGTGATTTGTAGCAGTCAGAGGTTAAACAAGTCTTCAGTATGGATGGCTTTGTGATTTCTGACATTTTGCATTAACCTTATTAGAAAAAAAAAATCATCCTTGGAGTGTACATATAACTTGGGTCCCAACACATCACCCTGTATATTGATCGATTCTCTATAATAGCATTCCCATTGTGTTTTATTCCTAACATTATTCTTTGGTTAGTATGTTTCTCACCATTTCTCTCTTTACTTATTTGACACAGCTACACGCTGTGACCCGAACATCTGTCCTCTGCCTCATCTTCACGATCCTGGTCACTAATGAGCCAAGATGCCAGCTGCTGAGGGAGAAGTGGGAGTGTGCCTGAGGGTTCTCTCAGACACGCACAGGCATCAAAGGATTAAAAAAAAGCCTCAAACCATATAACAAGAATAGCAGATGCTGTCACAAAATGGATACATTATGACTTGCCATGTCTGTGCAAATGTCTACACTGGCATAAGAATTGAACTCTCAGACATTTATGTACAATATATGGTGCAAATTAATGATATTCTAACAATAAGTCAGGACAGTGTCAGGTACGCAGCGAAGGTTTTGTGCTAGTCACCTTGAAATCTTGTGGAAAGTGAAACATTTGCGGAATTCTCAACATTGGCCAATTGTGCCTGTGCTATGAGAATCAACTTCACGGTGGTAACAGTAACTCCATCTCATATCAGAGTGCATCAGAGCACCCACTCATTGGTTGTTATCCTGTAACAGCACCTGGTGTTTTATTCTTTACATAATTCAGTAAAGAATACAGTATCCCATTCCAGTTCCAGCCCCCCTTTACTGTCATAATAACATGCATGCTGTCTTCTGGGAAGACTTTCAATAAGGTTTTGGAGTGTGGATGAATGTGGGGACTGTGTTCATTCAGCCACAAGGCTACAGGCAAGGAGGCTTGGGGGCAGAGACAGTTTTTAAATTTGTGTGCTCTTGCATTTCTTCCACTCCAAATGTTCATGGGGCTGGATGTGATGGTCAGCTGTCCATAAACTTTTGGCCACGTAGTGTTTAAAAAAAGGAATGGTCAAAATAGAAAATAGCACACTTATAGATTCAAAATCTAATTAACATTAGTGAACAATTATATAGAAAATTTAGCATTCACATCAACAGACTGACATATTTATAAAAACCCCTTTAACCACATTGTAGCCCAATGTTCCAATTTGTTATTCATTTATTCAAATATGTTTGTTTGTTCCCTTATTAA
Organism: Hassar affinis; assembly: GCA_025674545.1. Taxonomy (NCBI): domain Eukaryota; kingdom Metazoa; phylum Chordata; class Actinopteri; order Siluriformes; family Doradidae; genus Hassar; species Hassar affinis. The sequence continues at coordinate 4,626,676 of JAOVYV010000010.1, forward strand.
TGCAGCAGCAGTGCTGGCAGTCATATAGATTTTGTCAAAGCTTTTCTCCTTCTTCTTCTTTGTTTTTTCTTCACCAATTTTCATTCATGACTTTATATACAGGGTGGCACGGTGGCACAGTGGATAGCGCTGTCGCCTCACAGCAAGAAGGACCCGGGTTCGATCCCTGGGTGGGGCGA
>JAOVYV010000010.1:5036915-5048166 GCA_025674545.1 Hassar affinis
TATATATGTGTGTGTGTGTGTGTGTATAAACAAGGTTCCCATGCTCCATAAAATACCCGTGCTCCGTAGGTCTTACATGTGGGGAGGTGTTTTAAGAAGAAGAAATCACACAGAGTTGGGCCTATAGGGTGGATGTTGAAGGACTGGAATGTTTTTTTCAGCCAAAAATTCTCTCACAGCAAGTGAAGTGTGACTCAGTGCGTTGTCATGATGGAGGATCCATGAAGAGGCGGAAACCCTCTTCCTCAAACGTTCCAAAACTCCAAGTTAAAACCTTCTGGACTGAATTCTTTATTTTGACCTTCTGGAATGAATTCTTAATGGAGAATTCTATGGACCTTGAGAATCAAAAAAGACAATGAACATGGACTTTTATTTGCTCATGCCATTCAGTACTGTCACAGGATCATACTCAAACACCCATCAATCATCTCATATCTTCTCTCTTGGTAAATGATCAGGTGATGATATAGTAGCTTGAGATTCTGATGTACTTTTACAGATTTTCATGCAGAATTTCATCGCATACTGTTGCTCCAAACTCTGTTACATTGTTCTGGTGATGAGAACCTTGAGCAGGATTTCACAGAAACAAATGTCTGGGCATTTAGAAGGCAACTGAAAGGGGTCCTTCCGTTTATCTGAGATCCCACTCTAAACCACCATTCCCATGCCCTACACTGGTTGAACCACAATGATCATAATGACAAATAAACTTCATTTAAAATGATGCTCAATGGGTATTAAGAGGTCTGTTGTCTGCCAAGAAAACATTCCCCACACCATTATACCACCACCACCACCAGCCTGGACTGGTGACACAAGTGAGGTTTGATCGATGGATCATGACGTTGCCCTTAAACTCTGACTCTTCCTTCTGGATTCATTAGATTCAATCAGGATTCATTAGACAAGGCAATGTTTTTTTCCAGTCTTCATCTGTACCCACCGTAGCTTCAGATTCTTGGCTGACAGGAGTGGAAAACCATTTTCGGGACAGCACAGTTTGCCATGTACAGTAACATTGTAAGTCCTGTACTTTTTGCTGTTGTATACCATGTACTTCAAGTTTTGACATGTTGCACATTCTGATTTGGGTTTCTCCTCAGCACGGTTGTAAAGAGTGGCCATTTGTGTTACCATAGCCTTCCAACCACAGTACTCTTACTCATGTTCTTTGCACCATTCTCAGACTGTAAATATCAGGACAGCAAATATCCAAATGACACTAACAACCATGCCATCTAAAATCAGGTTTCTGACAGTTGATATGAACATTAAACGAAACTCTTGAAGTATGCCTGCATGATTTATTCATGGCACTACAGAATATGAATGTCTGATTGGATAATTGTATTTATGTTATAATTAATTACAGTGAGTGTACATCATGATGTGGGCGGAGCTAATTCTTCAGCTAAATTTCAGGTGCACACCAGGATCACATTTTTTAAAATTATTTCATTGAAATAAGTAGTAAACCTGTTACCATTTATCCAAAAAAAAAAATCTGAAAAAATTATTGGCATGCCCGTAGGGCCTTAATGAAAACAGACTTCCAGCAGTACGGCAGAAAAGCACGGTTTCTCACCGCCTTCCTTTCTGCACTCTTATAAATTCATTTGCATAATTTGCTTACTTGCACGCTAAATCAAAATTCCATTCTTTTACACTTGCAGCTAAGGCTCTTAATTTGCAATCAGGAAAAGCAACAAAGGAGGGCTTTTTTTTTTCTTCTTCACCGAGTGCTGCAAATCAATGGAAGGGGAGACGGATCTTGAGAAATGAAAATGATTCCGATTCCCCACCCCACCTCCGCTTGCTCCGTTTCCTACCTCCCTTCCTCCCATCTACTTTCCTCTGTAATCTACTAAAGATTAAAAATTACTATCATAAAACAGGCATTTCCTGAAAGTAATCCCCATCTACAGAGAGGCGGTGAGGAGACACGGCTCCAAAAGCGCTCGCTGTTAGTTATGTCAGCCTGTATTTGAAACAGTTCTAATCATATACCTTTGTGGACACTTAATTAAAATTACAAAACCAGTTTTAATCTGTAGTCCAATTAATATGCAAATGTATGCAAATGCAGCGAAACAAGGTGGTGATTAAGTTAAGGACACTCTATTTCATGTCTCCTTTAAGTGTGAAAACAAACTGTCCTTTTTTTTTGCTCTTCATCTGATGGATTGTAATGTTTACAGGAAGCATGCTGAGCAGCGGAAAATAACCTTTACAGCATCGTGTATGAGAATGTACCAATAACACACACACACACACACACACACAGGCAGAATGTGAGTAAGAATGAAATGGAGCAAATGAGCGTGTTCCAAACCCAGACATTTTATACCCATCATAGTAATACAGCTAAGGTCAAAGAAAGTTAGACACCCACACCATCCATTTACCGAGCTGCTTAAAATGCAAGACTTAGTATTTCCTGCTTGAGGTGAGAGTTGACAATTCAAAAGGCGAGCCGTTATTTCTAATTAGGCCTTGGAGATGGTCTTTCATCTCATAGTCATAGTCAAGTCATCTCTAGAGGGGCCTGTCCAAAGCAGGTAATGAATAAGAAACATCAAATACGTTTTGTTGAAAGTGATTCAGAGAGCAAAAAAAAAAACATCTAATATATTTTTTTTCTTCTTAGTTTTCTTGTCTAGTTTTTTTTTTTTTTTTGGATCCCAATTATTTCAGTGCAGACTTAAAAACGACAACTTCCTTTAACAAAAAAATACAAATAGTTCACACTATATCTTTCCTTATTTTTCATAATCTGATATACTGTATGTCTGAGAACAAAGTATGTACATACTGTAACACTCAAAAAAAAAATGTATATAAGTTGAGGTTAATTAGACCCATTTCTGATGAAACTGCCAAACTAGTCCAAGTGCTCATAAAGAAAGACGTTGAGGAACCGGCTGAGTTTTACATCCTCAGCAAGTAATGCAACACTGAGGCACCATAATTGCATGTTGTACAGTGGACTCCATCCAATTAGTTTTGTTTGAGGAAAAGGGTTCATTTTTACTGTTCCTCTCGCTATTTTTCCTTTTCTAACAAACCACAGGAAAAAAAAAAGGAACACATGCAAATGGAGGTCTCGCATCCAAAACAGAGAGGCCATGACGGCAAACCGCAACTCAAATATCAGCCAACTAATAACAGGGACTGGAGAAAAAAAAAAGAATTATGAAAGGAAATAAAAACAATACAGGATGGAATTTTGTTAGAGGTTTGAAATACAGAGGAATATTGTTGTGAAATTTGCAGATATGCACAATGTTCATTAATATATACCGAAGCATTGATACTTTATTAACCACATGAGATTAGGTAAAATTCCTCCTTTTGTTGTTTAGCAGCAAAACTGGATAATGCTGATATTGACCAGCTTGGAAGGAGACAAAAAAAGTTTATACTTTGCATTTCTAACAAGAGTCTGACATTGTGATGAGCTTTTTTTACCCCGTTTTTTATTATTATTATTATCTTGAAGATAGAGAAAAAAGATTCCTCCATGACCCTTAACCTCTGCCACATGCCAAACATGGGATTTTGCATTACCAAATGCTGACCCAAGCACTAAGGGGACCTTGGGTGTGTTTTTCATGCCTGTATTACATTTACATTTACATTTATGCCATTTAGCAGACGTTCTTCTCTCATCCAGTGCGACTTACAAGAGTTCTTAGTCATTAACTTGGAATATCCAAAGTTAAGGCTGGTAGACCTGAATTCAAGCTACTGTGAGCTGTGATACTTCTAGAATTTACTACCTATTAAACATTATAAGTCCAAGAACCCAAGTATTCCTAAACTACACAAAACCAGTGAAGAACATGACATAGGGAATACAATAACTGCTATAAGTGTGTAACAGCTTTGAGTTAGTGCTCATTAAAGTGTTATCAAAAGAGGCGGGTCTTCAGTTGGCATTTGAAGACAGCGAGTGACTCCTCTGTTCGGCCACTCAGGGGGAGTTCATTCCACCACCTTGGTGCCAGGACAGAGAAAAGTCTGGATGCTTGTCTCCCATGTGTCCTGGATGACCGTGGGTTGAAGCGAGCGGTACTTGAGGCACAAAGGGCTCTGGGTATGCATCAAGCTTTGACCAGCAGCATTCTGGATCAGTTGCAGGGTCCTGATGGCATGTCTAGGAAGACTAGTTAGGAGGGAGTTGCAGTAGTAAAGTCTTGAGATGACAAGAGACTGAACTGTATTGCTGGGTTAAGTGGATTAAATAGTTCCACATAATTCTAAATTTGCCCTTTTTTTGATATTTATTAAATGTAAGGGATTGAATATGTAATTAACTCATGGTTTTCAGTCTCAATATACCATATCCATCTTTTCCGGGCCAAACGTGAGTGTGTAATTATGCAACTCAATCCCACTATACCAATCACATTCTCAGGTATATACAAATAATCAAATTAACCTATTTTGTATTATTAGTAAATTTGGCATTTTATCATAAATTTGCTAATGAGAACATGGTCCTCGTCAAAGACACAGAATGACTGTCAGTTATGGGTTTGTTTGTTTCATAGCAGGTGTTTTAAATACAAGGTCAGATCATAAAATCCCAAATTGTTCATACTTTAAATGCAAGACACCATCCAAGTAGCGCTCGCAGATAATAGCACAACCTAGACCATATGTTTCAGTTATGAGCTCTGTTTGCTCTGATGGCCATATTGATGACCTGATGATGAATGATCACTGGCAGCAGGCCTTCCAGCTAAATCACTACTGAACAGACTTACCTCAGAAGAACAGTATGACGGTGGCCTGGTGGTACACAACACAACAAATTTGTGTAGCAAACAAAACTTGACATCATATTAAGAAGACACTGTATTCAAGAAAATACAAACCCAAAATATTAAGTGACATCACATGAGCTTTAGCCCATAACACTACAAAACAAATCAATTTTCTTTCAATGGCCATGTCTCAGTTAAGATTGGAATGGAATTGGTTACTGGGATGTGAACCAAACCTTCATCAAGACAGAAATAACTGCAGCCTGAAATCTGTTAATGGAGTGAAAATATTTATCCTTTGACAATACATTATAGTAACATATCAGCTTATTATTGACCTAACTAAGTAAGGGAACACACATTGAATCTCAATGAACAAAAGATTCAAGTTGAAAATCTTCACTGATATAAATTTTGTAATTCATTGAGAACTGAATGACATAACAATGGCCAATAGAACCCAAAATCATCAAATCATTGAGGGTTGGATTCAAAATCACACCAAAAATCAAAAATTGGCTGATCCAATTTGTATGAATTTCATCAAGGCAATTCATAATGTGACTTAGTAGTATGTATGGCCCCCACTCACCTGTATGCACATCCAACAACATCTGGGTATGCTCCTGATGAGATGGCAGATGGTGTCCTGTGGGTTCTCCTCCCAGATCTGGATCAAGGCATCAGTGAGCGTCTGGACAGTCTGTGGTGCTACTTGGCATAATGTACCCCATAATGTCACAGAGGTTCCCAATTGGATTCAAGTCTGGGGAACATTAGTGCAAGTCAATGGCATCGATGTCTTCATCATCCTGGAACTGTCCACGGACTCTGGCCATATGAATCTGGGCATTGCCCTGACCCCAGAGGAACCTTGAGCCCACCACACAACCGTAAGTTCTGAGAATGGCTCTGAGGATTTCATCCCAGGACCTAACAGCAGTCAGGGTACTGTTGGCTATCACATGGGGGTTTGTGCAACCCTCCATGGACATGCCTCCCCAGACCATCCCTGACCCACCACCAAGCTGGTCATTCTGGATGATGTTGCAGGCAGCATAAGATTCACCATGGCCTCTCCAGGCATGTGCTCAGTGTGAACCTGTTTTCCTCTGTGGAGAGAACTGGGCACCAATGGAAGACCTGCAAATTCTGGTGTTCTCTGGCAAATGCCAATTGAGCTGCATGGTGCTGGGCTTAGAGTGCAGGTCCCATTAGAGGATGTAGAGCCTTCATGCCACCTTGATGGAATCAGTTTCTGACAGTTTGGTCAGAAACATGCACACCAGTAGGCATCTGGATGTCATATTTTAGGGCTCTGGTACTGCTCCTCCTGTTCCCTCTCACACAAAGGAGTAATTACTTGTTCTGCTCCTGGGTTGATGCCTTGAACCTTCCCATGATAGTCAAAAAGCTTTGATCCTTATTGGACTTTGCATCCTATTATCCTATTATTTGTTGCCAGGAGTATTGGAGTTGGAAAGAACGTGGGATGAAGCATGTGAAAGAGCAATAAACATATTGAAGACAAGTTGTTGATGACATCAGCACTTGCTTATGCTGATTTCCCAAAAATGTTCATCCTAGAGATTGATGCAAGTCATACTGGGCATGGGGCAGTGCTCTCCCAAGAACATGAGGGGAGGAATAGGCTGGGAACTTATGCTAGTAGAGAGCTTCATTCAATTGAGAGGAATGTATCTATTTATATTTCCTTGAACTCCATTTACTTCCAATTGGAGCTACTTGGTTTGAAATGGGCAGTCACAGAGAAATTTACCAGAAGTTTACTATCTTCTCTAACAACAAACCCCTAAGCTTTCTACAGACTGTGAGGCTGGTCCCATTGAACAGCATTGGGCATCCCAGTTAATCCTCTTTAATTTCTAAATTGCATACCACTGAAAAGGCATAAATCAAAATGCTGATCAAAAGATCTCAGAAGTCAGATTTTCCCAGTCCAGCCTCATTGATGCAGTGGTTCCTGCAGTTGCAATCTCTTTTACCAGTGATAGTCTGTCAACTGGGCAGAAGTGTGCTGTCACTGTTTCCTTGATTGATACTTTGTCAGTGTACCAAAAGGTAGATCTATTGTCTATACAAGCAGCCAACGCAGCTATCTGAGCATTTATTGTGTACTGAAAGAGACATTGACCTCCATCAGCAGAAGAGTGAGCTGCAGAAGCAAGGCTAGTTTTAGAATTGCTCAAACAATGGTAAAAGATCAGAGTCTGTGGAGATGTGCTGTATTGGCTGACCCATATGCCAGGGGAGACTAAAGAGCTGCTACAGTTGTTGTTGCCAGAAATGGTAAAGCCATAGGTGCTGACCACCCTCCACAACACAACAGAAATGATGTTACTGGCCTCAGATGAGAAGACATATTGACCAGTGGTGCCAGCAGTGTCCTCACTGTGTGGCTGCAAAAGCAGTGTACCCCAAGGTGAAGACTTTCAAGGGCAGATTGTTGGCTTCTAAGCCATTCGAGATTATGGCAGTGGATTTAGAATGGGTGAGTGAATGCCAGGAAAATTTTCGCCATCCCGTATCCAACCTAGACCAAAGGGGGAGTATGGTGGTACATATTTTGATGGAGAAATGGTTCTACATTTATAAGGTTCCCCAATAGGTACATTCTGATCAAGGCTGAAATTTTGATGGAGATTTGATGAAGGCTTTGTGTAAAATGTGCGGGATGGAGAAGAGTGGCACTACCCCATATCACTCAGAAGGGAATGGGCAGTGTGTGAGGTTTAATCACACATACCTGACCTGTTGCAAACACTACCAGCAGACAAGAAAGTAAAGTGGCCTCAGCACCTCCCTCAATTACTTTTTGCTTACAATACAACAGTGCATTGGTCAAATGGCCACTCCCCTTAAGAATTTGTGCTTGCCAATTGATTCACTCTTGGGAATGCTGGAGGAGGGGCTGGTACAGAGGTTGGTTGGAGAGTGGGTGAAAGAACAACAAGAGTTCCTCCAGTTTGCCTATGCAAGTGCAAAATGTGAGCTGAAAGCAGCAATGGCCCATTGGGCCCAAAGGCATCAAGCAGGGGCAGCCCCAATACTTCCAGCTGGAAGAAACCATGCTCAGGGTCAAAATAGAATGCAGGATGTCTGGGACAGTACTAGATACCTGGTGGTGGTGAAGTGTTGGATGATGGGAGTTGAGGATACACTAACTGTCCTGTGGATGGCCAAGTCCTGAAAGAAACATCCATAGGACAAACTTGTTAGAAGCTCCTGGACAGGCAGGTATTCTTCCTTATGATGGTCTAAGTGATGACGGGAGGTCTCCAGAAAGTGGGCAGTCATGGCAGTCCCAAAGTAGTCCCATAGTAGGAGTGAATCTAGTCATGGGTTGATGAAGTGGGATGTAGTCCCAGAACTGGTAGGAGGTTCTCCACAACAAGAACCAGAGTTGTTGGATTCGCCCCAGCTGTCACAGGCAGTGCTGGTAAACATTCAAATTCCTATAAACTTCCTCATTCGGTAGTTTGTCCAAATGAGTCAGTGCAGGTGACAGGTCACCCAGAATTTCATATAGTGTCGGGTTACTTTGGATTGAGAAAATTTTGATTCCATATCACTGGGATGGTGACATTTTAATCACCGGCAAGGTGGACATGTTTAGGTAAAGAATTTTAATCTGAAGGCAGCAGTATAGGCAGCAGGGAGTATAGGTTTAGTATAGGAGTATTAGGTTGTTGAAGTGTCGTTTTAGTCTTGTTCCGTATCTGCTGGTCACACATGGAGCTTGGTATTTAAAATCCTGTAGAGTTTGCAATTTTATAGCTTTATCTTTGTTGAGTGCAAAGAGGATTTGATTCCGGCTTGTGTAAGAAGAAAATTGTGATGCTGGGGCGGTGTGAATGCTATGTGTGTCTAAGGACAAAAGTTTCCAAGTAGAGCAAGAAGTGCTTGTGTTTGGTATCCCTGCTGTAAAGGTATGTTAATGTCACTGTTTAAGAGAAAGCTTACTTGCATATTGAAGCTTGAGCTAAATTTAAAGCACTGTCTCTTTACAGAGTATACAATCGTAGATGGGGTGTGCTGTAGTATATATGGACAAGTAATAAGCTGGTAAGCTATGTTCTCAAAGACCTTTTTGTACATCAAAATTATGCTGTATATCATAGAGCAGGTGTCTAATGTGGGTCTGGGACTGAATTAAGCAGGATAACACTACTGCTGCTACTGTGCAGGTATAAGCAGTTGATTTTAAGTGTTTTATTATAGGAAAAATTATGTTTGTTTGAGTAATGGCATGTCTGTGTACATTGCAGATCCATGGTATCTTTTCTTTTCTTCCCTTTTAACCTCTCCTTCTGCAAATATGGCTTGTATGTATATTGTGTTGGTGTAGCACATGATTTGTAAGCTAGGTGTCTAATCCTTTTATGTGGGTAGTAAAGCCAAGAATTATCGACTTCCTAAATTGTGAGTTTCTGGGGCCATGCTCCAGTGTCCTGAGCTCTCTCAGTTTAAACAGGTTTGACTGGTGTTTGAATTACCTATAATATCATTGTTTTCTGAAATTTGGTCTTAGCCACTCTAGAGCGATTCTTTATATCACCCTTTTAAGTAGAAGTTATAAATTATAGGAACTTATAGGAAATTATAAATTGTTTTCATGGTCTTGTTGTAGAGACCAGTCAGTTCGGCTGTGTAAGCCTTTGAATAAATAAAATCTTTTCTATTGTGTCAGCCTCAATCGATTTCTCTGCGCCTTTATTCAGGAAAGCTCAATTTTCTTTGGATCAGAGTCCTTGATTTTAATCCAGAGCATTGAGTCATTACTTGATGAGGGCCACATTTAGTTTACTTGGTGGCTTTCCAATAATGAACCATAATACACCTACTTTGTTAAATTCTCTAGGTCTATATCTACTTGGTGTTTGCTTAAAAAAAATCTAGTTAGTCCATTCAATACTCTAGCTAACTGGCTGAAAAAAAACAAAACAAAAATATGGTTAGTTATTTAGCAAGCAACCTATTTATTGGCAGTTTATTGGCCAATAAACCAAAAGTTATGTCTATTTTTACAATAGCGCCAGTGGTGCTCATGAATTATGTTACCCATCAGCCCCAGGAAAGTGCATGACTCTGTCAGGCGTCTTCATGATAGCACTCACCTGTTTTGTGTTTCACCTAATTAGCACTCCTATTTAAGTTTCCTCTGTTTCTTTGCCCAGCTTTTGTTGTGCATGGCTGTGGTTATGTGTTTTAAACCACAGTCTCCTTTGCATGATTCGTATTTGCATGTTTTTCTTTCATTAGTTACTTATTTATTGACTCTGCGCTGTTGTATGTACGTGATGTAGGTTTGGAATCTGGGTCTATTTTTGAAAACTGGTTCATCAGTTCATCATTGTCCTCACAGTTTAATGCTAAATGTTAGTAGATACGATTTAGGAGTGTATGAGTTTAATAACACAACTGTTTAACTAAGATAACGGTTGAAATGAATCCCTCATCAGACACTTCAGGAGAATGATGACTGCACAGAACGGGCACCAATTAAGAAAATCTGGAGAGATTTCCAACAAAAAAACCTTTCTTATTTGGAGTGAGGACTTGTAGAAAGGTATTAGCAATGCCATTGCCCACTGGCTCCACTGAGACTTTCACTCAATAGGCAATTTTAAAATTGAATGAGAAGCTTTGACTAAGCAATAAAAGGGCACACTCAGAAGCAGGCCAAGGTAGTTACTTGGAATGCTACCAGTTATCTTATTTATAAAATCAACAACAATTCCACAGATGACTTTATCTCGAATTTGATTAAACACAAAATTCAAAGTCAAAAATCATTTTATCTAATTCCCTTTATTGGTAATAATCACAGGTCTTCCCAGAGCCACTGCTAATCAAAACAGCCATTGATTTCCTCTGAGGAAAAAATGGTGCTTTGAAGAGAATGAGAGGCTGGAGCACAGTTAATGCACTCGCCTACAAAACACTCACACACATATCCAACCCTACACCCATATACACACTTTCACAGACATGTATTTTTCAGACATGTACAAATATGCACAAAACACCACTCACAAGCCAACCTGTAGTTTTTGTGTAAAAATCGTCCATAAATTCCAAGATGTTGAAGCAGATTCACAGTTCCAATGTTCCAAACAACCACAGTAAAGATATACATTGAAGTACCAGAAAAACTGGTATACCATTTATTTCTTGGTAGGTCCACAACAGGATCTTGGAGGGAACATTGCACAGACCTCACACCGATGTTTGTTGAGGCCCCAGGATAGTATTCCGATGTTACGTGAGACAGTGTTGCACATAGGGAATTTCACACAGTTTGAGTAGCCATGATACACCCTTGAAATGCTTATACATGAAAATCCAAACTTTACTTCTACCTCCAAAATGCGATGACCTACAGGGGTTAGACAATGAAACTGAAACACCTGTCATTTTAGACCACAATAATTTATTAGTATGGTGTAGGGTCT
>JAOVYV010000010.1:5068102-5078707 GCA_025674545.1 Hassar affinis
GAGACAAAAAAAGCAAATCATAGACTGCATCATATGCCACAGAGAAATTCATGGTATGTAGATAAAACCTGATTGTCTTTTATCTCTGTCTTTTGTGTGAGTAACCTACATGATAGTAAACTGTTATTACATGGCTTCATTTGCATACTGAAGCAGGATTGGCTGTTAGATTTTGTGATGTAATAACACTCCACTGAGCAACACCATGAGCAACACTGCAGAGACAACTTTCTTTTGTGTTTCACTTTAACTAAACATGTCAATGACTTCCTGATATAATAAGTGTTTTTTTTTTCTCAACAGTTTCATTGTTTCGGTGTTGGAACGCTGTTCACCCACGCTTTAGCAACCTTGACATACAGCCCAATGTTTTTTTCAGTGATTTCTTTTGTGTCAACCTCTCATAAACACCGTTTGTATCACTACTGAGCATATGTACCCAATCTGTCATGGATCTGGCTGTATATATTTCACATCTTATTATTATGTTGGCTGCTTCTCATCTCTAACTGGTCGAAGCACGTTCCCTGCTGGGCTTGTACAGCAAGACGCAGACATGTTTAAAAAAAAAAAAAAGGAAATGATACCTGCATTGTTCTTAACAACCCCATAAGTCTTTATTTTCCCTTCTTTTGAAATTCTACATCAAACCCTAATGAGCTTAATAAAACCGTTCTGTAAGCCTTTCTATTCTTGTTATTAAACAGAAAAAAAGACCCACATAGTCGGAGCTGTGGATTGTTACCACTTTTACTAATAGGTGACATTTTTCTTTTTTCGTTACAAAAATAGCAAAATAAAGCACAGTATGCTGTTTTTAAAAAACGGCTTTATTGTTTGGGACATTTTAGCAGATATTAGGCATTTCTCTTACAATACAGCGATTTGCCAGTGATTTCAGTACATGATATATTATTACATTATAAATGAATATCATACATTTTATCAATTTATGCATGAAACAAGTAACACTTACTAGTTATAAGTCAGCACCCTGTAGGCATACTCTCACGGAGAGTTTCTGATTAAATCTGGAGCGCTCTATAACACGCAGGAGAATATGTCGGACAAGTGTTTAGCTAAACAGTTGTGTTTGGTTGTGTCTTAATAAATCAGCCGTAATCACTTCTCAGACAGGAACGAGGTTCATATCCGAGAGGACTCACGTCTAGGCATTCTTGGTCACATGACTAACTTCTACACATTCTACTGTATATACTGTCATGTCTGAATTCTCTGGAGATAAAAGCAAGTGCAGGAGTTTTAACATAATGTATATGTTTAGCCATCTAAATATCCATATTTGTATATAAAACAAAGTAGGCGTGGCCAAAACTGTTCCACCTATCACTATGTTCTTGTTCTGACAGTCCCTCAACCTAAGCTACATCAACAATAATTGGTTTCAACTAGAAATGTGTGCAAGAAATGTGTCTTTTTTGCTTAAATCACACCCACACTTTTATTATATTTGTTTCATTCAGTTATAGTTATAGCTATAGTTCCCAAACCAAACTATAAACCAAACTATAACATAAACTAAATAGTAGCCTTAATTCAAAAATACTGTATATGCATGGTGTACATATACACTGAAGTACCAGAAAAACTGGTATGGCAGTTAATATTTGGTAGGTCCCCCACAGGATCTTGGAGGGAACGTTGCACAGTCCTCACGCTGATGTTCATTGAGGAGGAAGCACTGAATTACGATGTTACTTGATGCAGTGTTGCACACTTATCGCGTGAAACTTGATTCTTGTCAGTCATTGCTGGTCACGTTCACCCAGAGTCTTCACTGCTGCCGTAAGTCTGAGGTATAGCCAGAATTCTTGTAGTCACAGTACACCCTTGAAATACTCGTATATGAAAATCCAAACTTTGCTTCCCATCCCATGTCACCGACTATTAAACTCAGTTGAAGCTTCCGTAGATGTGTATCACTTTATATATGCACTGGTGGATGCAGGCAGTGATGTGCATAGGTGGTGCTGCTATGTATTTTGCATAGGTTTTTCTGGTACTTCAGTGTATATGTGTCTTTTTCTTGTTCCGCAAGCTTCATATCTGAAATGAAGCCATAAGTTATATAAGTTGTTCATTTTAAATGTATTTGGTTACATCCCTACAATCCCACTGTTAGACACTGGAGTACACGTCTTTTCCAGCCTGTCTGTTTCAGGGCATGGGTGAAAGGACAAAGGTTAACCTGTTCAGTTCGACAACAAAGGAGCAAGTGTTAGGAAGAGATGCGGAGTGGCACTAATATCCAGCTTCACCTCGGTTCTCCTTTCAGGGAGCACGAGGTCCTGCTCAGCTACCCTGGGGGAACACCGGCAAGCCTCAAACTGAGCCATTTTGATCTCTTCAAGGAATCCGCTCCAAAGGAGAAGGAGAAAAAAAAGGAAGGGGGGTGCAATGAGGAGGGGAGGAATGCCATCGAGGTTTAGGGTTAATAAGGAAAATTGTGAAGGACAGAATATTTAGTTCCAAATCAGAGAAAGTTTCTCAAGTCATTATACATACATTTAATGGATCAGTTGTGGCTAATATTAATCACCCAAAATGAGGTGAAGGAAGGTGTTTTTTTTTTTTTTTTTTTTTTTTTTTTTTTTTATAAACGTGTTCCACAGAACTCTATAAAAAGGAAAAATGCTGACTCGGGAAGATAACTGTTTGAGCTTGTGCCTTGTGCTCAAATCAGCTCATTTTCCATGTCGGCACAGGGGACCCACAGTTTGTCTGTGGAAGTAAAAGAATTTGTTGTTTCACCGCCTTTGACTAAGGTCATACCAAATTAACAGCCTATCTCCAGCGTAAAAATAGCATACCATTAATTTTTTCCTCCTCATAAATCTTAAAGGTTGACCTCATTTTTTTTTTTTTAACGTTAAACTATGTGAAGAAATTAAAGAGAGGAGCTGGGGAGAAAGAGAGAGAGAGACAGAGAGAGAGAGAGAAAAACATTGAAAATAAGCAGTCTGAACTAATTTTAGCACTGTCTCTCTCTCGATCTGCGCCGGTTTCTTATGGGAGTCCGTGATCGCTCATCAACACTGCAGCCCACTACACCACAAAGTCTTTTAATTATTAAAAGCCAGCAAAATGTTAATTGAATGTCATTCATCGAGTGCAAACTTTCAAATTGAATTGTTTGGTAAGCAACAGCCAATTTTCAGGTAATAATAATAATAAAAAAAACGTCTAGCTAGCCTAAATCCTTTAATTGCGGCTCTGGTGGTTAAAAGGCTTAGCTGAGTCTTAAGAACATGGTCACTATTGCAGTTTAAATAAATCCTAATTATTTCTCGTTAGAGGTTTAAGATTTGTCAGCTCTTGTGCAGCGCCACGATAACACTTTTTTTTGTCTTTCAAACATAATCATTACAAGTGCATTAGATGAGCATTGGCTGTAAGGAGGTTGCAACTTTATTAGTGCATGTCCCCGCTAGTGAAGAGCCTGGCACCGGCAAAAGCAGATTATGTCTCCAAATCAAGCCAGAACTAATGATGAAGTCCCACAACACAGTCAATTATGGTGTTTTCATTAGAGCATCTTTGTGTCCTTTTTTGCTGTTTGTTATTTTAATAATACGGAACGCTGAAGTGACAGTAGGCTTACGGAGGATTGGGCGCCAGGGGAATCAGCGTGTAGAGTGCTCCAAGGCTAACTAGAAGATGAGTTTGGAGAAAATCATTAAGGATTTTTTTTTTTTTCATTTTATTTTTCTTAAGCAGAGGAAGAAGAAAGCCGGCTCACGTGCCCACGCACCACTTACATCATGAGGATATGCTAATCAGCTTGTGAAATGCTGATGAACTTTGGCATCAGAGCACAGGAGAACGAGCACTTAAAAGAAACAGTAATGTTATGATAATTAAGTGTTTTCATGGTGGAGTTGGACTTATTTCGAGTGGAGCGGTGTTATGGACTGCGGCGCTCTTGGTTTGAGCTGATTTTAGGGTTTTTTTCAGACAGTTAACTTTGACAAAAAGTTAAAGAGTATAATAATAAAATAACAGCAAAATAAAATCTTTAAAAAGTTAGGAAAACTACACTCCAAAAATGGACAGATGGATGAATGGATGGATGGATGGATGGATGGATAGACCCAATTAAATATGAACAAACATTTAAAAATAAATTAAGCAAAAGAAAGAAATGAATAAGCAATCCAGACAGATGTATTAAATAAATATAAATATTATAAGTATAAATAAATAAATAAATAAACTATGTTTTAGTTTTTCATTTTCTATATTTTTCTTGATATATTATTTACATTATTGTCGCATAGACAACATTTCCAACTCCAACAACAAGGTCATACAAGTCACACAGAGTGTACTTAAAAAAAAAAAAAAAACATTTGATAGAGATGTCCTCAGGCATTGCAGTTGCTTTTATTATTTATTTATGCAAGTAACAAATGTTATGTTATTAATAAAGGATCATTCCTTTAAGGCCATTGTTTTTCTCCTCAGGACTGGCAATTGAAGACAGGCAAACAGAAGAACAAAAGCAGAAGGATTGAAAAAAAAAAGAATTAAATAAATAAAAGACCTCCAAACGTTCCATTAATAAAACACACATCTTGGGGCTGGCGACACAGAACGTGAACCTACAGCTCTTTGAAGCCAGCGAGCCTCCTTAACTTAAGCCAGTCCTGGCGCATCTGCGAGCCCCGTCCCCTTTCATGTGGTGTGAGCCACAAGCAGCTCCAGCTGCAGCACCATCACGTCACTGTGCATCCTCCCGTCCAGGATTATTTGCATTTCCTGCTCCGTTTGAGCTTCAATCAAAAAAGCCCAGGACCATGTACAGAAAGAAAAGACCCCCCTTCCTCCCCCTCTGCCCCCCCACCACCACCACCACCGTTTCCAGACCCTCCCAATAATACAGCAACTCTGACTCGAACCAGATGAAGCTACTCTATTTTTACCTAGGCGTGCCAAGAATAGTCTCAGGGACATCCTGCCTACCGCTGCAGTTAGAAACAAAGACATTCCACTCCTTTAACCATCAAATGTGGCAGATTACTGCCTTTGAAACTGATACTGATTTATCCATTACTTCCACATAGATATTTTTCTTAATTCATTATCAACTGCACCAAAGATCTGGTAGCCAGAATAAAAGGAAAAATTCACTTTAAATGACTTGCAAATTAATTTATAACAGACACGTGATCTTCAGTGCATCCAGGATTTATTCCTGCAGTAACATTCTGGGTCTACTTCTGACTTCTTTTATCAACAAGTTGGTCTGTTGTGTTTTTCACTTTCCTGCATAACCGCAATGCTGTTTCCTACCTGCTGATACCGGCACTAATGGGAATGCATCCCTTTAATCTAGACCACTTACAAAAAACTGTAAATACCCTGTCATTTTCAACAAGTCAACTCTAAGTATATTGTAATTATTGACAAGCCAACTGTAAGTACAGTGCAATTATCAACAAGACAGGTATAATGTACTTATCTACACATAGACTGTCTAGTCTAGTCATGTAATTTTCAACAAGTCACCTATAGATAGTGTATCTATCTACAAGTAAGCTGTAAGTCTACTGTATTTATCTACAAGTAAAGTGTACGTATACAGTTATTATCTGCATTTAAACCATGTATAATATAAGAAGTAAGCTGTAGGTATGTAGTATTTATCTACAAGTAAACAATAAGCATAATGTAATTATCTACATAAAACCTGTAAGTACTGTATAATTATCTAGTATAAAGTAGGAAGTATAATCATCAAGTAAGCTAGAAGTGTAATTAAAGTATCTATAAGTACACCTTCAATATAGTGTAATTATATATAAGTAAATAGTAATTATAGTGTAATTGTATGTAAATAAACTGTATACGTCTCTACTAGTAAACTGTAAGTTTAGTGTAATTATCAACAAGCCAAGTATAATGTATTTATCAACAAGTAAAATGTAGGTATAGTTGAATTATCTACATTAATGTATAATGTATAATGTAGTTTATAACGTAATCTTTATGTATGTGGTATTTATCTACAAGTAAACAATAAGCATAATGTAATTACCTACATAAAACCTGCAAGTACTGTATAATTATCTAGTATCAAGTAGAAACTATAAGTATACTAAACTATAAGTATAGTAAACTGTAAGTATAGTGTAATTATCAACATGCCAAGTATAATGTATTTACCAACAAGTAAACTATAGGTACAGTGTATTTATCTACAAGTAAATAGTACCTATAATGTAATTATCTACATAAAATCTGTACATATTGTGTAGTTATCTATAAGGCAACTGTACATATAGTTCAACTGCCTACAAGTAAACAAAATATAGTATACTTCTCTATTAGTAAACTGTGAATATAGTGTAATTATCAACAAGACAAGTATAATGTATTTATCTACAAGTAGACTGTGAGTCTAGTGTAATTATCTACATTTAAACTGTATATTGTAATTGTAATTGTAATTGTATGGTATACTAACTCGATAATGTAATTTTCAACAAATAAAGTGTATGTATAGTGTATTTATCTACAAGTAAACAGTAGGTATAATGTAATTATCTACATAAAATCTGTAAATATAGTATACTTATCTATAAGTCACCTGTACGCATAGTTCAACTGCATAACAAGTAAACAAAATATACTTCTCAACAAGTAAAGTGGAAGTGTAGTGTAATTATCTACAAGTAAATAGTAAGTATAGTGTCATTTTTTGCAAAAAACTGTATATGTCTCTACTAGTAAACTGTGAGTATAGTGTAATGATCAACTATCAATTATCAATTATCAAGTCAAATATAATGTATTTATTTACAAGTAGACTGTAAGGTATAGTGTAATTTTCAATAAGTCAATAGACATAATGTATTTATCTAGAAGTAACCTGAATGTATACTGTAATTATCTATGTTTAAACTGTATAATGTAATGTATAATGTGATTGTAATTGTATAATAATTGTATAATATTGTATACTAGCTGAATAATGTAATTTTCAACAAGTAACAAAGTAATTATCTACATAAAACCTGTATGATATAATTATCTATAAGTCAACAGTATGTATAGTTCAAGTAAACAAAATATACTTCTCTACAAGTAAACTGTAAGTGTAATGAAATTATATATAGGTACACAGTCAATATAGTGCACTTATCTACAAGTAAATAGTAAGTATAGTGCAATTGTCTGCAAAGAAACTGTATACTACTCTACAAGTAAACTGTAAATATAGTGTAATTATCAATAAGTCAATTATAATGTTTATCTACAAGTAGACTGTAAGTCTAGTGCAGTTTCTACAAGTCACCTGTAGATATAGTGTAGTTATCTATAAATAAACTGTAATTCTAGTGTATTTATCTACAACTAAACCATAGGTAACACATGCTTATCTATAAGTAAACAGTAAGTATGATGTAATTACCTACATAAAATCTGTAAGTATTGTGTAATTATAATATAATCTATAAGTCGACTGCCTGCAAGCAAACAAAATATAGTATATAGTGTACCTACAATACAGTATAATGAATTAGTTAAGTAAGTATAGTGTTATTGTCTGCAAATAAGCTCTATACTTCTCTACTAGTAAACTGTAAGTATCTGTAAACCATCAGAGTGTAATTATCTATATTTTTACTGTATGCATAGTGAATTTTTCTATAAGAAATGTAATTCCCTAATAGAAATGTAATTATCTACAAATAAACTAAGTATCCTCGACAGTATGCTTCTGTACAAGTATACTGTAGTGTACTCTGCAGTTAAAGTGTAAGTGTGGTGTCATTTCCTAAAATTACATCTATCTATAGTGTAATCATCTACAAGTAAACTGTAAGTATAGTGTAATTCATCATACATAAGGTAGTGATGCGTCCATGTTTTTGTACTTTCTAGTTCTAGCATGTCCTCATCTGTAGATGGTTAATTAGCTGAGCAGAATCCCTGCCAACTCGAATGATTCGTATTATAGCTGCGTTGCATTCTGGTACTTTTAAGTCCAATGTTTGTACCAACATCTACTTCTATGGAGGATTTCTTATTAATATGACATGGTACATCAGTGGAAAATGGTCTAATGTGTTTCAGGATGGACCTTTCATTTAAGGAAGTTAAAAATGGTGATTGAGAAAAGGCTAAAGATGGTAGAAATGGGACCTTGTGCTTCAAATCAAGTGGCTTAAGCTGAGCTGTGTTTTTAATAAAATTCCACACACTTGCTATTGTTCTCTTTATCTTGTGCAGGTATGGAAACAGGCTGAACATCACGTGCAGGAGGCTTTTGCATAATCACCACACCGCCCCTGTAGCCCCCTCCACCTGGGACTGCTCAAAGAGAAAAGACACTCTTTTTAGATTGTTCCAAATCAGCAAGATTCGCACCGGTGCGAAATCAGAACCAGACGCAGACGACCTGATCCTCATCAACCTCCAGCCCTTTTAATCAGATTAGCAAGAGATCAAAGCCGTGGGGGGAAGGGGGGGAGATAAGACAAAGATCAAGGTTTTACGGAAACTTTGCTAACCACCGAATCCTGGGTCTGGTAACATTTTTGTCTAAAAGGTAACATACGCCGTTCTTTGACATCAGTTTTAATCTGTCATCCTACTCCAACCTGCTTTGGCCCTAAATGAATATAGTGTTAATGATCGGAGGCTAATAAGATGAAAAACTCACGATACCTTAACTTTAGGCATGCTAATCTGTTTTCTAACTCGTTTCTGATGAACACGCACTCAGACTGGATATTGAGATTAATTCATTGCGCTTAATTCTAACCTTTCCTATAAGATCAAATGATACAGTGGGTAATTTCTAATTTAAAACCAGAGCTATACCAGCCATTAACTTCCAATCATCATTAAAGACATTTCAGGGCATGCAGCAGCCGGAGGCATGGTTTGAATATATATAATTTAGTGGCATCTGAAAGGAAAATCTAGGTTTTTACAAGAGGAAAGTTAATGTAATATGGTGTAATGACAGATTACACACATGGAATCAAAATTCTTACATATTACCCCATATGAAAACACAGCTAAATCGAACACGAGTCTTAAACTAGTTCGAATATATTAGTCTTATTATTTTTAGGATTATCTTTATGGTGTCTTAGCAGAAAGCTATTTCCACAACCCATGTTTCTCTTGATGAATATTTAATATCCATGTCCTATGTTCCTCTTTTCATAGCTAGCAGGAGTTCATCCTGTTTTATCTGTTTTCTTTTGCCAGACAGTTTTAAATAAGAATTTAGGAAAGACAAAAAATTCCATTATACAGATATGAAAACATTCACACATGGTTAATTGTTTAGTAAGTAAAAAAAAAAAAAAAAAGCAGTGAACTAGTTTGACATTAGCTAGTGTTCAAATATGGCTCAGCACACATTAAATGTCAGCACATATCTTACTAAATCAGAAGGTGTGATTTGTAAAGTTAAACAGAATTCTATTCATATTTAAAGGTAAATATTTCCCTGGGTTTTTTAATAAAGTGTAATAAAGAGTTTCAAAGTTTCAAATATTCGAATTCAATGTGATTTTTTTTTTCCAATAAGAAGACTTCATGTTGGTTTTTCCACATAATGTAAGATTAGCAGTAAAAAGCTAAAAACAAAACTAATGTACTCCTTGCCAAGTAAAGTGTAAGTATAGTGCACACTCTTACAAGTAAAGTGTAAGTATAGTGTACACCCTTCTAAGTAAAGTGTAAGTATAGGGTACACCTTGGGACATAAAGTATAAGTATAGTGTACACCTTGCCAAGTAAAGTGTAAGTATAGTGTACACCCTTACAAGTAAAGTGTAAGTATTGTGTACTCTCTTCCAAGTAAAGTGTAAGTGTAGTGTACACCTACCCAAGTAAAGTGTAAGTATAGTGTACTCTCTTCCAAGTAAAGTGTAAGTGTAGTGTACACCTACCCAAGTAAAGTGTAAGTATAGTGTACTCTCTTCCAAGTAAAGTGTAAGTATAGTGTACACCCTTCTAAGTAAAGTGTAAGTATAGTGTACACCTTGCCAAATAAAGTGTAAGTATAGTGTACTATCTTCTAAGTAAAGTGTAAGTATAGTGTACATCCTCCCAAGTAAAGTATAAGTATAGTGTACACCTTGGGATGTAAAGTGTACGTATAGTTTATTCCCTTACAAATAAAGTGTAAGTATAGTGTACACCTTGACAAGTTAAGTGTAAGTATAGTGTACTCCCTTACAAGTAAAGTGTAAGTATAGTGTATTCCCTTACAAGTAAAGTGTAAGTATAGTGTATTCCCTTACAAGTAAAGTGTAAGTATAGCGTACAGCTTGACAAGTAAAGTGTAAGTATAGTGCACTCCCTTACAAGTAAAGTGTAAGCATAGTGTATTCCCTTACAAGTATAGTGTAAGTATAGTGTACACCTTGACAAGTATAAGTATAGTGTATTCCCTTACAAGTATAGTGTAAGTATAGCGTACACCCTTACAAGTAAAGTGTAAGTATAGTGTACTCCCTTCCAAGTAAAGTGTAAGTATAGTGTACACCCTTCTAAGTAAAGTGTAAGTATAGTGTACTCCCTTACAAGTAAAGTGTAAGTATAGTGTACAATCTTACA
>JAOVYV010000010.1:5115295-5126790 GCA_025674545.1 Hassar affinis
AAGCTGTTCAGCAGTGATAGTGCCTTTCCAGATGTTTAAGCTGTTCAGCAGTGATAGTGCCTTTCCAGATGTTTAAGTTGTTCAGCAGTGATAGTGCCTTTCCAGATGTTTAAGCTGTTCAGCAGTGATAGTCCTTTCCAGATGTTTAAGTTGTTCAGCAGTGATCGTGCCTTTCCAGATGTTTAAGCTGCCCTCGCCATAGGCACTAATGCAGCCCCATACTATCAGAGACGCAGGCTTCTGAACTGTGCACTGAGAACAAGCTGGATGCTCCCTTTCCTCTTTAGTCCACTGATTCATCTGACCACAGAACAGTTTTTCATTTTGCCTCAGAACTGTGTTCACAGACACTGCCCATGCAGTGATTTCCTGAGATCACAACATCCAATATTGACCTTCAGCTTTGCACAAAGATTTCTCCAGATTCTCTGAATCTTTTGATGATATTATGTCCTGTAGATGGTGTGATATTTAAAGTATTCACATTTTTATGTTGAGGAACATTTTTCTGAAATACTCTTTTTATACCCAGTCATCTTACTGACCTGTTGCCATGTAACCTACTTAGCTGAAAGATGCTCCTGCAGCTGGGTTTTTTTTTATTAGTACCACTTACTTTTCCAGCCTTTTGTTTCCCCATCCCAACTCTTTTGAGATGCGTTGCTGCCATCTAGTTCAAAATGAGCTAATATTTTTCATGAAATGGCAAAATGTCTCACTTTCAACATCTGATGTGTGTTCTGTGTTCTACTGTAAATAAAATATGGGCTTATGAGATTTGCAAATAATTACATTCCGTTTTTATTTACATTTTACACAATGTCCCAACTGTTTTGGAATTGGGGTTGTAGTGAAAAGGGCACAACAGCGCCTTTACTTTCTGTGAGCTCATCTATGTCCCAGGACTTTTACTGCTTTACCATTGAGAGCATACTCATAAACTGTATCTTAGTGTGGTATGGCAACTGCTCTTCATTGGACTGTAAAGCACTTCACAATGGGTGGTGAAAACTGCCCAACGCATCACTGGCACCTAGTTACCCACCACAGACATCATCAAGTATGCTTCTCATCCTAATCAGGGACTCTTCACCTTCTTCCCATAGGGCACGTGCTATAGGAACTTCCCTTCCTGCACTAGTATACTTAGAAAGAGATTCTTCCCTGAGGCTGTTATCCTGCTGAACTCCACATTGCCACTTTAAAACTCCTTTTGCCCTCACTTCACCACCATTATATGACTGCTACCACCATTACCACAACAACCCATACTGCTATATTTATACTTGCATAGTTGAACAGTCTACAATGCACTATTCACAGCTGTTTACGCAATACTGTACATACTGTATTTACTATATTCATACATACTGTATATATTACTCTAGTTCACCATTATTGTATATTGTTGGCCCGACTTCTGGGCAGCACAAGTAAACAAAAAATTTAGAACTACACAGATGCTGGGCTACATCCACAAACAGGAACCATACCAGTCTTGGCCCATTTTGCCAAAAGAAACTGGGAAACCTTGTGGATGATTTCGGCTGGACCTGGGCCAGGTCATTTTTGCTATCTGGGAAGATACTTGCCAACTGGGTTTAAATCAGCATCTTCTCTGATGGCGGGTCTAAGTGCGTCCCATCTGTCTCCAGTCTCTGGTGTAGAGGGAGCGATTTTAACTTTTTTAATTTTAATGAGCCGTTGCTGTGCCATTTCCACACCACCACACTTGCATTTGAAGGCAACAGAGATTTCATGATTCTCAATTTCAGACACCGTCCACTGGCCCATAGCGTGAGTCAGCTGGTCTGGTAGAGGTGGTTCTGCCCTGGAGAAACTGACGAGGCTAGGGCAGATGTTCGTTCAGTTCACAAATGAAAGAAAAGCTCTTTGCTGTTGGCCACCAGCAAAAGCAATTTCCATCTCTATCGTAACACTGAAGCAAACGTCTGTAACTTGTAAAAAAGTGGAGCAGTCTCTATGTGAGTTAGGCCCTTTATATGCTGATCACAGAGAATTGGCAAAAGCAAAAATCATTGTTCTTTTCACCGCAGAGGGAAGAGACGAGCTTTGTCTCCCAGGCTTGGTTTAAGCATCCTCAGATTAACCAAGGGTTGTGTTTTTCTGGTCCAAATGTACCGGTGTATCTGAGGTCATTCTTGGGTGACTTTATGATTTAATGGCTTTTCTCTGGGGTCAGTGAATTTCTCCTAAAGGCATTATCAATATTAAACACAAAGCAGAGCCCGCTACACTGGCCTATTGGACATTATGGCTTGAATGTATGTTTTCACTTCCATCTCTGTGTCAGACCCATTACTTTCTATGAGTGGGGTTCTTGACAGCATGTCTGCTATAACCAGCTGTTTCCACAGAATCTCAAACAAGCATGGTTTTAACCTGGTCAAATGCTTGTCCTGGTTGTTGCCCCATACCCATGCCATGCCACTCCTAAACAGTTGATGGGGTGCATGACATCAGACAACCCCAGAAGGAACTTAAGTAGTTAAGTAACATTGGGAAGGGCACATGACAGGGATAGGGCTTGGCATTAGATTTAATCTCAATCTTAATTGGTTCACAGTCTAACAGACCTATGTCAAACCATCTTCAATTTCATCTTTATCCAGTCTCTGTACTAGCCCCATACTGCAAGCGCTTAGTGGATTGTTGGTGTATGGCCCCTTTAACAAATAGACCTAAAAGATGAAGGTTTGCCACTTTCTTTGTGTGGTCGCAATAAAACCTTCCCCAATTTTCCACCAGGACTCGACAGACTAGCTTTTATTTTCTCCAGCTGGGCTTGCTGTGGTAACTTTGTAAACTACAGATTCTTCCTTCTGTCCATACATATGAAAAGACAAGACACGCAATTATATGCAAAATAGGCAACTGTCCACTGTAGTATCATTTGAATCTAAACTTCTATTCCTAAGTGATTTTTTTGAATATTGCTTGAAATGGCAGAATGTTTTGAAAGATTACAGAATCACAGAGAATCCTTACATATCCAAGTTTCATTGTGTTTGATAAATTTTAAGCCCATCAAATGCCTTCTGAAAACTGACTGGCCAATGGCAATCACAATTTTTTATATATCTCTTAATCCTAATTATAGCTCATTGCAAAGTTTCAGCTTGAAATGATGTTGGGATGCTGAGATATAGTTTTCTAGCACTTATAGCACCCCATATTGATGTACATTCACCAAAATCAACAGGGCACCCTAGAGTCATAGGTCTATATTAGCTGTGAACTTTCATCAAAACTGAATGAAGCACTTATGAATTTTAGCCATTTATGGAAAAAATGAACATATCTGGTTAATTTGCATATGGTGGCCATATTGTTTTGAAATGTCAAAATATTTTGATAATTATTGAGATACAGACTCTTCTGAATATTTGGACACCAAGGCAATCAGATCAGATAAAACCTAGGACTAGTTTGCAAAAGATTCACCTTGCTGCCAGGTTTGGTGTTTCTAGGCCTTACGATCTTTTCTGCATGTTGCATTTTAGCTGAGAAAAAAAAGAAGAGGAAGAAAAATTATAACAGGGTTTATACCTGAAAAAGCAATTATAACAGGGTATATGTGAACCATAATAATAATAATAATAATAATAATAATAATAATAATAATAATAATAATAATAATAATGATGATGATAATAATAATAATAA
This sequence comes from Hassar affinis, assembly GCA_025674545.1. Taxonomy (NCBI): domain Eukaryota; kingdom Metazoa; phylum Chordata; class Actinopteri; order Siluriformes; family Doradidae; genus Hassar; species Hassar affinis. The sequence continues at coordinate 5,118,983 of JAOVYV010000010.1, forward strand.
TAATAATAATAATAATAATAATAATAATAATAATAATAATAATAATTCTGTCTGTTTACTGATCTTCTTATTATTTTCCTCACATTTTCCCAACTACATCTCCTCTCACCCTGTCAACAGGAAAGAAATAAGTTAGTTTTCCATTCACATCCAACTAAAAATCAACGAAACCAAACTCGGAAACGAAAAAAAAAAAAAAAAACTGGGGAGAAAAGAAAAGAAAAGAAAAGAAAGGATTACTAAAAGGAAAAAAAAAACGGTTACTAGACAAACAGGAAGTAAAATAAATAAGCATGGGGTAAAATAAGTGTCTGGAACAGTATGTACCTGTGTGCTCATATTTGTGTCTTAGGAGGGAACTGCTCTTCTGGAATGTTTTGTCGCAAAGGTCACACGCGTACATACCACTTTCTGTTTTCTTAATCTTCTTCCGGGACAGACAGGCGTCTGAGTCTGTCATGTCATCCAGGCTGGAGAGATAGTCTGGCGTACCGTCGAGCAACTCCCCCTGAAAAAGGCGCAAAGACCCACGATTTAGTCAGTTTTAATTCACTGCCTTTATAGGAGTCCATTTAAATATCAAACAAACCAAAAAAAAGAAGAAGAAGTGGTCCGAACGGCTCCTGTTATTTCCTCACATGATTTTTTTATTAATGAAACTCTCAGTCGTGGATTCATTACGCAGCCTACATCTGCACTAGGGCCCATCTTCTAAATTAAACATTAAAATGTTTGTGACTAGAAAACGCATAAAAAAGGGCCGGATATTACAAATGAGCTGGCTTCTCTTTCTCTTTCTCTTTCTCTTTCTCTTTCTCCGCATATGCTTAATATCACCTTTCTCCATATATTTGCATTCAAATTTGGTTTAATTTTATACATGAAAGAGTGTTAATGCTATATTTATCTGCTCTTTCTTTACAGAGAAGATTACCCCGATAGGCTAAAACTTCAATTAATGAAGGGAAAAAAAAGTATTATTGCATTAGAGGGTCATAATAATAAGAGAAAGCCTTGGCAGGGCATATTGCAACAGTCTTCTAATTTCCAAGCGGTAATGATTAAATCAAGAGGTGCACTAAATGACCAAAATTGTGTAGCGGCGTTGCCCTCATTAAGAGTACTTGCTCCGGTCTGACAATGATTCGCAGACGTGGCTATGCCGGGCTTTTTAAGAGAGCCACGCTATCATTCCGCAATCAATTTGAGCTAAATGCCCGTAGCTGTATTTTTAAAATCTAATTTAATAACTTAGAATAGGAAACATTATTAATACTTTTTTATCAGAACGGTTCCCTCTATGTTAAACAGCCTTCAGCGCTGTGCTGTAATGAACACGGCGAGCGTGCATTATTAATCCACATGTTCAAACTCATTTTGGCTTTTCTCTCTTTCGAGATACAAAAGAAAAGAGAGAATGGGTGGAAAGAGATACAGAAAGATGGGAGAAGAGGAGGGTAAAAAAAAAAAAGCCTGCTTGTGAAGTGAACACTAAGCCAGGGACTCTGAGAGTCTTACATGTTCATTGTGAGTCATTAACTCTCACTTTTGTGCCTGTTACTTGAGTCCTCACACCTGAGAGGAGAAATGTGGGGGTGGATGACTTGAAGAGGTACACACACACACATGCACAAAGTACACACACACAACGTACACACATCATCACAAACACGCACACAACAGGCACAGATGCAGCTTGCCACAGCGAGGAGTGCTTGGAGCATCTGGCACGGCGATGCTTCCTGCCCTCATCCACTCAGACGCTAGACAGTGCTAACACAAGCCCTCCCTCGTCATGAATGCTAAAACTGCCATTCAATGCTAATGCTAATGACGCATGCTACAAGAGCTAACAGTGCTACAGGCCACTGTGCAGCTGTTTGTCTATTCTATTGCACTCTCTAGCCTCTCCAACATTTATCCCTCACTGTGCTCTTCCGCTTGCTGAAGGCGGTGGCAGGTGAGCTCTTCTCTCTCACTCTAAGTACCTTTTAATTAGCAGCAGAAAGATTCCGAGCACACTACAGGCATGCAGGCGTTGTGCATGGGGGAAAAAAAGGAGGCACAGGAACTCAAGGACTGTTTACCTGGAACCCTGGCTTCCTCTGGTACTTTCTCCGCTGCTGCATCTCAGCAAAGCTGGCAGCCCCTGCTGCGTAGGTGTACGCCATGTGTGGCAGGAAGCCCATCTGGTCAAGCGTCGGGTAGGGCCGGAGACCAGGGAGACTGGCCTGGACCGGTGGCATGAAAGTGGCTGGAGGGAACGCACTTTGAGGGGGTAAGGAAGTGTACAGCGGTTTGGCAGAGAAAGGGTTAATGCCAAACATGGGGCTAGTGCTTTTCTCCAAGTTACCATTGGGGCTCCCAAACTCTTTCTTAGACAGGTATGCAAGATTGAGTGGCTCCTCCAGGTGTTCCCGGGGTGACGAAATGGGGTTGTGGTCTAAGGGGACACTGCTTGGCTTGGGCCGGCTCTTGACAGAAAGCACATGTTTGGGTTCTTTCATGAGCTTTGGTAGCGAGAGGTCCAGTGGCTCTGCCTGCAGGTCCTCGGACGTGAAGCTGTTGGGCGTGTAAGAGCTGCTGTGGGAGTTCTTGGAGGAGGCGGAGGACAGGTTCAGTGGAGACGGAGTGTTGCTCCTGGAGTGGTCCAACTTATCACCAAGTTGCCTGGGGCCAGGGAAGTGGGGTGTTTTAGAAAGCCTGAGGGGGATGTCACAGTTGTTGATGCTGTGTAGCTCGGGGGTGGCGGGCGACATCATTCGGTCCATAGGTTTGACTAAAGATAGAGGGGAACGAGCATTCATTGAGTCCTTATTGGGTATGTGGTTAGTGGCAGGCAGACTGATCTCCATATTGTTCCTATCTAAAGGAGGTGTTCTGGAATTGGCGTATTGGTATACCTTTCTCTGTTCAAACCACTCCTTCACAAATTCCTGAGGAAGGCCAACTGCTATCGAGATCTTCAGTAGTTCCTCTGAGTTTGGCTCCATGTTCATGGCAAAGTATGCTTTGAGCACTGACATGTGGTCCTTGTAAGGGTTAATGGGGCTAGTAATGCCCTTCTCAGAAATGACTGGGGAGAACAAATGGGCCTGCTTCTCTGAGAACATGCCCTGCTTATTAGGTATGATGTTTTCATTGGGCTGCAGTACAGCTTTTATTTCTTCATTCATCTTACACAGGTACCTCTCATGCTGATGCAACGGGATGGGACCTGGGAAAGTTTCTTTGCAATACTGGCAAGAAAAGGGTGTAAACATTAAGTTGTTCTCATGCATCTTCTCCTCTGTACCTAAATCTATTGTATGATTTGACTTCTCCTTCTTGATATTGCTAATGTGTCTCTTAGAGTCCGTGGTCAAGCTCTGGAGGCAAGCTTTGGCTTCATTGACCTTCTCAAGCGTGTAGTCAATGATGCTCTTGGTTGCGCCATTGTGGCTGATGACTGGAAGACCTGTCTGGGGGCCCCCGGGTGATCCCAGGACTGGTTTCTTCTCTTCAATTTGGGAGCCCAGCTCCTTCATGTAGGCCTTCAGCTTGGAAAGTTCCTCTGGTTTGCAGTCCAGCTTCTGCCGGCATACCGTGTTGTCAACAATCTGTAGCACCTTCTGCACCTCACTCAGGTTGTTCCCTAAAGATGGGTACCCCAGCATTTGTCCCTCGATGCTCATCCCTAAGTGCTGGAGGGGACTATGGGAGTTGGGAGCACTTAGTGGGCTCCCTCCACTCAGCCCACCGTTCAGGAAGGGGCCTGGTGTACCATAGCCATGTGAGGCCATCATCAGCTTATAGTCGTTGATGTCCAGTGGTTCTGATTTAATGTTGAGGTGACTGGACTGCTCGTGGAGGCCGAGGGGCTTGCCATTTTCCAGCTTGTGTCTTAGCTGGCTGATGGCGTTGTTGGTTGGAGAGGAAGAGGCGGAGGTTGGAGAGGAGCTGGGCTTCATGTTGTTCCTCATCCTGCCATTAACTGTGATCAGGCCAATGCACTTCTTACTACTGATGTGAGAACTGTAGGACCCAGAGTGAGAGAACCGCTTCTTGCAATTTGGGCATTCATATGGTTTTTCCCCTGAAAGGCAGAGAGAGAACATTAGAATCCTGCATCTATATATCGTGCTTATAGCCCAGAAGTCCTGCACAGTGTATGAATAATGCATTCAAAATCTAATAACAATCAATACTGCGCTAAAATGAAAATCAAATATAACTGCTTTAAATAATGATTAACAAAGTAAAGCATCTGGCATTCTGATTAAATGCTTCCCTTTTGAGTGAGATGGGCCAAAGCCAAGAAAACAACACAATTCATCTTTTGTAAGCGATAGAGAGAAAAAAAAACAACAGAGATTGATTTTTGTACATCTTCTGAAGTACACAACAATCTTAACTGGAGGTAATGAATATTCAAAGAGAGCGCATGGGCCCATTGCTACCCACCACTGTGGATCCGCAGGTGCTCTTTCAGATGGTGCTTGTATTTGAAGGCCTTGCCACATTCTGTGCATTTGAACTTGCGGTTGCCAGCTCCTTGGTTCAGCAGTTGGTGCTGTGGAAGACAGAGTATTTACATGAGCTCCTCACAAACAGAACAGAGGAAGAGTTTGGTACATAACCACAATCGGCGCACGGCACAACATGCCAAATGGCTCACGTTGTAATGCAGCATCTTGCTTTTCTTGCAGCTTCACTGAGCCAGCACGAGTGTGGTCATGATAATAGAGAACTACATACCTTTTAATTTCCTGACTTGCGTGCCAGTGAAGCAAGGCTTTAGAATCTGGCAGCGCAAAGAAATAAATAAAAGGCTCCTTTTTTTTTTAAAAGAGTTTTTCCCTCATTAGAGAAAGCAATCTATTCCACTTTAATTAATTTGGGATAATCACTCGGACAAGATCCTGCATATTTAACGAAGCCTTCCCTCAACGTACCTGAAAATAAAGTTAATTATTCAAAAAAGGTGGGCTTGGGTAAATGTTACAGTGTGATAATTGGAAGTGAATTTCCAGGATGTTTAAACTCTTTAATAACACGTGAGTACAGCACGTAGGTTGTTCCGTTCAAAAGATAAAACATCGGCACAGGGCCAATTTACAATTCAAAGCGGGGCCCCGTGGAAGAGAAGAAAAAAAAAAATCTAAATATAAGAGCGATAACAACAACAACAATACGGCGTGTAAGTGTGGGGAAGCGGTGGCGCACCAGGCGTGCACAATTAATTCTGAGTGGGAGGTGAATATGTTAAATGGCTGGGAGAACACAAAGGGTATGCAAGCGGTGGCGAGAGGAGCCGCCCATGATCTGCCCCGACAACTGGGCTCGCATTCCGGCATGAGACAGATGGCGTAAAGGCAGGACACAGGGAGGATTGTTCAAACAGCAGCAACCTTCCGAGATCAAGCGGGGAGCCAAGCGGCTCTGCGCCAGGGAGGTACCCCACTACTCGCTCGTATGTTGCTGAGTTGCATAAACAAACAGCAACAGCTGCTTTATCTCCCCCCACCCAAACACCACCACTACCAACCACCACCACTACCCCCAATGCTTACTCCTCTTACCAACGCCCCATGAGGACGGAGGTAGAGTTTACCATTAACATCATCCTTTTGCTTTAATTGTGAATGGTAGCACAGAACGAGGGTTTTTTTTACAGCCCCATGTGACATGTTAGCCATGTTGTGGGTGGAGGACCTGCTTAAGTATTTGCATACGATTGGCTGGCAGTCAGTAGCTCGCCATGCTGTATATTTTGGCAACACTAGTTAGCGTTTTTACTGTAAATTAGTGGATCAAATTGGGGAAAACCCTCGTAACGCTCTAACACAGTGTGACTCCTGACTCACGCCGAGTTAGTCTCGATGTTATTCATGATGAGTTAGTCATGATGTGTGTATTTGTTGATCTGTGATTAATATAGAAGTGCGAGGTGGCAGGAGGGGTGGAGGTTGGGGGGGTGACCATAAAATGACTAAACAGGAAATCGGAGGGTGTATAAAACCCTCAAAAGGAGCCGCCAATTGAGCCAGTGCATTTGGACTGCGCTGATTTCAACACTATCAGATTTTAGCATAATGGCAAAAAATGAAGTGGGACCAGGGGGACCGTTTAACAGGAAAGTCTTTCTATGTGAAGGAAGTACGCAAACAAAAAAACAATAAATAGGAAGTAATTTGTGGATTAGCAGGGTACATGAGGAGAATGGGCCATCTGCTCATGTTTTGAGCAGACTGGGGAAGGCAGGTGAGCAAGCTGCCAGTCCACATTGTATTAAATCACTCCGTTAGAGCTGGAACATTATCTCACGCAGATGAAAGACAACTGCAACGTGCTGCATGAGCCGAATAGCAAACAATTAAACGGGGGGTTTTGATGCGCCGCTTCATCTGGGGATCGTTTGCAACTGAACCGGCAGAACGACTCATCTGTACAGTGAATAACTAATCCGACTCTACCTGCCATTAAAGCGGAGGGTTCTATTTCAGACGACGCTATCTAATTGGCCGGCGCACTGATTTTTAAAGAACATTAACAAAAAAATGAGAGTAAATTTAAAGCGCAGATGAAATTTCTAAATTGGAAATTAAAACAATCATTCGATCGTGAACATAAGACTGCAGAATCATATGAGCAGGCCATCAAAAAGCCATTTAGGCCTCTATTAAGGCTATTACCAGTAAAAGATCTGCATCTTCAAAATGCCATGAAAAATTAATAATGATCGCCAATCAAAATGATCTCTTTTCTTCATGGGAATACAGCACATTAGAAATAATGTATAAAGTCAGAGGCGGTATATATATGTGTGTGAGAGAGTGGGAGAGAGAGAGATTTAATGAAAGGCTGGCAAATTGAGAGGGTGCATGATAGAAGAGCGGAGCTGGCAGCGGAAAGAGAAAGAGTGAGAGAGATGGAGAGAGAGAGATGGAGAGAGAGAGAGAGAGTGGATAAGAGAGCGAGCACATGAGCGAAATACAGTAAGGGGAGGTAGAGCAGGGCATGTGACGCTCACCTGATCTCGTCCAGGCTTGTGCGTGGCCATATGTCTCTCCAGCTGAGTGCGGTAAGCAAAGGAGTAGTTGCACAGGGGGCAGGCGAAGTTCTCCTCGTTCTTCTCGTGCCGGTACTTGATGTGCTCCTTCAGGGAAGTCAAGCGCTTGTAACCCCGGTCACAGTAGGGGCAGGTCAACAGTTGGGCGAAAGCATCTGGAGTTCCAGGTGGCAGGTCTATGGCGGAAAGAAGAAGGAGGGAAAGACAGTGAGTGAGTGAATGAGCGAGTGAGTGAGTGAGTGAGTGAGTAAAGGAGGGAGGAAGGATGGGAAGGGGCAGTGGGCCAAAAGGTCAGCAAATCAATGGCAGCTAACTGGCACTATGCCCAGATTGGTATGGGAGGTATCTCTACAATCTGCTATACTGAGTGCCATCGTCAGGCCTGGCACTGGTAACCCTACACACACACACACACTCACACACACACACAAATATGTGCACACGCTAATGCATGATCACATACACTTGAACACACACAGTATGTTGAGATTAAAAAAAGAGGGGAACAATAGTGCATAAGTAAAATAAATAAACCTCAGTAATAAAATTGCTACATGTAATAATATTAATAATAATAAGAGGAAGAATAAGGAGAAGAATGATGTATTATTTCTTTATTTATGTTTATACTAAACAAACAAAGAAATAAATATATAATGCATAAAAAAAAAGTTTTAATAAAAAAAATGTAATAATAAAAAACTAATGGTAAAAATAATAAAATAAATAAATAAGAGGAAAAAAAGAAAAAAAGAAA
>JAOVYV010000010.1:6074378-6085395 GCA_025674545.1 Hassar affinis
GACCCAGACCGCCCCACCCAGGGATCAAACCCAGGACCTTCTTGCTGTGAGGCGACAGTGCTACCCACCGAGCCACCGTGCCGCCATGTACGTATTCTGTATGTTCAAAATATCCAGAGTAAATGGCATATCTAAACCTCAATAGCTCTGTCCTTTGGATCGATTATAGCATCTTGCATCTACAAAAACCTTCAGTAACTGAAAATACACGGCATGTTTGGTTCACTTCATGCCATTTCATCGATTCATCAATCGAGTTAAATCGTACTCACATTGCTATAAACCCATGCTTGAGGTTGCTTGGAAGTGGACAGCTCAGGTGCTCTCAAACCAGTAGTTTTGTCTGTGTTTGGAGTGAGTTTGAGGTGTTGTCACCTGCCTAAAGAATGCACTGAAGAGCAGAACAGAGCAGCTTTCCTTTCTGATGTACACACTGTGACTTTGTGATTTGGAGTTTGAAATTTTATTCAGGTTTGTGTGATGTGGATGTAGTGCAGCTTGATTCCTGAGCAAGTGGCTCTGTCATGATATTAAGACTCAATTAATTTGGATTGTAATTGAATGGATTAATTGGATTGGATTGGTCCACCTTTAAATCATCACAGACACAATACCTCAGGAATAAACTACAGCTATAAAGTGAGCTTCAGCCTGACTGGTCACGTTATCCATTCTGACTCATGGGCACTTTTTTTTTACTAGGAGTGAGGAAGACACAAATGAACAAAAACATGGTTCAAGAACTTGATATGAAAGGAAAACCCCATCCTGAAACACACAAAAATGTTTAAGATTACAATATATATAACAGTGGTTGTGAGCTACAATTAGTCAGAGAAGCACCAAAGAAAGCAAAGGTAAGGCTCAACTTGATGCTACCACCACAATGCTTCACTAGGTATGTGGTGTTGCCCTTTATCAACAGGTTTTCTAAATCTTCAACATGTCTGTTTAATAATGGATATCATTTTAGTTCTAAATCATTTTGGAAATGTATTGATTTCCCCTTCACTCCAACAGTATAGGTTATTTTGGATAGATTCATAACATACAGTTCAAATGAATTCCACTTCAGTTCCAGGTTGCAATACTATAAAGTAGGGAAAAGTTCATAAGGGTGATACTTATACTGTATCTGAGTCCATTAATAACTGATCTCATTTTGTAATGCCATTTTAGTAGTATGCATACGAAATTTAAATAATCTTTTTTGGCCTCCCTAGGGGTTTGTAGAAAACATCTTGCAGAGATCATCCATTTAAAGCCTATTTCTCTTATTGTGCAAGAATAAGAACTTTGTTCCATTTTCCTGCTTTCTTTTTACATCTCCAGTCACATCCATTAGCAGGAGTTGCACAAATTTTGTAAGTATTTTCTCCACCTAAAAAGATCCATCTCTACAAGCTGTTCATATATCACAGCTCCTTATCAGGTGAATATTTCCACTGCCATTTGGAGATGGCCAAACTGGCAGGTGTCCACTGTATGCACAGCTACTATAGCTTTCGAACAGCTGTGTCTTGCTTCTATGTCCTCTGAATGCACACTTGAATAAACAATGTAAAAACAATCAAAGCCAAAGGACACAGTACTATTGCTCTAGCATCTCGATTCCATGAGGGTGCAACAGACAACATTCAGCATCCTTGTTTGTGACAGAAAGGTTGACACTTCCCCAAATCCCTCTCATATGTGGACACAGGCACCACAGTTAGTTTACATTGTTGGGTTACTGTGTCCGCACAGGTCATCAGGCCAAGGCTTCTTCTGGGATGGAGCTGCAGCTGTGCAGGGGCTCGTTGCTTTTCCCAAGCCCCCCTCCATCCTGCCGAGGGACACCCTGCAACTCCCCTGAGCTCAGTCCGTTTGGCAGCGAGCGCCTGGGGGAGGCAGGGCAGAAGATAACATGCTGCTTGAAGAGCCCCATATTACCTCACCAGATAAGGCAAAGGGAGGAAGACGGAGCTCTGCGAAGAGGACGCCGAACCTCTGGGCGGAGAAGAGGAGTGAGTCCCAGTCACACAGAGACCCGGGCAGTGCCACAGTGAGAGAGACGGGTTCCGTGTGCTCTCTGGTCATTCCCATGGCAGACACAACACTGGAGGAGGCTTCGGCTGGGGATCAGGGAGAGATGGGAGGGAGACATCAGACTCTGAGATGGACACAGCCATGCATGAGACAGGCTGTGCACCGAGAGCCAAAGAAGTGGGTGAGTCAGACCAAGCGAGCAGCAGATGCTTACTTACAAATTAATGGAACAATAGAAATGTAAAAAACATTTACATGTTGGAATGATTATAATGCCAAACAACCCTGAGCGATTTTTGATATTTGATACACTTTCTTTCATAAAATCTGTTTCTCATCGTCCTTTTCTTTCCTAAATTTTTCAGCCAAGATCTGGGCCTGGAGTACAAGCCAGAGCATCAAAGACGCAAAATTCCCCTGAAAACGCAGCGAGGGAGAGGAGCCGAGTGCGAAACCTGCGCCAGGCATTCCAGAGCCTCCAGGCCGCCTTGCCATCGGTTCCTCCGGACACAAAGCTCTCCAAGCTGGACGTTCTGGTCCTGGCCACCAATTATATCGCACACCTTACTGAGACCCTGGACCAGGGGGGAGCTGTGTGTGATCATCCAGTGCTGCAGAGAGCTGAAGGCTACCTGCACCCTGTGAAGGTGTGTTTTACTCAGACTTGAGATTTACACTTACACTGATATGAAAATATTTTACCAACAAGATTAACTTGTAGTGTTATTTTGTGCTTCTTTAAAACGTTTGGTTTTGTATTTGTAAAGTGGGCTGCATGTCTGTTTATGTATGCTGTTTCTTCTAGACATCTTTATGAGACCAGTAAAAAGTACAGATAAAGATCATAAAACTTTTTATGCATTTTAATAGTTTTAAATTGTCTATCAAAATAAACATTATTTTTGACCCACATACTTATAATGAAATATATATATAATTTGTAAAGTCCACTTTATTAGACACATCTAGACTTCAATGCAAATGTTTGCATGCCCTTCCTTTTTAAACAATGCCACAATCACTGTGATTTAGGTTTTATAGATGTTCCTTCATTATCACTCTCATTTTAATCTCTTTATACTAGAACAATTAACATTATTTCTAAATGTGACATAATCCACTAAGTCACCAAGGAATTTTTTTCTTTTTTTTTTTGAGTGCTTGAGAGTTTGCGTCTAATGTTTTATGTCTTAAACAAGACTTAAAGTTGACTGCTTTAAATCATATGACGCTTTAATGAGGGCTATTAAAAAAAAAGTCAGTGGAGAAGTAGACTTTTCAGCTCGTTTTGTCAGATGGTTAATAACTGCTGAATGTGACTCAGCTGTTGTAATATTCAGACTTTAGATCATGAAATAGCTTATATTCTATAGCTAATCTTTTTTAAACCAATTTCCATCATCTTCTGGTGGAAGCTGATATAAAACAGTAATAAAACACCACTGCAAAGCCCTGAAAAAGGCGTACCTGTAATGCTGTAGCTTAGCAAGAGTAAATATCTTGAATATGGGCAGAGTTATTTAATATGATTTATGATGAGATTATTATAAATCAAATATGCAGTTATTCAGCCTGTTTGAGAAGCTTTGACACATTTCTAACTTGAATGATCTGCCAACAGAACAAGCTTGAAATTATATTTCTAGACATATGGCTTAAATAGGTCTAATAATATTATTGTAATCGTATAATAGATACTGCACAAATTCTAAGATATACTACATACATTCTGAGATATTATAAAAGACTGATTTGGTGAAAGCCTGTTAGTAAATATAAACATTGTGATATTATGTGTGTGTGTGTGTGGTGGTTGTGGTGCTGGTCTGGGAAAACCAGTCATCTGTATACAGCTATGAAAAAGGAACAGTTAGATTTAGTCTGAATATAGGGATATCATTTTCCCACAATATAAAATACTGACAGGTGGCACGTGGTGAAGCAGGTAGCACTGCTGCCTCACAGCTTCAGGGTCCCTGGTTTCATCCTGTGCTTGGCTTATTGCTTATGCCTACAGAACATGGATGTATAATTCTAAATGTTCCTGGGTCCAAACTCTGGACCTGACATGATCCTGACCAGGATAAATCAGCTACTCAAGCTGAATGAGTAAACAGGATACCTGTCATAACAGAAGAACAGCACGGAAGCTATGCTATGTTTCTGTCTCGCATGACATGCTGCATTGAAAGTCTGTTCTTTTTCTTTCAGAAGTGGCCTATGCGCTCTCTGCTGTACTGCGGGAACGTTGGCGACCGATTAACGGGAGCAAATCCCGGTCAGGAGGAGTGTCAAACTCCCAGCAGCACAACCGAGGTCCAAGCAGACTGAGACGACGTACTGAAGATGGCTCTAATCAATCCTAAAGCAATAAACTGTTATAATTTATGTCCAATAATGGGGTGAATTCAGATCCGATTCAAGTACCATAGGACACTAGTCTTGTTTATTCAAATTTCATTTAATGCAGATTATTATGAGCACCGCAGCAGCACTGGCAGTCATATAGCCTTGGTCAAAGGTTTTTTCTGCTTCTTCTTCCGTTTCTTTTTTCACCATTTTGTCTCAATGATATAGTTAGACTTCAACAGTACATATAACACTTTGTATGGTTGCTTCATATGTCTGATACTGTGTGTACAGCTCTTAGTGCTAGTGCCCCGTGAAGTGGGGTAGGCTCAAAGGACTTTTTGGGCAATAGTTCGAAAACCGTTTTGCCAAAAATTATGAATGTTCACCAGGCAATATCTTGTGATGTAAAACCTCAAACGTCACAAAATTTCACATTCTGCATCACTGCCACATTTTTTAGATGCACACCAAATTTTGTGAAATTTCATCCTTAGGGGGCGCCGCAACTGACATTTTATTTCACTTAATTCTTGCTTTTGTCTCTTAAATGAATGGAATTTAATTAATTATGGTCTTTGTGTCTCCTGCTACTTGAGTCCACCCATGCAGCCTGTACCCATTACATTCATCTTCATATTTCAACACAAAAAAAAAGCTTATAACAGATTATACTTCTGCACATTAATGATACACTATATGGAGTTTTTGGACACCTGACATTCATACCCATGTGTTTCTTCCCCAAACTTGGAAACACACATTTGTATAAGATGTCTTTGTATGCTGTAATATTAAAAATTCACTTCATTGGACCTAAAGGGCCAAAAGATGTTTCAGAATGACTGTGCACATAGCGAGGTCCATGAAGATGGAAGGAAAAAACTTGAGACTTGAAGTTGAGGCCACATTTGGTATGAACACAACCTTACTGACACTCTCTTAGCTAAATGGACAAATCCCTGCAGCCATGCTCCAAAACGTACTGCAAAGCCTTCCTAGAAGATTGAAAAGCATTAGAACAGCAAAAGTGGGAGTAACTCTGGAATGGGTTATACATGATGGTCAGATGTCCATATACTTTCAACCATATAGTGCATATCCCTGTTTTAGATTTTTTTTCTTTCTAAATCTGATGAAAGCCAGATTTGCTATTTATTAATGCTTCCTATAAAGAGTGCACTGTTATCCTGTTGCGAAGCGTGTCTAAGTAAATAAAACATAATTACACGCAATGTTCCTTTTCTCAAATTCTTTTGAAGCGAGACTCATTTCAGCCGTCCGCACTCGCCCGTTCCCTCCCTGGCATGTTTTTTTTTTTACTTTAATTTGCGTGTCTAGTACTAAATGGGAGTGAATGAAAGTCTTGATTAGTAGATGGGGAGGGTTGTTATGGGGAACACTTGGCAACCAAAATGAGAGGAGGACCCATGATTTGATGTGCTCTTAATCAAGTTCCCTGCAGCAGGATCTCGCATCAATTCCAGCACTTTGCAAATCACTTTTGCAAATCCTCACTAATAATTCACAGTTGCTGAGGTTTATCATCTAGCTACAACAAACAAAATGTTTTTGCAGCGTATCCTGGGCAAATTCCTGGGTTTGTATATCATCCCAAATCAAGCTGTGTCCATACACATCGGTCAGCTTGCCTCTAATGACCACGCTGCGAGATTCCCATCCAAAAAAGAATTGGGTTTTATTTGCGCAACATGGGCACGGCTCCATAAGCAATGGTACAGCGGTCAAGGTTAGCTCTATAAATCTGCTGGACTGTCCGATAAAAGCCTTCACTCTCATGTAAATGGCAGGAATTGTTTCAGTAAGGCAGGGGTTACAGACCAAAAGAACGAGGGCAAACGTTTGTGCTTCCATGCTTCAGACATACTCAGTGTTCTCACCAATTAAGGTTAGATTTTGGTTCATCCAAGAACAATGTGCTTCTTCTGTAAATCATATATACAGTTTTTATACACGTAAATTGCTGCTTGAATGCTTTTTTTGGGGGGGGGGGGCAGACAACCTACTGGACATTACTACAAAACTTCAGAATATAATACTGCACAGTTTTAATGTCCTACATTTCTTACTCAAATTAATCCCAATCTCCTCACTTCCTCCGTTGGTCATCTTACGATTGAAAAAGCTCCTCTAACTCTGACTCATTAAGGAGCAGCACATCCTGATAACTTGCTGAATTTATGCCGCACTCTGGCCACGCTCCCCAGACTGGAGCAGCCTGTGCAGACCAAAGTCAGAGGAGGAAAACACTGAAAAAATGCATCATACATTCCAAAAAAACAGAATATAGACCTACATCAAAGATGATAGGACCATTTAACAAGGTGGTCCATGAAAGTCTCTACAAAGTAGCCAATTATCTCTGGTTGTCTCCAAAAAAGAAAAGGATCTGTATACTAGGCAAGAGGTCACTTTTTAAAAGAAGTCACTGTAGACATCATCACACGAGTCCGCTCAGACACTTCTCAATCCGTCATAAAGGGATGGTTTTTAACAGCAAGGAAAGGAAAGAGGCACAGGCATGAGATAACAAAATATGTATTTAATATGACTGAGGTGAAACACGTCAGCCTCAGTGGACACATATCGCTCAACAGCTGTTTTATGACATAATGCACATTTACGTAAGCTTTCATTTGCTTCAAACTAAAATAAGCAAAATTCTGTAAGAGAAATCAAACACGCATATAAGGTTAGAATGATTTCTGAAACAGTAAAAAACAAAATAAAACAAAAGAAAAATCAGTCCTTAATGATAGGCATACAGTCATGTGACCATGACATGACAGACGTATTCTCCAAAAGATGTATAATGTCCATATATAAAATAAAGATTGTTAAGAGGGAAATTTATTCTCCTTTCTCTTCTTTAATCTTTTTCTTCTTTTTCTTCTTCTCTGTAGTCTGGTATAAAAGAAAATTGTGATTTTAAATAAGCCAATACACAAGTGACATAAATCAAATCCTGTTTTCTACATGCACACACACAATTCGGAAGCCACTGGACAGAAAATCTGTTACCTCTTCTGTGGGACTGATCACCGTCTCCTCTTCTTCCTCTTTAGGCTCTTCAACTTTCTGTTCTTTCTTTTTCTTCTTTTTCTCTGTTGTCTGAACAAAAATAATAATAAAGTTCATTTCCTGCTGACAAGGATGCATAGCCAAGTGCAATAAATAAGGTGGGAAGTTCAGACGTGATCCAACATGGGCTGTTCTCAGTCCTCACCTCTTGTGCTGGACCGGCTACAGCCTCCTCCTCCTCCACTTCCTCCTGATGCTGCCTCTTCTTCTTCTTTTTCTTCTTGGGCGTCTCTGTTTCTTCCGCAGCTGCCTCTTCGGCTTCTGCAAGCAAACACCATGTCAAAGCATCCATCCGTTTCAGACCCAGTTTAGATTTAGAAACAGCGTGAATTCAAGGGCAACTTCTTTTATTATTATTGGCATTAAAATGAAAAGTCAGTAACAAGTTCAGGACTGTTGCATTAGTTTGATGTTAGCCCAGAGTTATAAAAGCAATACTTATTATATTCCACCCTAAAATCTCAAAATGATTCATTAGCCGTTTTATTAGATAACATGGTGTGTAGCTGTTTTTTTAATCTCACCTGCTGTTGCCTTTTCCTTCTTCACTTTCTTGGCCTTAACCTCCACTGGCTTGTCTTCTTCCTCTGCCTCCTCCACCTCCTCTATCTTTCTCTTCTTGGACGTGGTTGGAAGCGTCGAGTCGCCAGATGGGTCGTACAATTTAACATCGCTGTTAAAGGAAATTAGGAGTGAAGAGATGTTGCAAATAATCATCGAAATGTTTGGAAAGGACTAACACCTCTAGCCTGACATGACATGGGGTGGGGTTACTGTTACTATTACCACCTGGACAGTGTTTTGTTTCTCTTATGCCACTGCTATTATAGAAAACTAATCTACACCTTGTGACCAATCAGAATCTAGTAAAAGCACCCTGGCATATATAACATACAGCATGTGTCCTCAGACATCCTCAGTACCCGAACTCACCTCTTGTGCTGATACTTGTCTGCTCTGGCCAGAGCTTTTCCTGATCCACTGATGCGTCTGATCTAGAGTGATGAAAAGCAGAGCCCATTACAACAGCCGCACACATGCACTACAACACGTGGCAAACCTCTGATCTTTATACACTGATGTGATATTAAGCTCAGATGAGGTAGTGACAAGAGGCCACATGGAGATTTCAGGAACATGACATGATGTCAATATCATCACCGCTTATAAAACACGCTGTAGATACAACAGGTTTCCTCTTTACACACCCCTTTCTCCTCAAGCTGGCGTAGTCGAGCCTCCAGCTTGGCTCTGTTCTCCACTCCCATCTCGGCGTTCGTGTCTTCACCCAGCGCGTCGTAGCGGATGGCCAGCGCCGTCTTGGCTGCCAGCATTCTGGAGATCTTGCCCTTGTTTTTGGCTGTGGTCTGGCCCACCAGGGACGCGTGGTAGATGAGACCGTATTTGGGCGTGTCCCGTCTGGTCTTTAATGCTCTGAACAGAGCTTTCTCCGCCCCCAGGATCTGCACCGTAGATGCAGGGTGTTTCGCCAAGTTCAGCAAGGAACCTGGTTGAAAGCACAAACAGAGACTGAGCAAACCTCTCTGGAGTTTACATAAAACGCATCCCTTTTAACTTGGCAGAGCTATGAGCTGTACTGTCAGTTTAAGGTCATGAAAATGCTTAAAAAAAACAAAAAACCCCAAAAAACAAAAACCAACGAGTCTTACCAGCGTGAGAGATGAGCCGAGCCCCCACCAGCTCCCCCACCATGACCGTTAGATTCGGCGCGATGGCCATCATGCGGTTTTTCAGGTAGTCGTACAACTGGGTGCGATACTCTGAGATTTCAATAACCTGTTTTAAAAAAATTAGAGACGAGATGCTCAAAACAAATCCGTTACTACAGACGGAACAAGCACAAACCCACATCACAAACAGGATACACACCTGGTCACACAGGTGCATGATGTTGCTGATGTCCTCCTCAGACACTTCGGTTCCCATGGAGATCTCTGCAGCAAGTTTGACCTCCCCCTCCACCTCCTCCGGCAGCATGTCAGACAGATCGGTGCTCGCCACGTTCGTGCGGTCACCTACACAGATAAATACAGGGTTAATGGTGTTTGCATCATCGTTAACTGGAACTCACGCAGCACGTTGTCAAATACCGCGCAAGGGCATGCTGAAATGGGAAAATAATTAACTATGGGCTGGTGAGATGAAGGAAAGGTACCATTACAACCCTGAAGTCCATTATTTTCCCTCAACAGCACCACCTTGAGGACATTCACACAGCAGAAGGCTTAGAGAAGTCAACATTAATTTATACAGCCAGCCATACAAATCCCTGTGTAAGCCGTTACTGTAGAAACAAGCAGCTTGTTATTAAACAGGGCGTCCCTGAAGTCTCCATACAAGGAAAAACTCTTATATATTATACTTAATATTTTTAACACCAACATTTATTATATACAAATATTTTTAAATAAAGGTAATTTTCTACATTTTCTATGATGGGACAGAGGGTATTCCGAGCGTTTTGTCCTAACGTGTATTGGTAGTTTAGGAGTGTGTGCACGCACCGATCTTGCGGACGGTCTTGCAGTACGCCAGGTTGTCCGTGACGATCTTGCCGAGTTCGGGGAAGTGCCAGCCGTACCACTCGCGGCAACGCATGATGTAATTATTCAACTCCTTGTCCAGGTCGTCCAAGAGAGCTGCGAATACAAAGAGAAGCCACTGCAGTGAGAGGAAACTCTGACTCCAAAGTAATCGTAGCATTAAGTTTTAGCACTATATTACACCAAGCTCAGATGAGGTAGTGACTTAGACACCGTCATGGTTCTCAGGGTCTTGACACAAGGTCATAATCATCAGCGCTTGGCTTCCATGAATCTATAAATCCTGATGCAGAATTCATGCACTCACATATGGCTTGAACAATCATGGTGTCCACTTTGTCAGGGCTGAACTTCAGCTTGTAACGGGAAAGGCTAGAAAAAACAAACAAACATGGCAATAAATTTCAGCTCCAAATAAATGTGTATGTGCACGAACAAAAAACCAAACGCATCATAGATTCATCTGTTTACTGTCTCAGTGGTAGTGACGAATCGTGGTTGGTTTCTTCAAAGACTTCAGTCATGCAACTAATCATCGACAGTAAACTACTTTCTTACACAGATCTGTGTGTGTGAAAGATTTGCACCTGTGGGCCAAACCCAAAGACATGGCGCTGATCTCTCTGGGAGGAAGCCCGGTGATCAGACCCTCCATCTGCGTCCTGATGCCCCTCATGAGCTCAGCCACAGCGGGACTGTGCACACAGCTGAGGTTCAGCTTCTCCTGGAAAGGGGAAGACAGAGAGCACCAACCAAATCACAATCTGGGTAGAGAAAGGTCAGAAAGCCATACTGTGCTGCTGCATTTCATTTAAATTTACTTTACCGCATTTCCGGACTATAAAAGCCTAAAATTTTCCCAGAAATCGGATGTGCGCCTTATAATCCGGTGCGCCGTATACGTGTACTGAGTTCCAAAATCTATAAAAGTATTGTTGTGCGACTTTGGTAAGCGCTCCGCTTCACTGACTGTC
>JAOVYV010000010.1:6185578-6197040 GCA_025674545.1 Hassar affinis
GAGTCAACTCAGGAGTCAACTCAGGAGTCAACTCAGGAGTCAACTCAGGAGTCAACTCAGGAGTCAACTCAGGAGTCGTCTGAATCACGAGTCTGAGTCGAATGCGAATTTCGACTCTTTTCTCAGCTTTCTAAAAAGAGGCGACTCTTTTTCTTTTTCCAAAAGGCTTCTTGTCAATATTTGGGAAAGTTTTGTGGTGATTTAGAGCAGGTTTTAAAACATTGTTCTGAGTAAATCTACCGCTGATGCTAAATAACATAAGCTGGTTGCTGAGTCAACTCGGGAGTCAACTCGGGAGTCAACTCGGGAGTCAACTCGGGAGTCAACTCGGGAGTCAACTCGGGAGTCAACTCAAGAGTCAACTCAAGAGTCAACTCAAGAGTCAACTCAAGAGTCAACTCAAGAGTCAACTCAGGAGTCTACTCAGGAGTCTACTCAGGAGTCTACTCAGGAGTCTACTCAGGAGTTGTCTGAGTCGAATGCGAATTTCGACTCTCTTCTCAGCTCTCTAAAAAGAGGCGACTCTTTTTCTTTTTCCAAAAGGCTTCTTGTCAGTATCTTTCTGAAAACAGTCTACGTAATGAAATGTTAAAAGAACTGGAAAATTACAGACGTTTTGCATGCTAGCGGCTGTTTCTGATATGCTGCACATTAGTCTGGTTGCCAGATTGAGTGGATTTACGCTGGGGTGATATTTGGGGCGGTTTTTGATGATTTAGAGCAAGTTTTAAAACATTGCTCGGAGTAAATCTACCGCTGATGCTAAATAACATAAGCTGGTTGCTGAGTCAACTCAGGAGTCAACTCAGGAGTCAACTCAGGAGTCAACTCAGGAGTCAACTCAGGAGTCAACTCAGGAGTCAACTCAGGAGTTGTCTGAATCACAAATCTGAGTCGATTGCGAATTTCAACTCTTTTCTCTAAAAAGAGGCGACTCTATTCTTTTTCCAAAAGGCTTCAAAACAGTTTACACAATTAAATGTTAAAAGAACTGGAGAATTAGAGAAGTTTGAATACTGATGTTTTTTTTTGTGAGAACATCACAGTATATGTTTGTCTGGCCCTCTGAATGTTTGACTCAAAGAGTCGACTCCTTCGCAAGCGATACGTCATTATAATCCAAAGTTCCAAATCATTTATAATCTTATAAAAATATAGTCTTAAGATAATACACTGATTAATCATGTGGCTAAACACAATAACCAGACTTTCTACATTTTTTATAAAGCATTAGGGATTCATTAGTTTAGGTTGGAATCCAGATTTGTAAGTCAAGGTGAAGCCCAGTCCATTTGTGAAGTCTAGATGTAGATACTAGATTTAATATAGAAGTAGCCAAAGTATGAATGTCTCTGTAAACTGTGTCAAAAAAAATCACTCAAAGGGAAAGTAAAGCTCATAAATCTCACCTCTTGTGTAAGTAGTAGTGTAATCCTGGCCTGAGATTTAGCTCAGCACTAATCCTGCATGCATGTGTGTGTGTGATGTCACTTTCTCACTGTTATTCTCTTATCATTTGTTCTAATTAGCGGGGACCACGTGCATTGCCGTCTTTGCCAAGGTAGGCACCAGAGTTAATAATGAGATTCTACTTTCTTCTGTTGTTTTTGTGCAAAATGTGTGAGCTGGATAATTTCCTTTTCTGACCTCTTTGTCTCTCTCCTCCTCTTTTGCATCGCGCTTCATTAAAATAAGCCAAGATACCGCAGGTTAGTATGATCTCTTTGTTAGTAAGTGAAACAGGTTCATTTAGGTAAAGATTAAAACAATTGCCGGTGTCCTGTTTTAAGAAATGACTCGTTTGATTCATGTCATCAACCCTGCAATTCATTTCCAGCTTCAAAATATAGTTCATGATCACAGTCCTGAGGTGAGAAACTGAGATCATTTTACTGTTCTTCCACCCAGACGAGATGCCGGTTCCAAAGAAGAAAAAGAAGAAGAAAGCCAAGCAGGGGGAGAGCTCCGAGGCGGCCGAGGTTCCTAAAGGTGAGATCGCATGAGCATCTCAACACCAGCATGCACTGCACGGTTAGGACGAATTCTTCAGCATCTTATAAGTACCTTTATTTTATTGGCTGGTAAAATCTATAGCAAATCTCCACCCTGAAAGCATTGTGGGGTTTCAACATTTTCCTTCATTTGCACTGGAAATGTTTAAGCACCACGTGGTCATGGCTCTGAGAGGCGAGGAGGCGTGCTGAGAGGTATTACGGGGTTATTATTATTATTGTCTGCATGATGGTCATATTAAAGCAAAGAGTTAGATGATTTGATGCAACTCGGGTATCTAAAAGATTAACTTAAAGGGGCAGTCTGCGATTTTTAAAGCCGTTGCAATAAAAACACAGTTTTTCTTTTTCCCCTTACCGCCCTACTCCTGGTGTTAGTCAGTTTCCTTTTAAAGCAAAAGAGGAAAAGCTGATCAGCTCTGGAGTTTGGAGCTAATTTCTGGGCCAGAAAAATATCAACAGAAGCCGGAAAGGAAAATGCTAGCAACATAACATTTTTTTTCAGGTCTTGTAGCTCTTTTAAACTTTACTTCACTAAATTTTACTGCCGTTTTAAGATGAAAAGACATCAATCTCATGTTGGAGGAGCACACAGGGTGAATGTAATGTAATGTGGCTTTTTCATTTCAGGAGATGGTGGGATTGAGATGGGAGGCCTGGCCAGTCCGAGACAAGCAGAAAGCAGACAGCGTTCATCTCCCGAACCGCCGGAAAACCCACCACAGAGGAAGAAAAAGAAGAAGAAAGCTGAGACAGACGGTGCGACTCAAATCACAAAACTGCAGGACATGTATATTATCTGTATCTGTATATTAGGCGAAATGCTGTTTTCAGTTGATTGAGCCATTTGGTCATGCTGGTGTGCTGTGATTGGGCAGATCAGGACGGCGATCAGGCCAACCTGGTGCTGAACGGCGACATGGCGGATCAGAACTCAGATGCAGAAACGACACGGAAGCCGAAGAAGAAGAAGTCAGTCATCGATACATAATAAAAAATATATATTGTTATATTTATGAATACAATGTACTTTTGATTAAAATCCTTTATTCACTTTCTGTCCTTGTCTTTACAGGACGAAGCCTAAAGTGACAGAAACGGAGACGAATAACGACCTGGGCATTGAAGATGATGACATCATCACGGGCGCCCAGCCTCCGATCCCCCAGCATGCACTGTTTTCCGCTCCTCAGGGGCAAAGTCAGCCTGTGGCCAAGGTGTTCATCGAAAGGGCACGTACGTTCACAGTGACTATGTAGCTCCGTTTCCGGTGATCTGGGACGAGACTTATGTTATCATCACGCTGACAGCACCATTCCCACAGTGAAGCCTGGTGGTGGTAGCATCATGGTAGCTTTGAGAGTTACAACATGTGTGTTATTTCAGGGCGTTTTCAGCCGGCCGAGCGAACAGATCAGCGTAGGACCAGTAATCAGATGGAGCACAACTTCATGGACGTCCGGTCCACGTGGAGCACCAGAGACGTGTCCATGAGAGTACACCGTGGCTTCAGGTGGTTTATGGTGTACATGAATATTCACCCTTTTAAACTTTTAGATATGAAGTGAAAGATTCTTCGTTAATTTGGTTTGATGAAGGACTCCTTTAGTATCACTCAGTAATACCGGGGGCACTTTCCTGCAGGGTGGTCGGCTTGTTCTCTCATGGCTTCCTAGCTGGTTACGCTGTTTGGAATATTATCGTGCTCTACGTTTTGGCTGGAGATCAGATGAGCGCCCTGCCGAACTTGCTGCAGCAGTACTACACGCTGGCGTACCCTGCACAGTGCCTCTTTTACTTCCTCCTGGCCCTTAGCACCGTTTCAGCCTTCGACAGGTACGTAGAGGACAGTGGCGATTACAGAAGTTTAACGGTAAACACAGACTTTAATCATATGAAATATATTTATATAGAAATACGACTTGTTTCTCTTCTGTAAACCTTTAAAACAGGGTGAATCTCGCCAGAGCACCGACCGCCCTCAGGAGTTTTCTCACTCTTGATCCTGTGGCACTCGCTTCCTTCTGTGAGTTTGTGTTTTCTAACAAATTCAGATATAAAGCGATGTACAGTTTTGCACCGATTTCTCTTTCTCTAGTGTATTTCTCAGCTCTGGTCCTGTCCCTAAGCCAGCAGATGACTAGCGATCGCATTAATCTCTACCGCAGTGTGAACACATCACTATGGTGAGTCTGCTGCGTAATACACATTAACTAAAGCCAGATGTCAACCTAAAGCTACTCATTTTCCATAAAAGCTCTGCATTTTAACAACAAATTACCCATCTGTCATCATACCAGTTATCAAGCATTCATAAGCAAAAAACACAGACCAGCCAATCAACATGTAGATCTGGACTGATTGACAGGTGCATAGGTGTTTTAAAACCATCTTTTGGGTATCGTTACTTGGAAATAGCACCATTGTATCATGTCAGCATGTTCACATTGGGTCTGTAGACACAGGTTTATTTTAGGGGAGGACCAGTATGACGGATATACTTTGCTTAATATCACTGTTTAGGTCATGAATGTGTACTGGAGTCTCAGTTCTCCTGTCCATCTCAACAATCCGTGTCACATTTCCCCGTCAGGCTGCCTGGCTCAGAGCGCAGCGTGCTGTTCCCCTGGATCGTAGTGCATCTGGTGGTCACCCTCTTGGTGGGCTTGGCCTGGGTCCTAGTGTCCACCTCCCCAGATGTGGATTACACAGAAGGTGAGTTTTCACCCTGTGACGAAATTAAGAGTGCTTCTGCTATAGCATTACATTAAACATCAAAACACTGTGTGTTGTTTATCTGTGCAGAGTCCTTAATGGCAATGACGATAGACTATCCTGAAGCGGACAAGAAAGGAAGCATCACGGCTTAAAGAGCAGCGCTGGTTGAAATTCTTATTCTGCACTGTGTACATTTGTAAATAAAGTTTTAACAAGAACACGATTACGTTTGGATGCATTTAGATTTATTGTGTGTGTGTGTGTGTGTGTGTGAGAGATCAAAGAGCTAGGATATTTCCAAGGCAACGCTAATATATTTACAGTGGAATTGAATTGTGTGAACTGACCTCTCCTTAACCCTTAAGTATTCAATGCAGATGTGGACCTAATACCTTTTAGTAAACTCATACAAAGGCAGCTAGTTAAAGGAAGTCACTTTATTCATTACAGGTGAGAATGCTGTTTCCGCCTTCATCTCAGAACAGCCACCAGGAGCATACAGACACTCACTGTCATGAGAACAGCTACACCATATAGTCCATGGCCAATACCTTGAAGCACTAAATGGTACATGGGGAGAAATATGAAGTTAGGTTTAGGTCCTATAGATTGGTTGAGAAGCTCCTGAAGATCTTACCTTCGTCTTGACCATCTGTTTGGCTCTTAGCTGAAAGTGGCGATTCGGCAATAAAGAGGACCATACGACTAGAGACTACTTTCTTCTCAGAATTCTGCGCAGATGAAACTGATCTTCCTGTTAAAACAAGTTGATGGATATAAAGCAAAGCGGGATTAGGAGTAGTATGAGTTTTTTCTTAGTCCAAGACAAACTTACTTGTCCTCTGACAGCTTGGCTCGCAGGACTCTGTGGCTGAGAGTTGGCATACTGCTGTACTACAGTGGATGAAGAGCTGGAGAAAAAGGAGAAAATGACAATCCCAAAAGATCCAACCTAAAAAAAACCCATATACCAGGGATACCTGTTCCTTTTGTGGGATTAAGTCCTTGTCAACGAATGTAAACATCTTCACAACGAAGCGCCTGTAGTGAGTTGGGTACCGCAGACCGGAAGACAGGCAGACAGGGACCAGTTGTGTCAGGTAGCGGTCGTCTTTGTTAGGACACCTTGTAAAGACAACGTCAAGGTTTCATACAAGTCAGACAGGCCAAATTAATTATGTCAGGGGTATGTTGGCTTGCTGGCAAATACCAAGGTAAAATGTTTACCCATCAACCAGCAGGTCCCACTGAGGTTTGCTTGAGGAATCTGGGGAACTAGTGGCCCAGCAGTGGTTCAGCACGAGGACGAGGTTTGGATCCGCCCTCTCCAGCATGTGTACTTGTACATACACTGGATTCTGCAGTACCTTTGTCACAGGGTAGTCAGCCTCTGTGTAGTATGAGCTATACACTTCATCTGGAAGGACATTTAGAAATTAGGCTTTTCTATTCATTGACTTCATCCATTCTAACGTTCCACTAGTTTTCTCTCTCACTGCCTGCTCCCAACTGCTCGAAAGTACAAATCACCCACTCCCATGATTATTGTTAGGTCCTGTCAGATCCCTTTCCCCTTCATCCCCAGGACACCACTTCCAAAGCAATTCAGTGTGCTTACCATCAGAGCACCCTTTATTGGGACACACCCCATTGGCAAGAGTTAGCTCCACTCTCAGGGCACCTTGCTGAACCACAGGAGGAGGCGGAGGAATAGTGTTCGCTTCTACCACTAAATCCTCCACTGCTGTAGCCAAAAATCTGCACTGGAATGTCAGCCTGAAAGAACAACCATCTAAAGTTTGACCGTAACCAAGTTTGCAAGCCATTTCAGCACGAGTACAACATGACCACTCACTCAAAAGAGGTGTCTCTTGTGATTGCACCATGAGGACCAAGACCCACTTCATACAGGGAAGCCATAGTGTTCTCATAAATGATGTAGTCATCTTCCACCTGAAGGAGACATATTTGAAAAGACTAAGTCAGGACAAGGCACAGCATGGCATGGAAGTGTGAAGGTACTGATAGGAGGAGAACCAAGAAGTTAGGAACCTTTGTGCTACAAACTCAAGTTAATATTTAAGATTATCTTCCAATTAGAGTACTTTGGGTAACCTGAATTTCAAAATATCTGAACTTTGTTTTAATACAGAGCCAAACAGACCTTTTTTCGAGCACCACAGGCCGTCACTGGGAACTGGTAGATGGCAAAGTCATCGTTGCCGTCAACAGCCGTACAGGGGCCACCAGTAGCCTCCAGGATACTGATGCTGTCCAGATTGATGCTTGGTATTGTGACTTCTCTGGATATGACCAATACAACCTGCCCATCCATGGTGCATTGCACAGTGACTGATACAGACAAGCATAAGAGCAACTTATGCAGTAACTGGCAAGTTCAAAAGGCTTAGATATAATCGAGACCTGCTTTAAAGATCAACCTGATCTCAGACATCTGGATGGATTTTGAGCCAGTGTTATCAGATTTATTGTGATTTCCCAAACAACTTAACCCAACACCAACCTTAACCGCTGCACATTACTGCCGTTTCCCAAAATATAAGTAAATTAGTCATTTAGACCAATGCAACACCAACCAATGCTTCAAAACGTATTGCACTGCTGCATGAGCAGCCCGCCGTGTCCCACACGCTCCCGAAACTTAAGACATTATGAAAGGTAGCCATTTTTAAACAGCAGCTCGGGTCAAGGTTGGGTTGGATGAGTTAGCAGCTGGCAACACACTCTCTGAGCTGGACCATATAACTGATATGTGCTAGTAGAAAGGAAATGGTTTTGAATTACAGTTACTAAGCTACACTGTAAACAGTAAGTTGCTTTGAAAGAAAGACCAGTCAAACTTAGTCAAGCATTTCAGAATATTAGGATTTTTTTTTCAGCATGGAGCCATCAAGCCCGCCAATCTAGAATGAAAAACTTAATGACCAAAAAGCAATTATTGCTCACCTGCATTTCCATAATAGCACATGGGGCCATGGTAACCTTGTATAAATCGCCTGTTATCATAACAACAATCGAGAGCTTCACACTCAGCAGGACTGACCCCAGGTTCACCACAACCCACCCGGGAAGCCTCATCCACCTCACAGAGCTGTGAAGCTTCAGAGGTCTTTTGGATCTGCTGCCATGATTGATTAGTCTCTAGGAGAGTTTCCTGTAGCAGGTTTCCTTCTTGCTGAGTGACTCCTGATTGTGTTAATTGGCTCTGAAGCACATTTTCACCCATGCAAGCTGAGGAGACTTTTGGAACTAGCTGGAAAACTAATGCCAGCACAGGCAGCACCTTAACCACCATCCTTAAAAAAAAACTCCACCTGAAAAGTATTTAAGAGGCTTTAGGGTTGCCAGATCATCAATGTGGGGTCAAGGTTAGCTGTTTTTCATGTTAGATATTAATGCATTGCAAGACACATAGGGAAACTAGAGCTTTTTTTAAAAACATAAATGTAAAGTCTGTTAATGATATAAATGGGCAGTTAACAAACAGTGATTGAAATGTAGTGAATTAACATGTGGACTGGTTTCTTTGTTTTATTTTAAATTAGGTGTTAGAATTATGGCAAATCTATATAAAATAGAAAAATTGCAGATTTTTTTTACAGGAAGACGTCTTCATTGAACACCTGGCAACCTTGTTTGGGGCGATTAATTAGCCTTTGGTCTCCTCCACTGCTGATTGGGCTGTTGAGTAGGGTTTAAAAATCCTTTCATGCTAAAGGTGAGGTAGCTCATATGAAGTTAATTAATTCATTTAAAATATATATGAATTAATTAATTAGAAGTATACCGATCATATTAATACACAGATCATCCATTACATTAAAACTGCCTGCCTAATATTGCATAGATTCCCCTTCTGCCTCCAAAGCAGCTCTGACCCTTCAAGGCAGGGACTCCAGAAGACCTCTAAAGGTGTACTGCGGTATCTAAGACATTATCAGCAGATCCTTTAAGTCATCCAAGTTACAAGGAAGGTCCTCCATGAATCAGACTTGTTTGTACAGCAAAATACACTGATGCTCAATCTGGGGAATTTGGGAGCCAGGGAAACCCCTTAAACTTGTGTACTTGGTCTGCAACAATGTTTGGGTAGGTGATGTGTGTTAAAGTAACATCCATATGAACGCCAGGACCCAAAGTTTCCCGGCAGATATAAAAAATAAGTGAAGAAGAGAGTACAGGCAGGATGGAGTGGACGGAGAAGGGTGTTAGCAGTGCTGTGTGACAAAAGGGTGGCAGCAAAAGTGAAAGGAAAGATTTTTTAAAAGAGTGGTGAGACCAGCCATGTTATATGGGTTAGAGACAGTGGCACTGACAAAGAGACAGGAAGTAGAGCTGCAGGTGGCTGAACTTAAGATGTTGAGGTTCTCTTTAGGAGTGACCAGGATGGACAGGATTAAGAACGAGATCATCAGAGGAACAAGACAGGTTGGAAAACTGGGAGACAAAGTCTGAGAGGGAAGACTGAGATGGTTTGGACATGTGTAGAGGGACAGTGGATATATTGGTGGATATATTGGTAGACAGTGGATATATTGGATGTTGGAGATGATGCTACCAGGAAAGAGATGGAGAGGAAGACCAAAGAGGAGATATATGGATGTGGGAAAGGATGATATACAGGGAGCTGGGGTACGAGTAGAAGATGTAGAGGACAGGGTGAGGTGGAAAAGATTAACTCACTGAGGCAACCCCTGATAAAGGGAAAAGCCAGAAGAAGAAGAAGGATATAGAAATACTATTAGTAAAAAAAAAAGCTAAATAAAATAAAACAACCCATAGAACACCATGTGGGATTTTAAATGAAATTCAAAAGCTTAAACTCCAGTATATGGTGCTGTAAAACATTTCCAGCCATCGATGTAATCAGGAATCGATTGCTCACGTCTGCCCATTTGACTCCATTACTAATTCCCTAGTCGTGTTAATCGATAGCCGACCTCGAGCGTCGGTGAAAGTTGTGTAGACGTGGTACACAGTTAGCCAGATTATATTAGCCAGTTAACGGCCAATACGTAACGTAAGCTAAGGGACCTAATGACTGGTTTTACATTTTATAGATTAATAAGCCTGCAAAAAAAATAATTAAGACCGCAAATATGCTGGACTTCGCCATATTTGCGGTGACATTTGTCGGTTTTTTGGTGGTTGCTGTGCTGTATTTATATCCGGTAAGAATTTAAGAATTTTCAAGCATAAAAAGTTGTTTATAGCCTAGCTAGGTAATTTCTAGAAAAGTGAAAATGTGTGTATATATATTTATAGAAACTGAACCTTGTGAGAATAAAAGTCCAGATAAAGAAGCGTCATGTTGGAGTGTATGGGGCTGTATAGTACAGCTGAGTGCTAAAGTTTGTGTGTATATCGTTTAAAATTTAATTTAACTCTTTGTTTATTGGGTTGCTTTTACAATTTCCATATAAATAAAACGAAAAGAGTGTATCCTTCAGCAGAAGTTGAGCTTTCACTGTAAACATCAGTCAGTCAGTCTGCAGCAGTGTGTGTGGTGGTGAACATTACAACCGGAAGTGCCCAAAAAAGGACATGGGCGGAGTTATAAGGGCAGATTATGGCCATTAAAACTATGAATAATGTCTTATTATGAGTGATTGGATTAACGGTTTAATTCATTTCTGAATTGTATGAAAGCTCGTACACTGAACTCTGAAGGGCGTGTAAACTTTTGTCCACGTCCATTAGAGAGCAGATGTTCGTGTATTGACCTTACACATGACCTCTAATTTCCCCTCCGCAGTCATCCAGGCGAGCTTCTGGCGTTCCCGGCTTGAACCCAACGGAAGAGAAGTAAGCGTCAACACAAACCAGTTTGTGCTGCTCGCACACCCATCAATACACACACTCTGTACTAAGCTTCCTTTGCCTTTTTAGGGATGGTAACCTGCAAGACATCGTAAACAAGGGAAGCCTGCATGAGTTCCTGGTCCGGCTTCATGAACAGTTCGGTCCTGTGGCGTCGTTCTGGTTCGGGCGGAGACCAGTAGTGAGTCTCGGCTCTGTAGATGAACTGCGACAGCACATCAATCCCAACTGGACCAGTGAGTAGTGAAGCAAATGCCCAACGGAGACGAAATACCCCGTAGAGCTACAATAAGTTCCACAGACCCTCTTAGTGTACATTTTTTATTAAGATAGGACAAGAATGTTTTGTCTGTCTGTTGCAGCCAAGGTTCTTTGTGGTCCTGAATGTATTGGTTCCAAGGTGACACTGTGTTTCACGTGACTTATCTTTGAGTTGTTGAGCTTTGGATTAGGTCCGTTTCATTGCAGTAAGAAGAACTAAAGAAATTCTAAATAAGGATCACTTTTTAGGTTATTGGTGGATTGTTGGATCTGTAGAACCACTGCTTTACACACATGATTACATGATTTTCCTCTACAGGATTTGTAGTTGATTTCTCAAACACAGAAATCCACACATGAACTGTGTGCATATTCTGAAATAAGGCAGTAATTCCAAACAGAAAATTAGTTGTGCCATAACTCTGATGTCATAACATGCACTATATAGGACCATTTTGTTATTCGTGATACTGGAGGAGCATTTGTGAAGCTGAACACATTAATTGTGTGGTCTTATTGGTGTAAATTAAATTTCTCTGGCTTTATTTATTTATTTTTTGACAATTCTTTTTATTATTTTATAGATAAACAAACACAACAATATACTAACAACCCAAAAAAGAAAGAAAA
>JAOVYV010000010.1:6339039-6349492 GCA_025674545.1 Hassar affinis
TAAGATCCAGTGGTGCAAAATGCAAATTCTTCCAATTTTTTAGCTGGTCTTAAGATTTTGATCAGGAGTGTATATAGGTTATAAATGGTTATGATAATTTACCTGAGCTGGCTGTTACAGTGGGCGCACCTGAAGCAGCTTTTATGAAAGTTTTGTTTGTCTGCTATGAGCGACTCCATGGGATACACCCTTTTCCGACATACCCGACAAAGTTCGTTGTCTGGCACCTTTATTTTCTGGAAGAGATAAAGTGGCAACAGATGGAAATCAAACACTATTTTAAATGTAAATGTAAAATAAGCATACAAATGCAAGCACATGTCAGTGGCTGTTATCTCAGTAATGGGTTAGAAGAGCAACAAGAAAAACAACACAAGTGTTACTGGAGTAGTAATATGCACTCAAACAAGTTTCCACGAGAACTGGAGGTATTTGATTCAAAGAAAAATCCCATGGAAAAATCAAAATTTAAAATAAAATCATTCAAAATTCCTTTCCACCATTATAGCAACACTTTACAAACACTTCAGTGCTGTTTTAGTAAACACTCCTTACACTCGTTAGTGTTTCCATGCCTCATCACACAATTTTACCGGTGATGACAGTGTGCTGTTGATGTGATACGCTCTGAGATGTATGTTGCTCTGAGACACTGAATCCCAGGTTCTTGAAAACGTTTTCACTGTCTGCCCAGGATTGCTGGAAATTCTTCAGAAGTTGTTCTGCTGAAGCCTCAGATGGCACATCCAGGACATGAACCTTCCCTCGTACAACATCCGCGTATGTTGGTGGATCACGACGTGTGGTCACACTCTGAGCATGAGAGGTACATTGGGTCTTTGACCCCACCATTGTGTTTCCAAACTCATCAACGGTTGAGTAATGCTCTGTAACAGACTTTGTTTCGGAGAAACCTGTGGGTTCTGCCGATTCCTGCTGCATCTCAAGGTTCTTTCTGTCCTCTCTGAGACAGTGGTGGGGCTGCTCACCCATTTCAAACACATTCTTCAGGGCCTTGATATCGAAGGACGGCATCTCTTCCACCTGGGAAGGTTTTTTCATTGGTTCATGCTCTGCATCTTCAGTATCGCTACCAAGTCTCTCAGGAATAACAATTGGATCCTTCCTTACATACACTTTGGACTGTGGGGACTCAAATCTATTGACAAGTTTGGACAGGTCGACCCTGGGCATGTCCTCTTTCGGTCTGTCTTGGAATTCACTAGGGATCTCTGTCTCATCCTCTTCTGGCCCCAGGCGTTCTGGGATATCAATGGGATCTTTCCGCATATAGTGACGGTTCATCTCTGCCTTCTGTGCCTCCTCAAAAAACTCTCTCTTGTCTTTTACACTCATCATGGAGTCTGCACTGGCCTCCATGGATGACTGCAGCATAGATGACTCCATCATGTGGGTCTCAACATTGATCTCCTGGTGACTGGTCAAGTGAGATGCTTCCATTTCACTTTGCATAATGGATTGCTCAGGCAAAGCCACTGGAAAAGGGGATGCACCATGAGACAGTTTGGTAGTTGTGTCTCTCAGTTTGGCTAGGTTCTCTGAGCGACTAACAGTTGGAGAGGGTGTAGCTCGGCTAATATTTGTGGAGGATTCAGACCAGCGAGGTGGGGGTGTTGGGGTAGCACCTGATCTGTATGGGGGAGGTGAGGGGGTGACTTGCAGAGGAGAGTCTGTCCTTTTGGCAGTCTCAATGCAAATATATGTGGGAGAAGGTGTTCTCATCCTAAGCTCTGGAGGCATTGGTTTGAAATCCGTATTTTTATTGTCCTGAACAGTCTTCTCCATCATTTTTTTCTGAGATTCCACTTTAGCTGAACCAATGCTTATTTTTGATATTTTCTTTGTTGTGCCACCAACAACTTTCTTCTCCTCTACTGGCTTAGACTCTATCTTCTCCAGTGCAGCCAAATTTGCCTCTAAAAAAGTAAGTTTCATTTGAGCAAGGTTCCTCACATATACAACGATTTCCTGAAGTTTTTGCTTATTGTATTGTGCACGACTTAGTTCTACCTTTTCAGCAGCTCCTAGCAACCATTCTGGGATCATACTCAACATTATCTTGACTGACTTTGCATCCATTTTTCCTCCTGATTCTTGCATCACTTTTATATGACTCAGCAATTGTTGCATCTCCTCATACTTCTGGATATCTAATGTCTGGGATACGGTTTCCTTAATCTCTGTCTGGCAGGACTCTTTTTGTGGGTGCTGTTTAATGGCCTCCTCCTCATCTGCAGCCATTTCAGAACCCCTTATCTGCTTCTTGACCTGAAATTTTCCCTTTTGTTGAATGTTTTGTTGCTGAACTGAGCTCTGACTAACCACCTTCTCTTCACGTACCAGAACATGTTCCTCTCTAATAGCCTGCTGAGATTGAATAACTGTGGTTTGTCCTGACCTTTGCTGATGAACCTCCATAGACATGACTGGTTGAATATGATGCATCTCCACTGATGGTCTTGGTGCAACAGCAGGTGGCTGTTTTTTTGGCTTTTGTTTGGCTTTTTTCAGATCTATCTCCAGATTTGTATCCTTGGTAATTTGCTCTACTTGCTCTTGTTTTTCCATTTTGGAGGAAGCCTGATCTGCAAAGACCTGAGATATAGCTGTTTGCTCTTTCTGGGTTGATTCCTTCCTTTCTTCCAGCTTCTCCTGATTAGGCATCTTAAATGTTTTAACTTTGAAGCTTGGGGTTGCTTTTGGGATCTTTGTAGGTTGTGGGGGAGCCTTCTTTGTTTCGTCACTTACAGTTTCTTCAGCTTTTATAAATTCACCAGATTGACACTGAACATTTGCTGAGATTTGTTGCATAGATTGAACCTGATTAATGGTTTGCTTGGATGCAGTTGTGTAAGAACTTGCTTTCACATTTTCTTGGTGCTCAGCTGCTGGTAAAGGGGGGATTAGTGATGTTGGCTGAACGTTGATTTCAGTTGTAGCTTGGGTGACTTGCTTTTTATCTGCAGTAACGGCAGTTTTCTTACCTACTTTGGGAAAGGAAGGTTTGCTCAACTGAAAGGTTGTAGGGACCTTTTGTAGGGTTTGGGGCTCAGCTGATTTTGAAACAGGTTGTTCCTGTGTTCTTGTGACTGGCCCTTTGGGTACAGTAACTGGCTCACTAGGTTCACTAGGCTGTTCCTGCTTTGCTTCAACTGTAATTTGTGACTGTGCACGTTTGTCTGTCAGCTCTGCTTCAGTATTCACCCCACCTAAGTCCTGAAACTGACTTATGTTTTCAGGAGGAGATGTTGGGGTATGCCCTGTCTTACACTTCTCCGCTTCATCTCTTTGTTTGCGGTATCTTTCTTCCGCCAGCATAAGTGGTGTTTTAAATTTGCTTGCATAAGGTCTGGGTTTTAGATCACTTGCAGGCTCTGGGGGTGGTGGAAGTTTAAGTGGAGGAACAAATACTTTTCTAGGTCGAGGAGGTTCCTCGAGCTCTGATGTGTGCACTGGGATTGTTGAGGGAATTTCAGTGACTGGTCGAAGTGGCATGTCAGATGACACTGCATTTGCACCATGCTTTTCCTCTGTTGCTTTGGTTTCTGTGACTGTGGTGATATGTTTTGATATTTTTTCCTTCTGTTCAAGCACAGAAGGTTGTGGAGGAGGTGGAGGAGGAGGTGGGGGAGCAGGAGTAGTTTGCTTTTTCTGCCACTTAGCCTTGGGTGGATCTGGCTGCTTAGGAGGTTCAGGCTTAGGGACTTTGAATAGAGGTCGGCCTTTTGGCTTTCCAGTATTTGGCTGGGTCACTGAGTTGAGTTCTTGTTGTGATGGGGGAGGTGGGAGGAAATCTTGAGGAGGTGGGGGAAAGAAATCAGCCACTGGTTCATTGGCAGGTGGAGGAGGTGGTGGTGGAAGGGAAGGATCGCTGTCCTGCCTCATGGCCAGAGGAGGACAAGGAGAGATGTAAGGCTCTGTGACTGGAGATGGAGGAGGAGGAAGAGAGAACTCGGACTCTGAAGGTGGCGGAGGAGAGGTTGGAGGAGGGGGGAAATGAATTTCTGGCTTGGATTTCTTTTTGATCATTCCCTTTGGATTCAGGTTCTGGTTCAGACTCTTAATATTCTGCTCAGTCTTTAGACTCTTCACATTTTGTTCTGATTTTAAACTCTTGGTGCTCTTTTGTGTAATTGTGGTGTGCTCTGTTGTTACTTTGGTCTGAACCTGTGAGACTGTCCTTATTTCTTGTGTTTGCTTTGTGGTTTCGGTTTGTTTGGTGTCTTTTGTGTTACACTCAGCAGAGCACACAACAGCACTTTCAGATTTTTTCTCATCTGTCTGTTTTCCTTCACGTTTCTTAATCATTACAGGACCAGGGTTTTGTTTATGTTTTACTTGCTGCTCTTTTACATTTATCTTCTGTGAGAACTGGGATGATTCTGACTGGCCAAGTGATGTCATATGACTGGCTTCAGAACTTTGCCCTTGAGTGAAGCTCTGACTTTGATTAGATTTGACCTCAGTTTGCTTTTGTGTACTGACACCTGTTTCAATTCTCTTGGGCATATTTTTCGAAGGGTGTGGATTTGAGGGCTCAGCCTTGGGTGTAGCAGGGCATTCCTGAGTCATTTCTTCCTGAGAAAAACTTTTGGAAGTTTTAACTCTCCTGGAAGGATTTATTTTTGACTTATGACTCGATTCTTCTTTCTTCTTCATAAGACATTTGATGGTTCCGTGAACATCTCCCTTGATCACTTCCTCCTTCTCTAGCTGGGATTGTTCTTGCTCATAAAGGGATTTTATTGACATTTTAATATCACCTTCTGTGCTAGCTCTTCTTTGCATTTGAGGTGAGGAGACTGGTTCCAGCAGGAGCTGGATGGTTCCCTTTACATCACCCTGTTCACTCACTTGATGCTGGATGAGCTTCTTCTCAGTTGATGCTTCCTGTAAATTCAGTAAAGCTGTCTGGATGTCACCTCTAACAACTTCCTCTTTCTCAATCTCTTTTATTGTCCGCTTTGCCTCTTCAAGGGATTTCAAAGTTTCCTTAATATCACCACCCACTACATCATCAATAATTGCTTCAGTCTTAGCAGTGGTTGATCGTTCAAGACTTTCAAGGGCACCCCTGATGTTGCCATGGACAATCTCAGGTTTCTCCATTTCTTTGATTTGGTTCTGAGCTTCTTCCAAAGATCTGAGCGTGGTGTTGATGTCACCTTTGACCACCTCCTCTTTTTCAACAACTTTGTGATGATTCACTGCTTGGGTAAGTGAGTCAAGTGCTGCTCTCAAGTCTCCTTTTACAATCTCCTCCTTCTCCATGTTGTCCAAAGACAGGACTGGTTCCATCATAAAAACTTGCACCGTGTTGTGAACATCCCCAGGAAGAATATCATCTTCAGCCACGGTTCGTCCAATTACATGATGACTGCTCTTCAGGATCAGTTTCGTATTCTCCACATCACCTCCAATAATCTTTTCCTTAGCTGTATTGTTGTATGTTTCATCTGATCCTAACTGAAGTTGTCTAAGGTAGTCCAGTGCTCCAGACTCAATACAAGTTGAATAGAAACTCACATTCCCTCTCTCTGTATCACTAATTTGTATTTTAGAGGACCGGTCATTGGCATTGTTGTTGTACAAAAGCCTGTGCAGAGTCCCACGGACATTTCCTCTAACAATGTCCTCTTTTACGAGTCCACTTTCTTCTTCCTTGTTTAACAGGGAGTATATAGTCATCCTCACATCTCCTTTCTCATCTTCCTGAATTAAAATACCATGCTTTGCCGATCCGTCCTCCTTCAGCAGGTTGTTGATTGCTTCTTGTATGTCTCCTCTAACGATCTCTTCCTTCTCAACATTAACAGCCTTATCTTGACTAAAGAGCTGTTTGACAGTTGTGTTGATATCTCCCCTCTCCTCTGCATCAACGGTGATGCCTCTCTCTCTTGTCTCACATCTAGTGAGCAGGTTCATCATGATGCTATTTAGATCTCCTCGAATAACTTCTTCTCTTTGTATCTCTGGTGTCTCCTGATTTAGCAGTTTGTACTTGGCCATCCTAACATCACCGATCTCATCTGCTTCTATAATGATCCCCTGGGAGCCAACCATTTTCTGACTGTAAAGTTCCTCTAATGTCTCCTTGACGCTTTTGCCGATGATCTCTGTCTTCTCTACGTTGGTCTCATTAAATTCAGTCAGTGGCGTACTTTCAAAAAGCCACGTTTTCTTCTTGACATCAGCTTTAGGGATTTCTTCCTGAGAACCCACGGTTTCCGTTCCATCACTCTCCTTGATGCGATCAAGAGGTTCTTTTTCAAAAAGCCACACTGACTGTTTAACATCACCCTTCAGCACTTCCTCTCGTGTTACTTTTTCCAACTCGTCATATTCGGAGCCCTCTCCACGGATCTTGTCAATTGTACGCGTTTCAAACATCCACGTGGCACTTCTCACGTCGCCTTTTTGTATTTCACTCACACTAACGGTTCTCACAGATTTCTGAGACATGTCGTCGTGTTCAAAGCGCTGCATGTTTGTTTTGACGTCTCCACCTTGGATGTCTGCAACTGTCTTGAGAGTAATCTTCATATCCTCGGTAATTTCATCAAGCGGTTGTGTTTCAAACCTCCACCTGGCTGTGGTGACATCGCCTTTCTGTATGTCTTCCTCGGTCACCGCTTTGATGAGATAAACCTCATCCGTGTCTCTTATTGAGTCTAGCGGCTTTGTCTCAAACAGCCATCTTGCCCCGATGACATCACCTCTCAGAATCTCCTCTTTGGTGACTGTCGTAACTTCATGAAAGTGTCCGGCTTTGTCTCGAATAGCGTACAGCGGCTGGGTCTCAAACATCATCGTGTAGTTTTTCACGTCTCCTTTTTCAATCTCCTCTCTTATGATGCTCTGAAGTTTGTTGATCTCGGTTTCTGAAGAATCCTCTTGAATCTTATCCAGGGAAAATGTTTCAAAGATGAAACGGCCTTGGTTAACGTTCCCTCCTTGAACATCTGTCACTGTACGAACCTCTTTGGATTCGTCGCCGTTCTCCTTGATGGCATCGATTGGTTGGTTTTCAAACATCCAGGTGCAGTTGACGACGTTTCCTTTCTGGATCTCCTCGGTCTGACGAGACTTTAGTTTCTGCATGATCTCCTCAGAAGTGGAGGTCATGATGTCAGGTGCCTGGGTCTCAAATATATACTTCATTCTTGAGACATCTCCAGACTGGACATCAATCTGTGTGACTCGTTTAAAGTTACTTTGATCCTCACCACCTTTGATATTCTCCAGGTTTTCCGTTTCAAAGAGAAAGCGGGCCAGGCGTACATCCTTGCCTTGCACATCCTCTTGATTGACTGTACATGTTTTTAAAATAGTCTCAGTTTCATCTTTGATACTGTCAAGGGTTTGGGTCTCAAAAAGCCAGGTACAGGTTTTAACATCACCTTTTTGGATCTCTGTGGTGTCTTCAGATTTTACCTCAGCTTTTTCGTACAGCTCATCCAACGGTTGAGTCTCAAACAGCCACCTGCAAGTCTTGACATCACCCTTTTGGATCTCGGTGGCCTCGTTCTTTCTGTTGTCCTCTTCTTCCATGTTACTGAAAAATTTGATCCCATCAAGAGGCTGGGTTTCGAACAACCACTTGGCTGTTTTGACATCCCCTGATTCAATCTCCTGTTTCGAAATTCCTTTGATAATCTGAAATTTGTTTATACTGTCATCAAACTGGTCAATCGGACGAGTCTCGAACATCCACTTGCAGCTTCGAACGTCACCCTTGACGATTTCTTCACGCCGTACCGTTTTGACTTCATGGTAATGTCCTGAGCTGTCTTGTACGGCATACAAGGGCGTGGATTCAAAGAGTACTTTGTTTGATTTCACCGATCCACTCGTGACACCTTCCACTGCTATCTTATGTGTATCTGTGCACTTGCTCAGATCCATGGTCTCAAATATCTCCTTGCAGTTGATGACATCGCCCTTATCCAACTCCTGAAGCTTGACCGTCCGTGTGATTTCTTTTTTGTCCTCCTGAATTTGCTCAAGAGGCTTACTCTCAAACAACCACCTCTGATGCCTCACGTCACCTTTCTCCTCCTCCAACGCAACGACCTTTTGTAGCTTTCCAACTTCAGGCAACTCCTTCAGATTTTCCATTGGCACAGTCTCAAACAAATGCCTGGCTGATGTTACGTCACCCCCAATGATCTCCTCTGGTTCAGACGGCTTGGCGTTGGTATTGTCTTTTAAAGTGTCCATGGGCTGTGTCTCAAAGACCATGCAATGCCTTCTAACATCTGCTCCTATGATCTCCTCCTTTTGAGTTTTGGCGTTTTCCAATTCTTCATCTTTGATTTGATCCAAGGTCTTCGTCTCAAAAAGCCACCTACCCCGATTCACCCCACCTTGATAGTTTTCTTCCATGGACACTCCGCAGATGATCTTAACTTTAGTTGGGTCTTTGTGAATCATATCCAGAGGCTGGGTTTCAAAAAGCCAGCGGGATGTTTTCACGTCGCCTTTTTCGGTTTCTTCGCGGCGGACAGTCGTAATCTCTAACATCTCACCGGAATCTCCCCGAATGACACACATCGGTTGTGTCTCAAACATTTTCGTTGTAGTTTTCACTTCGCCTTTAATCTCTTCCAGTTCTGACTTCAGTTGTAGGAAGTGTAACTCATCAATCGTCTCGGTGTGGCCAAGGGAATCGAGATGCTGAGTTTCAAACAAGTATCTGGCGGTTTTTACATCTCCTCCTGCAATGTCTTTGGTATACACCACCTGCCCTTCTTCCTCATCCTCTTGGTAAATTTTATTCATAGTATCCAGAGGCTGTGTCTCAAATAACCAGGTTGCAGTTTGCACATCTCCTCTTGCAAGATCGGTTTGTTTTCTACTATTCTGTACAGAGTCAGGAGTCTCGGTACCCAGAGCATCAATAGGTTGTGTTTCAAACATCCAAGTTGTATATTTAACATCTTTCCCAGCAATGATTTCCTGCTGCGCAATGTTTCTGCTTTCATTCTCATCTGGCGTGTCGTCTTTGATGGCATCAAGTGGCTTGTTCTCAAACATCCAGCGCATAGACTGCACCTCACCTTTCAGAATCTCATCCCATTCCAGATACTCTCTTTCGGGGCTCATACATTTCCCAGGACTGCTGCCATTGTTTTCGAACACGTAGCGTGCTTGCTGCACATCACCGCTAACTTCTTCATCGCTGTCCATGTGAGAGTGCTCCATCTCAGTAATGAAGTCCCGCTCCAGGTTTTTGCGCACCTCCGGATGGATATGCTTGTACAAGCGTTTCAGCTCGTAGAGGTTCCTCTGCTTGGAATACTGCTCCTTGCTGATTGGATATTTGTGGGGAACGTGTTGATCAGGCGGCAGGGGAGAAGTACGATGCCCCGGGACTTCAGAAGGGACCTGAAGGAGGTCAGCGGTGGGTGGAGGCGGAGGAAATTGCTCAGTTGTTTCGTAATAGGCAGACGCCGAGGCAGAGCTAGAGGATGTCATCTTCGTATTTTTGGTAACAGACTCATAACTATCCCCTGTTGCAACTTGGGATGACACGTTTACTGGTGCCCACTGAAACTGGTTGTAATCAAGATCAATCTTTGTTGTTGAGGGAGGAAAAGACAGTAGTTGTTTCAGTAAATAAAGTCTCACTAAACAAATATGTTGCAACTAATTGCGAAACATGCACGTCCCCTTATTTGTAGATAGGGACTGGAGAATAGCATTGCTGATGAAATCCCTACTTAATGAAAAATAATGCCTCTCCAGGACTTATTGAAGTGTGGGAACAAGGTCGTAATGTGTGGTCAGTCACGGGAACGAGAGCATTTAGTCATGGCCACAGCTTTAACGCAATGGAACAAGAAAAGTGCAGACATATTGATATGTCATGATCATATACAGTATACTAGGGGTGTAATGGTTTAATCTAACAGCACTGATCTGGATTTAGAGTCAGGTTCTTAGAGCAGTGGGATTTCCCGATGTAATTGGGTTGCTCTGGCTCATCAGTATGAGGTCATGAGATGAACTTTCACTCGCATTTCAAAATGAAGTGACTCTCTCTCTCTCTCTCTCTCTCTCTCTCTCTCTCTCACCCCATATACAAATTCCCCAATTCATAATGCTGTCATATTTATAGTGTAATCTCTCTCTCTCTCTTTTTCTCTCTCTCTCTCTCTCTGTTGCCCTTGTCTCTCTGTCAGTGTAACCCTCTCTTGTCTAATCTTTCTCGCTCTCTCTCTCTGTCTCTCTCTCTTTCTCTCTCTCTCTCTCTCAATCTCTTTCTGTCTCTCTCTCTCTCTGTTGCTCTTGTCTCTCTCTGTTTCTCTCTCTCTCTCTCTCTCTCTCTCTGTCTCTCTCTCTTTCTCTCTCTCTGTCTCTCTCTGTTGCTCTTGTCTTTCTCTATTTCTCTCTCTCTGTCTCTCTCTGTTTCTCTCTCTATCTCTCTCAC
>JAOVYV010000010.1:6544831-6562301 GCA_025674545.1 Hassar affinis
TGAGTGAGTAAATGAGTGAGTGAGTGAGTAAATGGGTGAGTGAGTAAATGAGTGAGTGAGTAAATGAGTGAGTGAGTGAGTAAATGGGTGAGTGAGTAAATGAGTGAGTGAGTAAATGAGTGAGTGAG
Organism: Hassar affinis; assembly: GCA_025674545.1. Classification (NCBI taxonomy): domain Eukaryota; kingdom Metazoa; phylum Chordata; class Actinopteri; order Siluriformes; family Doradidae; genus Hassar; species Hassar affinis. Next base: position 6,544,960 of record JAOVYV010000010.1, read on the forward strand.
TAAATGAGTGAGTGAGTGAGAATAAGTGAGAGAGAGTAAATGAGTGAGTGAGTAAATGAGTGAGTGAGTGAGTAAATGGGTGAGTGAGTAAATGGGTGAGTGAGTAAATGAGTGAGTGAGAATAAGTGAGAGAGAGTAAATGAGTGAGTAAATGAGTGAGTAATTGAGCTATTGAGTCAATGAACAAGTGAGTAAATAAGTGAATGAGTCATTTAGCAAGAGTAAATGAGTGAGTTAATGAGGGAGTGAGTCAAAGAGGTAGTCAGTGAGTAAGCGAGGGAGTGAGGGAGTAAATGAGCGAAAGATATAGACAATGAGAGAGTGAGTGAGTAAATGAGAGAGTGAGTGGGTGAGAGAGTGAGTGAAAGAGGTTATCAGTGAGTGAGTAACTAAATGAGCGAGTGAAAGAGGTAGTCAAATGAGTGAATGAATAAAAGATTTTTTGATTAAATGAGTGGCAAGTGAATGAATGAGTTGGTGAACGAGTGAACAGCTTAGTGAGTGAGTGAATTACATAGTGAATGTGACAGAGAGAAATTGCACTGCAGGTACGCTGCTGACAGGGAAACAGTGGATCAGATGCAGATTGGAACTTCACACAAACACACATACAGGCGTACACACACACACACACACACATCCTGAGCTCAGTTTAATTTCGGAACCTGCATTCAGTCAGAGTGCTTATTACTGCCTGCCTGACATCTGTACTGTGTGTGTGTGTGTGTGTGTGTGTGTGTGTGTGAGAGAGAGAGGGAGGGAGAGAGAATTTGGAATTTTCTTAGCAGAAAAGAGGATCACAGGTGATGAATTATTTATTGAAGTATTGCATATGATGTTTAGCTTTATGATAAGTATAGAAGCTTATAAGAGCTATAAAGACAAAAGGAACAATTTGGCATTCACAAGCAAACCAAAAATAGCAAAATGATAAATAAATTTGCTGAAAAAGTGAAATAAAAAAAAATGCATTGTTCTGAATCCATTATCTTCCTATTTTTGCAATATTAACCATTTGTGATACTGTTGACCTACACGTTGCCCGTCTCGACCTTGATACCTGACCTGCGTCTCATGTAACAGCTAACATAATCTCACAGATGGGGAAAGTGAGTCTCTGTAAGAGGAGAGCTTCATTGTCTTATTGTGGATATTGGCGCTCTAAATAAAGCCTCCTGCTTAAACTTTTAGCAGTTGCTCCTGTAGGTCAGTCATCGGGGGTTTCTCCTTCTGGTGGAAGCCCTCTTTTGTTCTGCTGAAGGGCAGAAAAGATCAGAAACGACCCATAAACACGAGAGGGATATTTCCGAGCATTAGTGAGTGGGCGTGGTTACTGACACAAGCAGGTGGCTAAAATGTTTTGCACATTGGTTTGTCGTGTCATCCTGGTTAGTGGTGGTGGTGTGTGTGGTGGTGTTCTGTAGTGGTGTTCCTGTTGAATTTTACAGATGATTAGCAATAAAACAAATCAGGACACATTGCTGCAAAAATAATGAGCAGCACGAGTGTTGTGATGAAGCCAAATGACCAACCAGAAGATGCTTATTTTACTCTTTTCCTATAAAAGTCTTTTATGGCTTTATAGTTTAACATTATAGCAGCTATAAACAGTCTTTCCTTCACAGCTTCTCTTTATTTTCTCTCTCCTGAAGTTAATCAGACAGGAAACGGAGACGTCGTTAAAGCTTTACCTCCGACTGTTACTTAGCGCTGACGCTGGAGACTCCTTCCATACGTTTTTAAATAAACACCTCATTACAGATATCACCATGGCAACGTCCTGTTATAGAATATAAAGCAACTCCTTCTGACCAATCAGAATCAAGAGATCGGCAGCGTTATGTCTGTTAAAACTGTGTGTGTGTGTGTGTGTGTGTTATGCTTTAATACCACATTCAGCAGGCTATTTAATGCACTAATACCAGCACCAGCACAGCATGAAATTTAAGAATCTAAAGCAATTATTCAGCTCCATGGAGCTAAGCTCTTAAGCTTCTCTTCTACTCACACTGTATGCGCATACACACACACACACACACATACAAACACAAACACACAAAACAAATCTGCATACAGTCAATAAATCTATTCTAGTCGTATGTCAATACAGAGATATGTATAAAAATGAATCTGACATAACAGTTAGTTGAGTGAGTACCAAACAAACAGTGATTTATCTGGCTAACATGCTGCATCGTTTAGTGTTTCATTTCAGCATTCTAGCATTCATGGCTAGCTTTAGTGCTATTCCTAGGCTGGCCATGTCATCTGAAATGAGCCGAAAAGCCGAAAGACTTCAACTCCTCTGCCAGAGGGCATCCCAGACTTTTCCAGAAGAGAACCAAGAACTCAGTCGGGTAGCTGCTTAAAGACACTGTACAAATCCTACAAGTACAAAGTGTTTCATTAGATTACGCGTCCATGTGTGTAGGCTGTGTACACACACCTCCTATATATATATGCACACACTCCAGCAGGGATTCCCTGTCCTGTTTCCTAACTGCTGTTCAGCTCAAATAACAAATCTGCAGTGGAATGAGACTTGACACACTTGCGTTGTTCTCCATAAGCATCACATCCTGAAAGACTACTGATTCATCTCTCCTACGGCACACTTACACACACGCACGCTTACCAATACAGTCCCAAGCCAGCAGGTGATCAAGCGAGCAGTGTAAGGGAACAGATGGAGATATGAAACGAGATACTTCCATCGAAGTATGATTAAAGGAATTTATACTTTTTTTTTTTTTTTTAAAGTTTTAAAGGGAAAGCGTGAACCACAGAAGTACTTTTTGTTACTTTACTGCTTATAAACAACAGCTCTGGTAAAAATTTCTCTCATTTCTGTCTTTTCCAAAGAGCTTTACTTTGGAGCCTCTTATTGTTAATTATTTTCCTAAAACAGCACATCCCTTAGTGTTTCATTCCATATGTCAGGTATTTCAAATGTTCATCTAATCCTTCAATTTTTGAGTTTTCTGTTCGAAGTCGAAATCTTTCTTTGCAGTAATCGCTCATACGGAAAAATGGAAATATGAGAAAATGCTGGGATACTCTTTGATTACGCAAAACTATTCGATTTTTCTTTTTCACCGTTTGTCCTTTATCATGATCTCCAGGCTAAGAATATTGGTGAAACCTAAACCTGAAGAAATGTTACACCGAGCCATCTGTTGCAAAAGCACACAGACCCTAGAACAGAAACAAATCTCTTTCTTGTATTTGCCCTTGGATTTTCCCATCTTCTAACCAGAGAAACTGGATGTTAGTTGGGGGAAACCTCTCTGTATATTTCTCCCTGTGGATGATCTTTAGATGGTGCTTTCTGCAGGATGTATGGTGTTGTGGAGGAGCAGTGACAGTGATGTAGTACAGGGCCTGATGCTGCACATATCTACCCCTCCTGCTACATTCATTATCCAGAGTCAGGGAGAGTAATATGTAAGGAATAAAACACTGGGGAGCATGCTATTATAGGAACATAATCCACAATGTATGGCTGTGATGAAGTGGAGCTACTGTTACCACCCTAAAGCGATTATTTTACTACAAATGCACATCTCAAAGTGTTTTAGTACTACAGCAGTTTTACAATATTTGTTTTTCTCACGCCTCGAAGCTGTGCTCTGATTGGTCATGAAGTTAAAAAACATAAATAAAAGAAAACTATGATATAAGAATGAGCAGTCTCAAAACTCCCCTCAACAGGACGAACTTGTTGGCCTCTAGGAGGTGCATCACCCCATACCCTGTGAATCATACCTTGTGAATGGCTTTAACTTTGGACACATAACATAGCAGGTTGACAAGCCTTTTCTAAAAAAGTGCCACAGCTTGTTTCATTCTTGCACTGTGGAGAAACACAACTGGGAGATTATGATGCCATGTGGCAAAAGAGACCAAAATTGACCAATTTGGACCAATTGTCCAAATTCCTGTGGAAAACCTGCATCCCTCTGCTAGACAGCTGAAGATGTGGCAGTGGCTTAAGGATAATGATGCATCTCCTTGAGTGGCTAAGTCAGAGCCCCGACTTAAATCCAACAGAAAATCCACGGATGGACTTGAAAAGAGCAGTCCATTGTTTCTCACCATGGAATTTGAATGAACTCAAACAATTATGCAAGGGCAAATGTTCCCCAGTCTAGGTGTGCAAAGCTGGTAGAGACTTGTGCAAAAAGATTGATGGCTGTAATTACAGCAAAAGGTGGCACTATGAAGTATTAAATCAGGGGACTGATGACTTTTTCATTCATCTTATTCTAGTTTTTCACTTTTCCCATTGGTTTGTTGTTGAAATGGGTTTCAGACTGTACAACACAGAAAGTAACTATTTCAAAGGGGAAGGATGACTTTCTATAGGCATTGTAAAGGCTTCACAAACCTTCACACCACATCACTACCACGTTCTTTAGATGCATGCCATGTCTTGTTCTTGGGGGAGCTGCAGCTGACACATTTTAGTATCCCAAGACCTGCTTCATGCAAATTTGGTATGCATATTTCACTTCATTCTTGCTCGTTCTGTCTGCTATGCGGTACGTCTGGTTATATTTCTTAAAGATGCCAGTGAAACATTTTGGCCAAAATCTATGCTTTCAGTTTTCAGCCAAAAGAGAAAAAATGGAGTTATTGAAAAATGTCATAACAATAATTTCAATGGGAATTGTAATGGGATAATGATATAAAGCGCTATTTGTATTCCTGGTTACATTAGGGACATAAGACAAGGATTAGGTTAGGTTTTTTTGCAAGAAAAACAAAACAACCAGGAAAAGTTTACATGCATCTGGCTACATGCTTTTTTTTCCCATTCCAGCCACTTCCTGTACGATTACATGGAAAAAGTGTGCTGGAGGTTGAGGAAAAAGCAATCAGGTTTGACCAATCAGTGTGTAATGCTCCTTCTAACTCCATCCACATGACTCTGTTTGGTATTCATGGCAACTGGGAATGAAAGAAAATCAAACTGGGTACAGGTGAAAATAACGGCGCAATGAGATCTGATGGTCTCACCCCAGAGAAACATAAACGCAGATCTATAGATTGGATTTCTGTTGGAGATTTAATGCGTCATCTCAACATATTATTGCTGTACTGATAAACAGATGGCTCCTGTGTGGAGCAGGTGTGTGTGTGGAAATGCAGTTTTGTGGGATTGCCATTGTTGTGTGTGTGTGTGTGTGTATGTATGTGTTTGCCCTGACAAAAATAGCTCAGTTTGACAGTGAAGCTCACAGCGCATTGGACAGGAGAGAACAGTCTGTGCTATATATAAACACACACACACACACCTATTCTCTCCTGCCTGTGCCTGTAGCATTTATGGAATCACGGAATCACTCCGTGTATTCAGATGAAGGATATACACACATGCAAACACACACACACACACACAACAGCTGTTCATTTCCACTTCCACACACTTCAGGTGAATCATGATGTGCTGAATATCGACAGGGAAATGAGATGCCATGTGTGTGTGTGTGTGTGTGTGTGTGTGTGTGTGTGTGTGTTGTCCATTCACATGCTAGTGACTTGCTCACATGAAGATGAATGAGCTGAGCAAAAATACATACCGAGTTTCCCTAGTTTTATTTTACCCCAGCATATGGAATAGACCAACATGCTGATGAGGAACTTTAACTTGCTGTGGTCTGTAAACTAGCAATGATCTGAAGATGCAGATCATATGTGACCATGATGGCACGGTGAAGGAGGTGATGAAGAAGCAGAGCAGATTTGTGAAAAAACAGGAGCCACAAAAACACGCAACGTGTCTTCCTCAGGGGCCGAGTTGCCCTTTAGTTGCCATGGTTACTTTACTGTCATGGTCTTCACAGAGAGCAGTCAAAATCAGTAAGCCTGAGATACACACACACACACACCCAAGTATGCACACACACACACACACTTATATGGATATGCATTGACAGATACACACAGACAAACACTAATGTACAAACACAAAGACACACCAGGTTGTGGACACTTAACTGATCATGTATGGTTACACATGTGGACACACACACTATTGTCTCAGTGTACTTTTACTTGGAAGAATTACACATAGATGGTGTGTGTGTGTGTGTGTGTGTGTGTATGTGTTTGTGGAAGCTATTGAGTTGGATATGAAACCAAAAGCAGTGATGTGTGTGTATGAATCATCATGTACAATTCCTTCTGCGGTCAGTCTGAACGAGTTCACATCACGACTCGCATCATCTCATACTGCGTGTTTATGATCAAACCTGTTCACACACACACTAGTAGGAATTTCATCCTTTCCACTTCCTCCTTTCTGGCATAATTTCATTTCAGCACTGTCGGTGTTTTAGATTTACATTTATAATTCTTCTCACATGATTAATTTGTTCAGGGTTACTAGTAAAAAGCTCCGTTCTGTCTTGCTAGAGCTGCTTTTTAGTGACGTCTTGTTGTCGATGACACTGCTGACACCTTTAGCTTTACCTTTACCTTTAACACAGATTTATTTCCCAGCACTTCAGCTCTCTGTGCTTAAAGTCTTGAATGTTTTCAACCAATACTACACGAGTAAGTTGAAAGAGAGACATTTGGCAACAGGGAAATAGCGGATGCTCTAGAACATTTAGTTATTAATAGTTTATTGCTCTTCTGTCTTCTAAGCTCATTAGAAGGAAAAAGGGAAAGAAAGTCAATCAAAAGAATGGGTAGAAAAGGCGGGGTGGTTAGATCAGCCAATATAATGACAGCCACAGGATAAAGTTTCACTTTATATCCATGACGATGTAGTTTTGCAGAAGTCCATTAAGAGACAGTAATGTGATCATATCACGACGTGCGTGAGAGCTTTTATTTCTAAGGAGACGAATATTGTGTCGCAGTTTGTGAAAAGTTAATGATGGTTTGTGTTCTGTGGAAGGCTTGGGTGAACGATTTGCATTCTCCCCTCCTCCAGGTTCCGATTTCCTGTGCAATACCCACATCATCCCTGTGAAGAACGAAGAGGGCGTGGTCATGATGTTCATCCTGAGTTTCGACTACATCCTGGATGACGGGAGCATAGAATCACTGGAGCGCATCAACAACACGTCGCCGTCCAGACCCCCACATAGTGAGGCTAATATCTAACACACACACATACACACACACACACAAACAGATAGGACAGAAGAGAAGAGAAACAGTGCAGAGAAAAGGAGAGATCAGAACAGAGAGCAAGAAGAGTAGAAGAGAAAAAGGAAAGGAAGAGAAAAGAAGCAAATCGCTGCGTCTGAGAAGGGACAAGAAATCGGATAGCTGTGTTCCCCAAGCAGCCCAGGAGGTCAAACAGGGGTCAGTACTTTTGCACCTCAGGGCCAGTTTAAATGTAACTCATGTCTGCTTTATTATGCAGCAATGCAATGCAACAAACTCCGCAGCAGATACCCAGTGTGTCTAAATTACAAAGTCATATTTCACACATATAAATCTCAGTTAATAGCCCATGCAAATCTGTCCACAGGTATCATAGCAACAGAGAGGGTTTTGAAGTAAGTGTGTGTGTGAGAGAGAGACCATTTAGGAGGGAGCTGTATACCAGACAGTTTGCATTGCCAAAGTAGTGGTGGTGACAGAATTATTAGTTATTCTGCAGATCTGTGCATCTGTCTCTCTCTCTCTCTCTCTCTCTCTCACTCTCTCTCACTCCCCCATTTCTACTCCAGACACCCCAGAGGAAACGCTGAAACAGAAAAGTAAAGGTTTAGCACATTTTCTTAGATGTCACAAATGCATTTTCAGTCACCCTGTTGATGACAAGGAAGAATTAATGGAAGTTGCGGGAGCCTCCTGTGGGAGGCTCAGGGCTCACGTTTGATCCGGGATATAAATAGACCTGTTTGGCCAGTGATTTAATTAATGCTGGCATGGGATTTAAACGCTGAGCAGGGGTTGAACAGAGAGAGGGAGCGGGATGAATGAAGAGGACAGAGGAAAACAGGAAGGAGAGAGGAGAGGCATGATTGGTATTAGGAGAGAATGATGGAGGTAAGATTGAAGGATGGAGAGGAGCTTTGAAAAGGTAGAGACAGGAAAGAAAAAGATGGAGGGAGGGATAGGGAGAAGGAGATGAAAGAGGAAAAGAAGAACATTACTGCAGAAGGGAAAGAGAGGGATGGATGGATGCAAGGTCACAAAACACATCTTGTTTCTTTTATAACATTTGGGAAATTAGCTGTGTTGTAAAAATCCTGTTTAGTGTGCTAATTTTGTGAAAAAAAAATGATCGGCTTTGTTTCCATATAACAAATTTATTCCATCCTTATAACGTAAAAATATGCAAAAAGGAGTCAATTCAGCAGATGAGCCAGATGATGTTAATCTGGTATAATTGACAGTTGGTAAGGTGTATCTACACTATACTAAATGCAATGTAATGTAATGTAATGTAATGTAATATTGCCAAAAGTATTCTCTCATCTGATTTCACACGCATATGAACTTGAGCAACATCCCATTCTTAATCCATGGATTTAATATGATGTCTGCCCTTAAAGCTGCCTGTAGCTAAAACAGCTTCAGATCTTCTGGGAGGCTTTCCACAAGGTTTAGGAGTGTGTTTATGGGAATCTTTGACCATTCTTCCAGAAGTGCATTTGTGAGGTCAGACACTGATGTTGGACAAGAAGGTCTGGCTCACAGTCTCTGCTCTAATTCATCCCAAAGGTGTTCTATCGGGTTGAGGTCAGGACTCAAGTTCTTCCACACCAAACTCTCTCATCCATGTCTTTGTGGACCTTGCTTTGTGCACTGGTGCGCAGTCATGTTGGAACAGGAAGGGGCCATCCAACTGTTCCCACAAAGTTGGGAGCATGAAATTGTCCAAGATCTCTTGGTATGCTGAAGCATTAAGAGTTTCTTTCACTGGAACCAATAGGCCGAGCCCAACTCCTGAAACACAACCCCACGCTATAATCCTCCTCCACCAAACTTTATACTTGGCACAATGCTTGTCAGACAAGTACCGTTCTCCTGGCAACCACCAAACCCAGACTCGTCCATCCGATTACCAGATGGAGAAGTGTGATTCTTCACTCCAGAGAACACGTCTCCACTGCTCTAGAGTCCAGTGACTGCATGCTTTACACCACTGCATCCGACAACGCTTGGTGATGTAGCTTGGTGATGTAAGACTTGGATGCAGCTTCTTGGCCATGGAAACCCATTCCATGAAGCTCTCTACACACTGTTCTTGAGCTAATCTGAAGGCCACATGAAGTTTGGAGCTCTGTAGTGATTGGAAGTTGGTGACCTCTGTGCACTATGTGCCTCAGCATCCACTGACCCGCTCTGTCATTTTACATGGCTTACTACTTCGTGGCTGAGTTGCTGTCGTTCCCAATGTCTTCCACTTTGTTTTAATACCACTGACAGGTGACTGGAATATTTAGTAGTGAGGAAATTTCACGACTGAACTTGTTGCACAGGTGGCATCCTATCACGGTACCATCCTAATTCACTGAGCTCTTGAGAGCGACCCATTCTTTCACAAATGTGTAGAAGCTGTCTGCATGCCTAGGTGCTTGATCTTATACACCTGTGGCCATTGAAGTGATCGGAACACCTAAATTCAATGATTTGGATGGGTGAGTGAATAATTTTGGCCTTATAGTGTATATTAGCTGACATCCCAGGAAGCCCCACCCACCCACTACTTTATTTCACATATATTAGTGACATTTTGGTTGGTGCTCTCACCTCAACTTAATTTCCTGCTTCAGAGGTGTGCTGATGTGGTGCACTCGCTTTGTGCCAGGGTAAATGGAGAATGTTTTCGTTATGTGAACGAGTTTATTAATATGAAATATAATCTATGTATTGTATGTGTGACTTGGCTAACATTTAACTGTTAGTGTAATTACACCAAGCACTAATCAGGTAAAGCCTCCAGTGACTGGAATTTGACTTGATCGCTGATTTATAGCACAGTCTGCTGTTGGGGATGGTATGATATTTGATATAGGAGCGAGAGAGAGAGAGAAGAGTTCATTTAGACTTTGATGAGAGACTGTAGTGAAGGAGGCGTAATACATCGTTTGAGATTTGCCCTTTCTCGCCTGCTTTCTGCATTGTATTGATGCTGACGCCCCAGTTTTCTGCCATCCATGATATTTCTGTCTGACATCCGAGCACATCCAGCTAAAAATTCCTCGCATTGCCTTGCTGCAGAGATTTACTGCAGTCCAAAACACTGAAGCCTTCAGATTTAATCAGAAATCTTACTCTCACTTATACAGCAGTTACTGCAGAATGGCCAAACAATAATGACCGTGGATGCTGTGTATGTGCTAATTTGAGCAAAAGTTTTCAGTGTTTGTGAATGTTATGAATGAGGATATGATATTTATATGATATCCTGGATAAGTCCTGCTCAGCATTTTCATCATTTAAAGTAACAGAAGTAATACGACTGTATAATTTGTACAAACCCATTGATGGTAATAACCAAGTACATTTAGTAAAGTACTGTATTTATGTACAATTTTGAAGCACTTGTTCTTGACCTGAGCATTTACATTTTATGCTGCTTTATATTTCTACTCCGCTGCATTTATTTGGCAGCTTTAGTTTCTTTTAAGCTGAAGATTTTAGACAATGGATAATATAACAAGCTTTTAAAATACAACACTGACTTGTGGCATCCAAACAGAAGTGTGCAGTCAGTAACTTCTCACATGGTTTCTTTTCCTTCTTTCCTCTACCATTAATCATCTCATGGCGCCTCAGTTTTGTCTGGTGTCCCTGTATATAAAACTGAATATAAAGTAGTTCACACTGTAGCTCTGCCTCCAGCAGCTACGACAGTAACATGCTGCTGACACACTGATAATCATATCTAATGATGTCATATCTATTGATGTCACAATGATGTCGTATATAACAATAAATCAGCCACAGGGATCAAACCAGCACTTTAACTTTAATACGTTAACCATATTTTGCTGCTAATACGTATTTTTTACTTCATTAGCACTTTTCATTTTTACATAATGGAGTATTTTTATATTTCTGCATTGGTGCTTAACTAAAAGATCTGAAAACTTCTTTAACCGCTGAATGTTTCTGAGTTTGTTAGGATCTGCTACTCATAAAAAAGCAAATGAATCACAAAAACATTTGGATGAACATGTTTTTTACAGTTTGCATCTGATAAAAATAGTGATGTTTTGTGAAAAGCAGCTACTTCAGAAAGTCCTGGTCCAAAATCTAATTCCTGAGCAAGAACTAAAATGTTTTTAGGACAAAAATTGCTTCCTACTTCCTCTGCTTCCCAGGCTCCTGTAAAAGGTTCCTGTACAAGTGCAGGAAGTGAAGAGTAAAATTAAAGTAGGAGCAGATAAATTACAGTGAAGACTTTAATGCCATCATGTGATGTTTTTGACTCTGTGCCTCATCAGGAAAGGGCCGATTCTTCCGCTTTCGCCTCCCCGTGGCGCTGAGCATGCTGGGACTGAGTAAGCAGTCCCTTCCTCAGGAGGACCCAGATGAGGTGACCGTCTACTCTCCCGAACAAATGGACATCCGCTCGTCCTGCTCCTCCTCTTCCTCGCTGTCTCTATCGCTCTCACCACACGAGCTCCGTCCTTCCACGCAAGACAGCTGTAGCCCCTCTTACGGCAACGATATCAGGGCTCTGATTGGCCAGAACCTGTTGGACTCCTCCTCTCCTGCCTCCGGGCCTCAGGACCAGTCCTCACCACGGGACACAAGGGAAAGGATGGAACCCTCAGGATCGGTGGGCAGCGGGAGTGTGTGTACGCTGCGCAGAGCCTCATCCACACATGACCTCGAGGGTTTTAACACGCACGTGGACAGGACATACCGCGGCCGCCACGCTAGTGAAGGTACACAAACACACTATGACAGTAGAAACAAAGTGACAGTTTATTTACTAGCTATTGAGACACACAGCTGAGGTGATCACACCTTCCATTACAGTCAACTCCAGAATTATTGGCACCCTTGTCAAGAAAGGGCAGGTTTTATGGTATATGGTTCTAATTTACATTAACTTCTGGACAGGGTCTGTCTCTCTCACACAAAGCTCATTCACAGCCACACAGCCTATCTCTTATATCTTTCCACTTCTCACCCTCCCTGCCTCCTCTCTCTTTCTAACACCCCTCCTTCAGACAATGGGCGAAGCATTAAAGGTATCCGCACCAACTCTGTCCTAATGAGCACGTGCTTGCCTGCCTACCCCCTGGAAGCATGCTGAGATATGAAAATGAATGCCATGCTGGAATATGTTCGATGCTGTTCTTAAAATGCACTGCACTCTGAATTATAGGCAGCATGTAATATATGGTGATGTTTGTGTGTGTGAGAGAGAGAGAGAGAGAGAGTTTTAGAGCACAGTGGCAGGCAATATTCTGAAAATCTGATATTGCAGTACCTACACAATCGTGATGCATAATATAAAGTTTAGCTGACAAAGCACCAAGAAGCTTATATCATTTGTGAGTTTCATGTACACGAATGAACGTATGCTGCAGTGACATGACACACCGCATGACCAACTACCATTTTTTCATCCCATATTCGCTGACATTTTGCAGCTGCATTTCTTTTTGCTTTCTTTCGGATTCACGTTGGAGTGTTTGGCTTCTGATTCGACTACCAACATGATGAGGCACCAACCATTCTTGAAGCTTTTGGAGCTTTTTAGAGCTCACTTGTGCATTTCATTCTTCAATATAAACACAGCTTTTCATTTTAGTAATTTCTGTAATTGTGTCTGCCGTGTTTTACTCAAGGCCAAGATGGCAGTCTGATTTTTTTTTTTCACCCCCTATCTGAATCACTCTAATCCCCGCCCCTCCTTCTCTTTCGCTGTTTCTGATTGGCTAGTATCGCGCTCTTGGATGGCTGGGGGTATGGCTTGAGCTTTTCCTATTTGTGTTTTAATCAATTGGCATGACTTTTTTTTGTCTGTTGTTTTTTGTTGTTGATGTTGTCTCACTTTTTAAAAAACAATATTCTATTTTAAACCCCAAGACAAATAAGATGTGCGTTGTGAAGGTGTGTGGTGTTCACGTTGGTGCTGTGATTCTGTGTATCAGAATTTCTGTGCTGTTATTCTCAGTGGATGTGAACAGAAATGTGTGAGCTAAAACTGTCTGTGTGTGGGTGTGTGTGTGGGTGTGTGTGTGCCCTTTGATAGGTCCGTTCAACCAGATCAAGTGCAGTCTTCTGGGCTCCACGTCTGACTCGAACCTCACCAAATACAGCACCATCAACAAGATCCCACTCATCACACTCAACTTCTCAGAGACCAATAACGACAAACGGCCCGCCTCACCGCCCTCCTCGGAGAAAACCATCATCGCCCCGAAAGTCAAAGATCGCACACACAACGTCACGGAGAAGGTCACGCAGGTGAGACAGCAGCCAAACACATGCATGGCACTCAGACATTTTATTTTGCCTGAATGCCAAATTGCTTTATATGCAATGAATTTGATCACTGCATAGTGAAACAGTTATATATATAATTTATTTTCATAATGACAATAGCATTGGCACATTTGACTTTGATTGCCATCATTGACAGTTTAGGCTTCAACAAGAAATACACTTAGATATTTTTTATTAAATGTAAAAAAAAAGGTTTGTAAGCTTCAAGTTGTCATGTAGTGTTTACATGAGCACAGCCTTGTCTCGACACACCTTTGACCAGTTCCACTAGATAGGAAACAGACACAGGTACTCGACCGTGGTACAGACAGTCACAGACTCAGTTTAGTTTCCAGGCTTTGTCAAAGCATCCAGGAGAAAAACGTATCAGTAATAGATTGTAAAATATTGTCAGCAGGTTTTTACACAATGCTGCTTAATCCATTTCAGTGACGTGAAAATCAGTTTCTCATTTCAAATATTACTCAAACTTTCATTCTTGTTACAAAGGTGACATTCCAGTGTCTTTACCTTTTCTATTATAAGTGATATAAAACAGCTTTGTCATATTGAAGGTCAGTAGAAGTCAGTAGGCTGGCCTCAGAGACCCTGCTAATCTGTTCATGTCGTTGTTTTGTTCCGCTGAATTTACATGTATTGAGCTGCTGCTTCACAGATGCACTTCTGGTGTCCTTGAAAATTCTCTGAATGAAAGACTCGGTTCTTGGTCCAATTTGACCGTAAAACAGCTCTGATTTTATTTGTGATACACACACTCCACCTTCCAGGATAACAAAGCCAGTATAATGTAGTGCTACTGCTAACATTTGCTATTGTCTATGGCAATATAGGATCACAGGTTCACTAGAATACTAACTCTTTTAAATAAATCAGACTTGAAGGTGTTTAAAATGTGTTCTACTTCACGCACTCCTGAAATGTCTTCAGGTTAAAGGCTAAAGGATTCAAAAGGCTTTAAATAAACCATCAGACACAAACACGCACATTGTTAATCTCTCTCCCAGACCCTCTTTATGTCAGCTCACTGTTTCATCATCGTCCTTACTGTGCTCCATGATTGTTTGTTTGCTCAGTCGTTGTCTGTCTGTAACTAAGCAGATGGCATTCATCACGCACAGATGGCCGGTTTCATCTCTTCTGCTCGTAGCGTTTTTATCAAAGGTAAAGGGTTGGACACTCATTAAACTACACCTCAGGACCTGATGGTTAGATGCTGCCTAAAAAGATAAGCACCGTGCTGAATGTAATTCTGTATATCTCACACTCACAGAAACAGACACACACACACTCGTAATATAGAGTACGGCCCTTTAAGGAGCGAAACGTTTACACCAAATGACTGGGTTAGATTTTACAAATCAAAAATGGCACTTAAGATTTTTTTTCTACTTCTAAAGGCTTTGAGCCATTCCTTAGGATTTTACGGGCATTATCCGGGCTTGGGACCAGCACTGTGTGTGTATTGCACCCTTCAGAGGCTGGGTTGAGCAGCAGGTTAAGGGCCTTTCTCAGGGGCCCAATAACAGCAGTTGTGACATCAGGGCTCAAACCCCTGACCTGACATAAAATCAGGGGGGAAAAGTCCCAGATGGCTGCTGCTTGACATTTTAGTTTAAGAAGCTCACAGTGTGTTGTGTATGTATACACACGCCAACACTCAAAGCAACACTTGTACAATCACAGCTCCATATTGGCTTTAGAGTTATTTTGCTTAATTATTAAAGCCCTAATACTTTATTTATCCACAGTAGGAACGCTGCCAGTCCTACACCCTCACACACAGCGATCATATAACACACTACATTGTGTATTCACTATATTCAGAGTTGAGTCAAACGCATGCAGTGAGAAGTTATTTACAAAAGTTCACACATTGTTCAGTATTCAGAATGAACTACTGCTCTGAGCTTCGCACATTCACGATGGAGTTGATGTGCAAAATAACAGATGCATGCCTCAGTTGTTGACTTTGTGTGGCCTGATTCTATATTATTATTAGGAAATGTGAACGTCACGCGAAAACTTTAACAGTGTGACATAAATTAGAGAAACATTTTGCAACAGTAAAATTCTTCTCCTGGTTCTTCAACCATTTTTGCACATTCTTGCTCTGTACAAGCCTCCAGCTGCTCAACAGTCCGTGGTTGCTGTTGTCTGATTCTCCTCATCCACATTTTCAGTAGGAGACAGATGTGGACTGGCACCTCCCCGAAACATTCAGGTAGCCAGACTGATGAAGCTATATCTATATTACCCCTGGCTGGGAATGAGTGTGTGAATGTGTGTGTCATGCCCTGTGCTGGACAAGGAGCTCATCCAGGATCCCATCCAGGGTAAAGCACTTACTGAACATGACTGAATGAATGAAGATTCATACCATGTCTTTTGCACGGTCATGTTCCTTCTGCGCCTGTTATTTATCATTTTAAGGCAAGTGCTTGCTATTTAAGAAACACATGTTGAACTGCAGGTGAGGTGTGAACTGCAGATCTTCTGCAGATTTTCTGAGCTGGTAACTAGGAAACACAGTTTACTCATTGTTATTACTAATTTAGTAAGATCTGTCATGTTTTAAATAGATGTTCAGTTACATTAGACAGGAGGTGATGGAAACTTTGATTAGGCCTAGCACGAGAGCCGGTAAGCCTCCTGATATGTCACGCGCATGATTAAACTGAACGCCTACTCAATTCTGCTTCCTGTTCAGCAGCTGGAAGAGCTATTTTAAGCATGACCTTTGACCCTGTGCCGCCAAAGTCTGCAGATTAATCAGGGAAAGCGAGAGAGAGAGAGAGAATGAGAGAGAGAGAGAGAGAGAGAGAGAAAAGGCACGATGAGAGGTTGATTCTATTCCTGACAGTTTCCTCCTGCTTTCTGTGACAGTAATTGCTGTGCCTTCAGGATCGCTGTCTGTCTGTCTGTCTTTCTCCTTCTCTCTTTCTCTCCCACTCCATTTCTTTTCCCTCCCTCTGTCTTGGTCGTTGAGAGGACACAATGGCTCTGGTAATTATCTCCACAACACTGGGGTTGCCTGAAGGATCCTTTCCCACACACACACACACACACACAAGACACACACCGTCAAACTCTTTAAGTGCACAACCAAAAAGGCTCTCTGCACAACTAATCCGAGGTGTCTGGGGATAAATGGGCTGCAGGACAGCACTTACTTTCTATCTCTCTCTCTCACACACACACACACACACTATTCCACACAGCAAAGTTGCACTTTTGGAACAGCTGATTTGCATGATATTGGTAAAAGCAAGCAATTTAAAATGTTAGAATTTAAAGTAGCGATCAAAATCCAAGATCTTTATTTTATTCCACAGCACTGTGGAATTCTTGACTCTGATTGGCCAGAAGGTGTTGATTAATTTTCTACAGCAGTAGCTCTGACAGTAGTGCAGCTCACTAGTGCAAATCACAGGTTTACAATAATGTGCTCATTGTAAAACTGAATAAAAAAACATTTATAGAAGGAGGATTCTCCATTGTCAGTCATCTTTTAGACATACGTCTTTATAGACATCTTCTCTTTGTGATTGACAAGTTCTCTGTTTTTGTCTTTTTGACAAGAATAAAAGAGAGTTATGATAACATCAGTGTTTACAGGAACCAACACAGTGGGTGGAGTTCTGATTAAACACCTCTAACCTGAGCAGAGCTGGGCGGAATTGAGCTAAAAGTCCAGGCGGTGGAGTGTGTTTCAGGCTGGATAAGTGTGTTGTCCAGCACTGTGTGAGTTAGAGCTATAGGAGGAGATGGATCAGATCCTGTTCCACACCCTGAGCTTTGATTCTGCAGCAGTTCATATATGTGTGTATACAGGGGTTAGACAATGAAACTGAAACACCTGTCATTTTAGACCACAATAATTTATTAGTATGGTGTAGGGC
>JAOVYV010000010.1:6574715-6586847 GCA_025674545.1 Hassar affinis
CCCAGACGTCTGTTGAGTGTTGTAAGAAGAAGGGGGGATGCCACACAGTGGTAAAAATGGCCTTGTCCCAATTATTTTGGGATTTGTTGATGCCATGAAATTTTGAAACATATTTTTCCCTTAAATTGATACATTCTCTCAGTTTAAACTGTTGATCTGTCATCTATGTTCTATTATGAATAAAATATTGACATTTGCCATCTCCACATCATTACATTCAGTTTTTATTCACAACTTGTTTAGTGTCCCAACTTTTTTGGAATATAGTCACCTTCTCTGGTGCCACTGGTGTGAGAGTAGGCAGGTAAAGGTGAGGACTGTAAACTACAGTGCTATGTAGATAAATTCATTAGTGTAGCTTTTTAAAGCAGCCGGAAATGGAGAGGTAGCATTCTAGTGCATTGTGTGTGAGCTCCAAACATTTAGAAATGTGGAAATATCACAAATAGAAATATAGAAATAGAATTTTATAAATGTGGAAAAAAGTACACCTGGTAATGATTTTGACTTGTGAAAAATGTAGAAATAAAAACCCGCCCTTTTTTAACTGGTGATCATTACACAATCTGGGACAAACATAATTAGGCAGAAAATGAGTTCTTGCATTTCAGTATAATGAAAGTGTTGTTTAGTAATTTGTATCCTTGGTAAATGCTTATTTTAAGTTATTTTTAATTATTAGTAATCGTGTCTGTAATCCAGATAACCTGTGCAGCTGAATAGAGGGAAGAACTCTGAGCTAGAAGCGTTGTTATTTCACTGTCTGTGAGGGATGCTTTTTTGTTTTGTGCTCCAGGCAGCACTTTTACTATCCCAAAGCCTTGGACAGTTGGATGGAAACATTCTTTGTGTGTGTTTGTGTGTGTGTGTGGGTGTAGATTGGAAGTTCAGATGACGTCCGACATCCAGGCCATCCTGCAGATGCTGCAGAGACAGAGCGCCCTGGGGCCTCCAGCTTACAGCACTTTAGCCTCGAGCCCTGAATACCACAAACCAGCCATCAGAGTGCAGCCTGTTACTGCTGTACTCACACAGGTAACACAGCTTTAACATAAATGTCCCGTTTAACACCAGTGCCCCAGTGGAGATTATTATCTTTTTTTTTTTAAATAAACACACATCCATTAGGCATATGGAAAAGCACTAAATAAAAAATTGTCCTGTTATCATTAGTGTTCGCAGAGCCCTGATTTAGAAAAGCCTAGTGAGAGAGACAAACCCAAAGACTGCACACATCCCTCTACCATGGAGACAACCTCTGATGTGAGCAGGATAAAAGACTCGGAATGGGAGGCGGAGATTAGACCGTCACAGGAAAACCAGCCCTCCAGTTCTCAGCGTCAGAAGACTCTTCAGCTGTCAATCAGACAGACATCCCTCCCCGATTCGTCTCCTCACAAGGACACAATGCCAGGACTCCATCGGCCCTCTTCTGACCCCGGGCTTCCAGGGAACCAGCATTAGGTCATCACAGATAATCCACATAATACAACATGTTTATAAGGCATTATAACCATATCTGGAAGTAGGACGCCAGAGTCGTTCTCCTCTCGCACTGGAAACCAGCGCACGCTAGACTCAGGGTACAGAGTGAAAGTGTGTGTGAGAGAAAGAAAGAGAGAGAGAGAGAGCGCTAGAGACAGACGAAAACACTAAAATTCTGTATGCAAAGTACAATATGTTGATTATCTTCCAAATCTTTTTTGGCTTTCTGACTCCAGCACACAGACGTAAAAACAAACAAAAACTCTGAATGTATTTCTTCAGTGTGACTGCACACAAAATCAGCTGTACTGGACATGCAACCGTAGCAACAGAAGAGCTGCATGCTGGGAAGAATGTGTTGTTTTTGTTATTGTCGCATGTTTCTAAAAAAAAAAATGTCATGTTGCTTATCACATGACTTGGGCATGAGTATTTTTTTTCTCAAATCTGACCTTCAGTTGAGAAAATGGTCTATTTATATAATAATCTCCTGGATTTCAGGAGCAGAATAGCATTTACTTGGATAGAATCCAGACAAGAACCATATCATCTCAGAATATATATATATATATATATATATATATATATACGTGCTGTGTTCAAAATGGTCCCCTACTCACGAGTGCCTGGAAAATCCAAGTACACCTTGTCCTGCCGCAGCACAAAAAGTCCATGGGGTGGAGTCGGAACTTGACTCTGCTCCTCCTACATTGGCGGAATCGAGCCAGAAGTCCAGAGGGTGGAGTGTGCTTCAGGCTGGATAAGTGTGTTCTAGTTTTATGTGGGTCATGCCGAGTTCAAACTACACGCTGTGTGTGAATTGTTCAAAGACACGACCCGAGATGTTCACCTATCACATTCAGACTTCCAAAAAATGTCAAAATATCTGGATTTGTCGGCAAATCCTGTAGTGTGAACAGTGAGTGCAGCGTCGAGCTTCATCCAATGAGAACACAAGATACGGAGTGAGGGGAAACCCAGGGGAGCAGTTGTATAAACCTCAAGAAGCTTGATTACAGCAAAAGGTCAGCGGGCTTCTTGGGCCCAAGAAATGGATGAAGAATTCGTTGAAATTTGGCAGGAGCAACGTAACCTCATGGTCCATGCCAAACCATAATACCTACATTTTCACTGCAAAAATATTTATTTACCTCCAACACCCAACTACAACATTGCAAGCTGTGTAGTGTGTCCGTGGATTTAGGGGTTGGATCAGAGCCAGTTCCACTCCATGGACTTTTGGCTTTTATGCATTTTCCTACAAATTAATATAGTTCAACAGTTTAACACTGTTATATTCAAGGGATTAAAGTTCTGTCTCCAGTTAGTTTGAATCTCAGCAGTTAGGCTACAATTGCTGCTAGACGCTCGAGGATCACATTTAGGCTTACATGACCTGAATTACACACGTGGTAGAAAATAGTTAACTGAAAAACACTTTTATTCCCATGACATCCTGCGTTGTACTGCCCCAGGTTGTAAAAGCTGTTAGGCACAAAGTTTTTAGCACACACTAAAGTTTATGCACTCAGCTGTTCTGTCCTCTGAGGCTGGGAGCCAATACAGTGATGCATTGGCTCCCCAGCCTTTGCTGTGGTGGAGATACTCATGCAGTATGTTGAAATATTCAGATGGAGGATGGCATCATTCCAGTGAGTTTGTTTGTGACGTAGACAACTGCACCAATTCTGAATGGAGCATTTAATCCCATGATTAGGCATCTGATATAGGCGCTGTACGAAAAAACTGACTGAGTTTTCACGTTGCGAAGTTTGCAGGTTTGTAGGCGCACTGAAAAAGTGAATCTTTCATAATATGTCCCCTTTAAATGTAAGAAGGTTTATGGTGATGTGATAAACCTTAGTGATTCAACTCCAGAGTGTTCTACTTGTTCTAAATCCCACCACCTGCTGCACTGTACGTAATAACTGAGGTAGAAAATCTGTTTTTGCTTCATGGAATAACGTCAAGAGTAAATACAGACACGAGTCACAGCTGAAATTTGGGCTTACTGTTTGTGGTTAATACATTTTTTTATTTGTCCACCCCTACACACACACACACTCACAAAATGGGCCTTAATTATTATTTTTTTAGTAAAGTGTGTGTAAATATAGTCTTTGTATACATAAATGTACACACACACTCAGGAGTAAATTATTATTAGTAAATTAACCCCCCCCCCCCACACACACACACACACATTTTACAGGATTGTCAAATTAAATATTGAATTTCTTTCGTAAACCCTCGTATGAACAATTTACAAATAAATCCATTTGTATCCAGCTTGATAAATGAGACCATATGTTGGGTAACTTGCTGTTCACATGATTGTTTTACTTATATATCAAATTTATGGGCTTATGAACCGAACACATGAGACTAATAAAAGGTCAAACCAAAAAAGAAATCAAACCAAACAGTACAGTGCCATTTTGGGCATTTCTCAGACTCTAGGGTGCATCGTTTGTACTCTACCCATCACACAGTGCACTATACAGTGAATAGGGCTCAGGTTTGGACACAGCCACCTCTCACCTTTCCCGTTATCGTTATTAACATCCACATTAACTCACTGTACGCTCAGTATTGCCTCTCTGCACTGAATGTGGCTGCATACGTGATCCTACGCTCACTCGGCTGTTACGCTTTATTATTTATTTGTTTTAATTCATTGAGTGTAATGTATACCCAAGTTCCTATAATTCCTATATTATTGTTCGCAGACACTGGATACGCCGTTATGTAGGTGTGTGCACACATCTTTCCTTCCTAGAGTAATTTTTTTTCTTTTTTTTTAATTCCAGCTCCAAGGTTTCAGTTCCAAGGTGTTCTGCTTATATATCAAGTTTAATCATCTTAGGTTATTTGAGAAAGATGAGCTGATTTAAGTGTATGCAGAAACATTCATTACTTTCCAGAGTAATGGATTTTTAATGTGACACAGTATCTATTGTTGGAGCCATCGATGCAATATTGCCATCTAGTGAATCCGACCCAAAACTAACAGAAGGACGTGACAACGGTAGAGCTGGAAGACTTTTTATGCGTCTATATATCCGCTCGCTGACACACAGCGTAAAACCCAACTCCCAACTCATAATACTTATTATTAATACATATATGTAATATGTATAGCTCAAACTGACCTGCATGTTTTAACCAAAGTTAAGTCTCTTTAGAGCGTATCGTAATCTACTCAGCATGTAGGCAAAGTGTGTGGTGCGTTCTGCGCCGCACTGAAAACGGTCTTCCGGAGGGTTTCACCGTAAACTCATATGCATGTCTTAACAGGGAACACCCACTATAGAGTAGAGATTTAGACACAAGACGTAAGTAGAAGGATAGATTGCTTTTAACGGGTGTGTGTAACAAATCATATATCAAAGCATTTCCATGGAAAAACATTTCTGTAGCTTCTATGATGGCTATAAGAGTTCATAGTTGTTCAGAGTTGAGGTATGGCTGCCTTCACCCTTGCCGTTTATTTTTGAACAGGAAAAACCTCTGGCTTGCTCTCTAGGTTAATTATTCTCAGATGAAATAAGGATAGTGAAATAAGCATGTGCTTGTGCATCTTGACTGTATGGAGCCACAGTTAATGTGGGATGTCACACAGCATACACTGTAGGATCACAGGTTATTTTTTTAGCTACATTGAATATTAATAAAAAGAAGTAAAGATATAAATCTCCCTACATTCATTCAGTAAGACTTTAGAACTTTAGGCTTTGAGGCTGCTTCCCATAAAACATGCGCAGGATGTTGGGCCAAGTGTGAAAGCAGCATCAGACTCCACAACTCTGTTATCAGCTTGAGTGCTTTATGCATGCGTGATCATGTCACTATGACAACATGGTAATATAATTATAACAATTAGCGCTATTCATGACAATTATCATGTTTAATCTCTATAGCCTATAGAGGTCTGGCTCAGATTATGCATTGTAAGTTAAGCACCAGCATATGAATTACTTCCCCTCTATATACTACTGATGTATCCTTAGAACCCAGCTCTGAACAACAAAAAAAAAAAAACAGGATGGGGGATTTTCTTAATTCTCTGTTGCAACACTGATTTGAGTTCACTGATCTTTATGATTTTACAAGCTTCCAGAGGAAACACTGCTGTATGTATGTTTTTGTGGCCTGAGCCTCAAAAACATCTCAAAGCTTAAAGCACTGGTCTGAGATCAGCTCTCGTCTGTTTTCACCGAAACCTGATCCTGGATCAGTTTGCTACCGTGTCACCCGAGCGCGACTGCTATACAATTTTGCAACTTTTTGCACAAGCACTGAAAAACTTTTCTGTACAGCGTCACTTTTTAACTTTAGTGCTGTTGACACGGAATTGTTTTTAATGCATTTTTAAATGTTTGCCAGTGTATTTTCTACGAAGCAGAACACACTGTCAGGTTAGAATGTTTCCTTTTTCTTGGATATAAGCAGTATATTGGTATGTATTATATATTACACTGTATATTGGGAATATTATAAGAGTTGATAAAAGACACAATTATTTAAACAAATAAACAACAAAATGCAATAAAATGTGCTGTGGATGAGTCATGTCTTTATCAAGATGACGCTTCGGATCGACGCGGTGCTTCTTACCTCACACACTCAGCAGCAGAGCCACACCCGCGAGCACCCACTTGGCTGGTCTCTCTCTGCTTTTGAGGTTAAACGTCCAGACGTAGGTGTTTGCTCTCAGTTTGGTCTTGTAGACGGGACACTCGTAGATGTTGCGTGTTTCCTGTCGGTCGTTCGGGACGGCGCGCACCGTGATCACAGGCATGCTGGGAGTGAGTTCTTTTAGCCGTGCCTCTGCGATTGTCCCGTTCTGGATATCCCAGCGTGCACCTGGAAACCAGTTTAAGGGCATTTAATACACACAATTACACACAATGCTGCTGTCTGTCTTGTGATTGAACAGTATTGTTATATCTATCCTGTGATTGGACAGCATTGTCCAATTATTATTATTCTATAATTAGACAATGTTGTATCTGCCCTTTGATTGGACCAAATTCCTCTATCTGTTCTGTGATTGGACGGTTACTCTTCCTGTTTTTTTAAAGGTGCACATTGCTTTATCTGTCCTTTCATCAGACCAAATTGTTCTGTTCATTGATTGGACCATGGTGCTCTATCTGCCCTTTGATTGGACCACGTTGCACTATTTATTCTGTGAGTAGACAGTATTACTCCATCTGTTTTGTGGTTGGACAGGATTACTTTATCTGTCCTGTGATTAGACCACATTGCTATATCTGTCTGTTTCATTGACCAAATTGTTCTGTTTGTCCAGTGATTGAACCACATTGCTCTATCTGTTCTATGATTGAACTACATGTCTCTACTTTTTTCTATGATTGGTCAGGATTGCTCTGTCCAGTGATTGGACCACACTACTCTGTCTGCCCTGTGCTGTGCTATGCTGTGTCTGTCCTGTGTTCAGCTTATAGCTTCTATATTTGGAGGGTTTTGTTCTACCTGTCCTGTGATTGGTCAGACTTGGTCTGTCTGTGTTCTGAACTCAAACCTTCCATGTAGAGTCCGTGGACATATGCACCCTCTCTGGCTGGCTGGTTAAACTCCTCCTTGAATTTCTTTGTCACGTCCACCGTTAGAGTCATCTTATCGAGCGGCCACTCGTTCTTCCGGGCCAAGCTCTGCATCACAGCTACAACACAAGAGTTTCACAGCATAAGTGTGTGATGAAAAGTGATTGAATATATATTTATTTATATATTATTTAAATAAGCATGTGTGTGTGTGTGGTTGTGTGTCTGAGAGGTACCTGTGAGGAAAGACTGTGGGTTGAAAAGGCCTGATAGCCAGACTACACTTGGCAGAGAGAGGTCCTGTGCCCAACTATCCAGCTCTCGACAGCGCAGCAACACATCACTGTACCTGCACAAATAAAAAATAAAAAAGCCCCTAAAAGGTCCAGATGTATAAACTGTTTACAGGGACACATTTAATATATTTTCCTTGTAGGGAAATTTGTCTGCCCACAATGAAGTTAAGGTTAGGGTCAGGCTTGGGGGAACAAAGCATTAATTAGCTGCACTAATTATATCTGGGGAGGACTGTTACGAGTACAGTAAGTCAGCACAGCGGTAGCTCAGTGGTTAAGATGTTGGACTACTGATTGGAAGGTCATGAGTTCAAATCCCAGCACCACAACTTGAGCAAGGCCCCTAACCCTCAACTGCTCAGCTGTATAAAATGTAAGGGTATCTGCCAAATGCCATAAAAAACTAAAGTAAGACGTGTGTGTGTGTGTGTGTATGTATGTGTGTGTGTGTGTGTGTGTGTGTGTGTGTTTTACCACTGAGCCAGGGTGTACGTAGAGGGATAAGCGAGCCTAGTCCAGGTGTCAGGAACATTATCAAAGAATAGTGCTGTCTGTAGCTGCTCCATCTCTGAAGATATCGCCAACTCACCCTACCACACACACACACACACACACACACTATATCATTGTACAAAAGTCATATCATGTAGTGACCATGTGTATCATTTCAATGTATATCATGGAGACACACCTTCAGTCCCAGGTCCAGCTCTATTAATGAACGTCGCATTTCACTGACCAGCATGTTCATGCGCTCACACTCCTGGAAGCACACCAGAATGTAGGGAGTGCGCTCAGCCGTTTTGGACATGAGGTCAGACATGTTGTATTCCTCTGGCAGTTTCTCCAGGATGTCATCCAAGACCGTCTTTACCTAGAACATCAAAGAGACATTGAGCCCACTTAGTGTGCACATCTGATCATCTGCGTCTTGATGTCCACACAGTTCCCATTCTATAACTATTCTAAGTCCTAACCCGCCAGTGACCGCTGTCAATCATGTGACCTGCTCATGAGCTGCATCCACGTCAAACGTTCTTGCTAGTGGACCTGGTGAGCTTGTGATTAACCTAACTAGAGCCTTGTACACCAGCACATGATATATTTACAGTAAAACCATGCAGCAAACAAATGTCAGCCGAGACAAAAAATGCCGCCCTTGAGCAGACCTTCTCCTCTGTGCTCTGCGATGCTCCCTCGCCCATGGATGAGTCTCTGGTCTGTAGTTCGAGCAGGGTGTGGAACAAGTTGTCGGAGGTCACCGTCAGGAACTCAATTTCAGCGTTGGGGTGAAGACCATAATGCACCGGGCTCTCATGGGGAAGCATCTCGTCTATGAATCTGTGGTAACCCGTGTAGTCCAGGTTGGAGGGAACAACAAAGCCAGGAGCTAAAGCCACCTTCCTGTCAAACTGTGCAGCAAAAATGATTGAAGCTTTCACACACTGGGAGAACATAAGTTTAGAGACAGTCAGCTCCTTATTTATTGGTCCCCTTCATAACAAAATGACTCTTTAATTTTTTTTTTTTACAAACAATTCAAATAGAACTTACAAGGCTTAATTATTTACACCTCCAAAATAATATTTAGATTTTGATTTAAATACATTAGCTATTTTTTCACCAAATACAACAATATTTTTGTCTAAAACTTGGCAGTCTCTTCCTCTTCCAAGAGGTTTAGACTGAATATAGATGGAGCTTGAAAACAATAATGACCTCAAACATGGATTTGATCATGAAGGTTCAATCAGTAAGGAGTTCTCATGCATAAACCTAAGAAAATAATGGAACTTCTTCTGTTAATGCCATCTTTGGCATTACAAGAGACTCTCTGATGTTCTTTTCTCCTTTAACCCACACAATGTTAAATGAGTTTATGTGTGTGTATACCTGGTTAGGCTGCATGTACTCCTCCAAATAGGTCCTACACAGTCTCCTGTCCCAGTCGTTGGTGATGTGTCCGCCATACATGATCTCTCCAAAGAGATATCGCAGATCTTCCCATGGCACCTAGTACTCAACAACAAAAGAGCATGTTCTACACACACAAAAATATACTCTCTGTCTCACATAGGAATGAACAGCTAGATAATTTTGGGTTGGGAAGTGTTTGTCAAACCAGGAGTGATGTTACGGTGTTTGATAACCACCTGATACCACCTAATATCAGCTTAATGGTGGTTCCGTGGTGGTGCCTTTCCAAATATGCACAAAGAGTCTACATTTAGTGTACATACAGTGTACACACACACACACACACCTGAGAGTTGGCCTCCAGATAGTTGAAGAGCACATTAACAGAAATGGTGAGGTCTCCTGTGTTAAATGGATATTTGCGGTTCCAGCCTTGAGGGCCAAACTTCCTCCGCTCCGCAACACACGCATGGAAATAACACAACGAGAACAGGATGGTCTTAAATTCCTGCTCCCGAGAACACTGATCCAGGATGTCCTACACACACACACACACATACACACAATTAACACACACATAAAAAGCATCATCAAAGATTTTTGTGTCTGTAATGTATTTTGTCACTTGGTCAAAGTTGTCCAGTGCTGCATGCAGGTTGGCCAACATTCCGGTCGGTGGCTCATTGGTGATTTTAATGGAATTTTCCAGAATGCCTTGAGGAATTATGTGCTCCTGAGGAGTGGCCGCTGGTTCAGCGCTCATAAACACTCGGTAGTCCGGGTGACTACTCTCACAACATTCTGCCAGAAACTTCTCCAGACTTCCTAGCCACTTTGCAACCAGGTGAATATTCTAAGACATAGAGGCACAGAATACAGATTCACGTTATCCGGAATGAGGGGATTGATTGGGAGTTGGTGGTGCTTAAGTATTAATATGCATACATGTGAAATACAAAAACATTTGGACAAATAATGCAACATGCAGTATAGGCTAGTGCCCCTGGACAGCAGGCATATACCTGTAGTATAACCCAATGACCTTCTTGGGAAGCTTTCTCCATTGCTAGCTCAGCTACAGCCTCCTGGCCTTGGCCGAGAGAGACGTTATGCAGCTTCCCGAGGTCTATAGTGAAGCCGAGCTTCTTACCTTCACACATGGTGAGAGAATGGCCATGAGTACCATGAGACACACATCTGCTATCATTGTTGTACAGCAGAAATGAGACAGCGAGGAGAAGAAGGGTGTGTACATGGCTTTACCGAGAGACTCCATGTCTTTCAGAGGGTCGACTCCAGGTGACAGGATGAAGAACATGGGAGAGGCCGGACTACTTTCCTTAAACGACCTCGCAAACTCCACCTTCCTGCTCTCAGTGTACAGTACACCCAGCTTCTGCTCCACAAAGTTCCTGCACACACACATATACACAAATTTTCCAATACTACACATACAACACTTACAATACTCTCCAGTTACACAGTAATATCATTACATGTGTTATGACTCTTACACACCTGAGAGCATAGGTCATGCGGTCAGGACGCAGAGCCCGCATAAGGATGAGCTTCTGGAGTGGGCTCTTGCTCTTCCACTCCTGAGGAAGCTTCTCTTTTTCAGGACACTCTGACTCCACCACTTTCTTCCAGCGTTTAGGAGAGCCCTCAATGTCACGGTCAAGCCCCCGAAACTCGTCTGTGAAACTCATCGTCTGCAGGAAGACAGGCATGAACAAAATGTACTCATTTTACATTATTAAACCCAACAAATGTATGAGCACATTATATATTTACAGAGAAAAGTAACCTAACAATGTAACACTTAATAGTCCTGGGTGTATTCTGTCAGATTCAGGTGTTTTGTTTTGGAGTAGGATGTGGCGTAATACTTATCTTAAGTAACCTTAAGTCCATCACTGCACCATGTGTAGAGAATTCAGCTCTCAATTCAACTAGCAAAGCAGCTTTGATGATTGTATAGCCTCTTACATGCTCATAGCCTAGACAGTGCTTATACTATGGTGTGTAAATACAGAATAAACACATTTTCTGGAATAGAAGTGGGACCTCTGGTCATTCTAGCAATTGTCCTTTTACCTGAGGGCAAGATGACAAGCTTGAATTTGTATCTGATGAGTGTGTGTGTAGTACCTTAATGGCACTCCAGGCTGAGTTGGAAAGGAAGTCAATAGGACTGATGTAACTGTGGTCAATGTTGAAGCGCAAGAGGAAATCCAACTCTCGCATATCAATCTCCTTATTCATCAGTAACAACTGAAACACACGCAAACAGAAAGGAATGTCATCATTTTTACTCCTCTGTTTTTATCTTTCACTTATGTTTAGCATAGAGGCATGGGAACATGTGCTACCTGAAACGTGAGCTGAGCTGTGAACGTGAGCTTGTCTCTCTCAAACAGGCCTCTGTTGATGTAGTTAAAGGTGGAGAAGGTGATGCACTCGATGAGTGTGTTAACGCGAGTCTTAACATCAACACACACCTCGGCATTCTGCACCGCCTTACGGAAAACCACATCAAACGCCTGCGGGCAAGGAAACAAATGGACACATCTTAAAGAAATAATGCACAATACCAGATATGCAGCCAGGAAATACTGGTTTCTGACGTTTGTGTCTACAAGGCAAATTTAGGTAACGAGTAACTTAATATATCTCTTTGTTTCTGTAAATATCTTCCAGAGACTGCTTCAAATTCTACAATTATATAGCACAGATATCATTTAGCACTTTGAGAAGTTACTATGCCAGCCATCATGGAGAAAAGTCTTGTATATACAGGAGTTAGACAATGAAACTGAAACACCTGTCATTTTAGACCACAATAATTTATTAGTATGGTGTAG
>JAOVYV010000010.1:6809960-6820620 GCA_025674545.1 Hassar affinis
CCACCCGGGGATCGAACCCGGGTCCTTCTTGCTGTGAGGCGACAGCGCTATCCACTGCGCCACCGTGCCGCCCTATTCATTAATGTTTATGGTTTATATGACTTTATTTATATGACTGATAATAACTAGTAGCAGTACAAATTCTGAATTTTAGCAATCAATGAGTTCATAGTTTAGGATTTCCATATATGAACACAAAGGGAAATCCAAATCCAGGTCTGTTTATGTGCATATGAACGTAAAGACACGCCTTCTGCAGCAGACATGGTTTATCCACTAAAAATCCCCACACAAACCCAAAGATCAGCCTAATCGAGGCGAGTTCTGGTGCACCACCAAGTCTGAGCGGTTAAGTGGGCCTCAACTTTTCCTTCTTCCCACGAGCAGACTTGTCAGTGCATCACCAGCTATATTCAGGGTCTGAGCAGTGCAGATCTCCGAACAGCCTCACTCAGCACTTCCCTTTTCTGATTACTAGGTAGGCACTGAGTCTGAGGTTTAACTGATGCTTTAGCTTCCTCCCACACTCCAGAGAAGGGGCCACTAATAACCCCATTACAAGGCAAAAGGGAAAAAAAATAAACACCCATTAGCATGTTTTTGATCACACAGCTACAGTTTGTAAGATAAAGTGAGCTCTATTTGAAAGGTTCAGGCCACACCGAGTGATTAAGACATTCCCTGAAACATTTCACGTCATTACCCTGAGGTTGGGAGACTTTGGTTTGGTTTGGAAAAGGCTGCAGTTTAGATTTGGAGGAGGCCTCATTAGGAATAGATGAAGCCCCATCTTTAACCGTTCCTTACGTAATCCGGTGTTTTTCACCGTCCTGGGAAACGTGCTGTGACAAAATAAGGCCATGAAAAGATGTTCCCGAAACACCACAGGATGTCTGGGATGAGATGAGAGCAACCTAACGTCAGCTTGTGTTTTTTTTTCTGAGATGGAGAGTGTTGAAGACTAAGAACAGAAAGACAATTAACGGCCAAACGCAGAATCAACAACGTCCTTGTTGTATGGTTTATTAGGGAGGTTTTTCATGATCCAGCTGCCGTGGTTGACGGGGGAAATCCCGTTATAAACCCACTGGCCAAGCAGAAATACAGACTCCGCTTTATTTATATGAGGATCTGACCCTAGCCTCGGTCATAATAAAGGTACACTTTAGTGTTTATACACGGTCTTATGGGACAAGAGAGACTTTAAAAAATGGATTCGGTATCTGTTTATTAAAGATATGATCTCAGATTTATTTGCAACTCATTCAGTTAGATACATATCCCCTTGACAAAATTAAAAACGCAAGAGCTTGGTGCTGTTTTTATTGATCAATGGTGGGACAAATCCGTTGGCAGAGTACGTTTAAGTGCACCAAGAATTCATAGAGTTCATCGATCTAAATCTCAAGTTATCCAAATTTTATGTCACATGCTCTTTTCTGTCCCCCTATACTCAAATTCTGGACCAGCTATTCTGGAGATCATGGCAAAAATATTAAACTCTTAATACCTTTGTCATGATCTCTGAATAGCTGGTCCAGAATTTGAGTATAGGGGGACAGAAAAGAACATGTTATGTTAACATAAAGAAGTTAAAATGAATCCCTCCTTAGCATTTTTAATAGAAAGACGCGTCTATTATGGAAATCCTCGAAACCCCGTCAATTTCAAAGTTAAAAGTTTTTTATTTTTTTTTATTTTTATAAGGTTTTTTTATTTAGTATCATTATTTATTTATTTAATTACATTTTTTTTATTTTATTTAACTTTTAAATCTAAACTTTTTAATCTTTTTTTTGCATCATAATTGGAGTTAGTGGATGGGTTAAAATGTAAAAAAAATAAAATCAAATAAATAAATAATAAATAAAAGACATGGTCTCATGCTGATCAACCTTCAGAAAAAAAGAAATCACAAAAAAGTCATAACTTGCTGTGGAATAAAAAGAAAAATGTTCAAATACGGTATGGGGATAGGAGCGTGGCATCACCCAGTCATTGATTCGTTTCGAATAACAGCATGCCTCAAGGGTTTATCCCTTCCATATTTAAGACACCCAGTCAAATCCTTTTGTATAAATATCACAATCAATCAACTTCAAGCTGTGCAAATACATTTACATTTTACATTTTATGGCATTTGGCAGACACCCTTATCCAGAGTGACTTACATTTATCTAATTTATACACCTTATGACTTATATATACTAGTGACTTATATTTATCTAATTTATATTGGGGGTTAAGGGCCTTGCTCAAGGGCCCAACAGTGGCAACTTGGTGGTGCTGGGGCTCGAACCCCCAACCTTCTATTCAGTAACCCAACACCTTAACCATTGTGAGAGAGTCTTAATAAGTTCTTCTAATCAACAAATTGATTCATGCTACTAATTTCCCTTTACTTTTTAACTTTCATGATTCATGTATGATTTTGACTTCATGCCCATACTCGCTGTCCTTTCCTTTCTAACCCTTTGCTTATGACTCATGCAGAGCATCTAGTCATTCTGCTGTCATGGTATTTACAGTAATTCCACACAGGATTCAGGATCTGAGTCTCGTCCCGGTCAGTAAAGCTCGGTGCTTTGTTTGCCAGGTGTTAGCGGTGTGTATCATTCAGTGGGAGCGAGTGCGAGGCTGCCGTTCCTCCGTGGTGCTCTTCCTGTACTGGCTGCTCAGCGTGGTGTGTTCTCTCATTCCTCTGAGGGCCAAGATCCAGCTGGCCGTCGAACAGGTGAGAGAAATGACACGCAGCCCTAATCTGGGGCGTCCATTTCACGGTCCTGTCCTAAAACCCAAAAAGACAACACACATACTCACATACACCTGTAGGCCATACAGCCCCTGACACACGGATGTACACATGCATACGCATGCACAAACAGTGCATGTGGTTTTCCCCAAAATTTGGCAGATTCCAGAGTTATTTTAACCCAGCATTGTTGTGGAAGCTGTTTTTTTTTGTTGTTGTTTGTTTATTATGGTTTGTCATCCGAATATATGAACTGCAGTCAAGTACATAAAGTGCACCAGTGTGAAATTTGGAGTGATTGCTCAGAATGTGTTAGCACACATCTGATTAAATGCGCTTTCTCTTTTCATGGGCAGAATGTCAGATCTGTGCGTAGGAATGTGAGGTTAAAGATTCAGCATAGTGCTACGTGTACAATAAATATTTTTTTATATCATGCTACTGGGCCCGTAACCATGTCAAATTACATCTTTCCAAATAACGAGCATTTTTCATAAAGTCTCAGAGGCATTCCAGTGAAAATATCCCAATAAAGCTTTGATTGCTTTCTAAACCTGAGCTTGCAGTTTTGCAAAAAAGTTATATTGGTAAGAGAGATATGTGTTTTTTTCGCACTGCCTTGCTAAAAGCTTGCACGAGAGTGAAAAAAAAAGAGGCAGACAGTTTGACTGAACTATATTTTGCGACCGCTCAAACCAAGGCTGACCCTGTTTTGTTCTGTGGTGGGGGGAAGAATATAGTCGTATCTTGGCATGGTGTGCACTCAGCCCCGGGGCAAGATGTTTACTCTCAGCTCGCTGTTTCACAAATCCAGTGTGAAGTGCAGCCCGGACCTCACACAACACGACCCGTGCTCACCTCTTCCTGACTATGTGTTTAGAATCACATACGACTGGCATATGGAGTTAGTAAATAACACACTTATTTGGGCCCCTCGACCACAAACGGCTTCCGGGAACGCAACCTATGCATTTCCAGACCGTAGCGTGACTCCTCGTGTTTACTATTCTTTTCATGCGTAATTTATTTATACAAAGCAGACCATTAAAGACTCTGGTTTTCACCATGATTTGCCTTAACTGTTCAAAATAAGCTTTATGGTGCCATTAATGCCAGGAGCCCCCACGCCCATCAGCCTGCACTGTGCAACAGTGTGCAAGCTTGTGCAAGCAGGGAATAAAATGCACTTCGGGAAAATAATTGACGACGCGGTGGTGGGATCGAGTTGCCCTACGGTTGCCACCAGTTGATCGTTTGATCCAGAAATGTTTCCTTGCTCCATTTCTGGTTAGGTTTAATGTTGCGGTACGTCCAGGAAACAAATTAAAAGAAAAATGTACCTTTCGTTCCCTTGTTCCCTATAACAACACAAAAAATAGCATGCTGTGGATTTCCAGTGCTGGAAAACTTCCTTTTGACTGTTACAGAATGCTGAAACTGGAGACTCCTTCCATATTTTTTTTCTCTGTAGAGCATTACTCATGGCATATTAATCCAGAGTGAGCCAGAGAGACCTGACGATATTTTAAAGGAAATAACACGATAATTAATCACAACTTTTATTTGAAAATACAACCGTTACTCGAACCTTCTAATGGCATTTTTATTTGTAATATTCGCCGCACGCTTGTGTTGGAAATTCCCAAAGCAAGAGAATGTTTCCTGGCTGAACCGTACAGACTCCTTTTTACGTAGGTGAGTCATTATGAAAAGTTTCAACCTGTTTTTTAATTGTGTTCCAAGAAGGCACGGCACAGCGGCGATGAATATTGAACTGAATGCGGAATAGCCGTTGAGTCAGCATGTACGCCATAAAACGGCGTCAGTTGAGCCACTGTTTCCCACTCCAGTGACTTCTGTAATCACTCTGGCTCACCCTGTATGAACTGGGATCCACTCTCCCAGTAGAAATGAATCAACACATTCTCACCAATCAAGCCTGAAGAACACAACAGTGTACCCGAGTTCAGATCGCTGCCTTGCTGACGGCGTCGGTTTACTCCAGCCCTACTTTGGAATCAAGGTTTTGAGGTCGTTTTGCAAAGAACTTCATAAATATATATAAATTCATGGTTAGTATACCATAGAATGGCACGGTATTATGTATAGGAATGAGGCTTGATTGTTTTGTTATCTTCGTAGACCATAAAAAATGTGTCTTGGGACGTCTGTGGCTACAGGGCGAGAAAGAAATGAAGGGAAGCCAGTATTATAGGCCTAAATTTGCGACGCACGGTCAAAGAGTACAATATCTTGGTCTGCCTCCATCTCTCAGTGTGTCTCTCTCTGACTACGTGCTGAATCCTGTTTTTCTCGCAGGGTCTCACTCCTGACATTGTGCACTACTTGGCCTTCTTCTCCTACTTCGCCCTCCAGCTGGCGCAGCTCTTCCTCAGCTGTTTCGCAGACCAGGCTCCTCCGGGAAAAGCCGTACTGCAGGTAAGCGTCTGCGAGACAACGAGGAAACAGAAAGGCTCGGCGAGCCAACATGTCATTTAGTCGGCTTTATGAAATACAAGACGGCGCCCCAGCAGCAGAGGGCACGTGCCTCGTAAGAGACGCCTTGTCATTAGAGAGAGCTCATGATTGCTTCAAGGATATGTTTTGAAGATTGGTTAACTGTTGAGTCATCTTTTGGAACCAGGCCCTCCTGCCTTGATAATGATATCTACTCATTTTAGCCTGAGACTGCGGCTCAGAGAACCCAATATCTCTGTGTTTACTATAAAAAATACACGCAAGGCCCCACACACACATACACACACACACACACACACACACACACACAGACAGAGCACATAAACTCTTTAGAGGTCTTAAAAGATAAATTGGACCCATAAAAAAAGGTCAAGTCCAGGTCCACCTTTAGTTTAGGCTAATACTGGTCTTTCTTTGGCTCTATATTAACTCTGATGTCGTCTGCATGAGCACAAACCTTCTGGGGGTTTTAAGTCTCTGATCAGAACAAACTACACACCTCACTAATATTTATTTATGCCTATTTCACATCTTCAGAGGCTCTGGAATGTGAATGATGAGAATGATGAGATAGTGGGCAATAAACATGCCTTGCTTTATTGTGTGTGTGTGTGTGTGTTTGTGTTTAATCAATTTGAAGCCACAGACATGGGTGCCACACCCCACGCTACTCTCCTGGCTCAGTCACTTCCTGAGTTATTCACAGCATGCCATTGAGTGAGACCTCCGGTGAAGAAACATACGCATGTGTGTGTGTGTGTGTGTTTGGGTGGTTGGGGACAGGGGCAGAGCTGAGGTCAGCTGTGGGTGGAAATGTGTAGTAACTTGGTCCATGCCAGCCTTGGTCCATGCCAGCCTCTCTCTCTCTCTCTCTCTCTCTCTCTCACACACACACACACACACACACACACACACAGTGCATGAGTTCTGTCACTTACTCACACAGACACTCTCACTGATTTTCTGTTTACTCTCAGCGCTCTGCGGCCAGGTGCTTTTTTCTCCCCTGCTCCTCTAGCCTCGCTGTCCAAGAAAGCAATACTGTAAAACTCTCTCCTCACACTTTCATGACAAATGTGTGTTATTTATCTAAGCCATATTAATTCTAATAACATGTATATCCCACACCTTCCTATACATACACTTACAGAACAATGAAGTCTGGACTTCTTTTTTTTATTTCAGAATGCATGTCCTGTACAGGACGCGTCGTTTCTGTCAAAGATGCTCTTCTGGTGGTTCAGCGGGTAAGCCCAACAACCTTGTCCTAATGTCCTAATGTCCTAATTTTGGATATTTTTTTGTCAAATCACCTTTTTAAAAGTCATTTCAAGCAAGACAGTACGTTTCACAGATAAACGTCTAGGAACGTGAAAGGTAGAAGCGACACCTTGGCTTATAGATTTGGAATTGAAGCTCGTAGACCCGAGTGTTGTTGAAGTCTCGATTCTGATTGGTCAGAAGGTGCTGGTTCATTTTCCATACCTCAGCTGTAAAATGACAGGGTCACGTTCATGTGCTCCTTTTAATACATTACGCTTTCACACACAGCAGACACGGACGCTCCTTATGAACTATTTATAGATTTTTTTCATGTAATCATAGAGATGGGTAATTTTCCTTTGTGAAGAGTGACTCATTATATATGTGTTTAATTTTTCATTTCATTATTTATTTAGTGTTAGTTTGTGTGTTGGTTTATTATTGATAGAAGGAGTCTCCAGTTTCAGCACTTTGTAACAGTCAGCAGTTTCTTGATCACATGGCATGCTGCATTTCTTTGTCTTATTAAAGAAAGAGAGAGAGAGATAGTGAAAGAGACAGACAGACATAGAGACAGACAGACAGACAGACAGAGAGCAAGAGAAAGAAAGATAATGAGAAGATAATGATAAGAGAGAGACAGAGAGAGAGAGAGAGTGTGAGGGAGAGGGAGAGAGACAGAGAGAGAGTGAAGGAGAGGCAGACATTGAGAGAGAGAGAGAGAGAGAGAGAGAGAGAGAGAGAGTGTGAGGGAGAGTGAGAGAGAGAGAGAGAGAGTGAGGGAGAGGCAGAGATAGAGAGAGAGAGAGAGAGAGAGACTGAGAGAGGGAGAGAGAGAGTGAGAGTGAGAGAGAGACTGAGAGAGAGAGAGAGAGAGAGAGAGAGAGAGGGAGAGAGAGAGAGACTGAGAGTGAGAGTGTGTGTGAGGGAGAGGGAGAAGAGATAATGAGAGAGAGAGACAGACAGACAGAGAGAGAGATTGAGAGAGAGAGAGTGTGTGTGAGGGAGAGACAGACAGAGAGAGGTTGAGAGAGAGAGTGTGTGTGAGGGAGAGACAGAGACAGACAGAGAGAGAGAGACAGACAGAGATATACAGAGAGAGAGAGAGATAGTGAGAGAGAGACAGACAGAAAGAGAGAGAGTGTGAGGGAGAGGGAGAGAGACTGAGAGAGAGTGAGAGAGCAGGAGAGAGAGAGTGTGAGGGAGAGAGAGATAGTGAAAGAGAGAGACAGACATAGAGAGAGACAGAGAGAGACAGACAGACTGAGAGAGAGTGAGAGAGCAGGAGAGAGAGAGTGTGTGTGAGGGAGAGACAGAGACAGACAGACAGAGAGAGACAGACAGAGATATACAGAGAGAGAGAGAGATAGTGAGAGAGAGACAGACAGACAGAGAGAGAGTGTGAGGGAGAGGGAGAGAGACAGAGAGAGAGATAGTGAAAGAGAGAGACAGACATAGAGAAAGACTGAGAGAGAGAGTGTGTATGAGGGAGAGACAGAGACAGAGAGACCGACAGAAAGAGAGAGACAGACATAGAGAGAGACCGAGAGAGAGAGTGTATGAGGGAGAGACAGAGACAGAGAGACAGACAGAAAGAGAGAGACAGACAGAGATATACAGAGAGAGAGACAGAGTATGAGGGAGAGATAGTGAGAGAGAGACAGACAGAGATATACAGAGAGAGAGAGATAGAGTGTGAGGGAGAGGGAGAGATAGTGAGAGAGAAACAGAGTCAGAGAGAGAGAGAGAGGCTGGTGAGAGAATGGCTGTTTATGAAACATTAAAAGTAACCATAAATGGATAAAAAATGGATTTAAGTCATTGTTCTATAATGAATAAAACTCACTGGCACATGGCTGGGGTATAAGAGGATTAAAGCACTTGCTGTTGCTACTGGAAACATGTTGTTACTGGAAAACAAACGACTTTAGGGTAGTAATTGTCTGCATCACTCCACTCCACTGTAACGCTGATTAGTTTCCTAGAACAGCACGCCCCATTGTGTTGTATTCATCTTTTTTTCCACTTCGTCTCCAGGGTTTTTTTTTTTTTTCCAAATGCAGAATCCAGTCTTTAACTTTTAAATTGCAAAAAACAGGAGTGTGCTATAATAGAAGGCGTAGTCTGTAAGCATTTTTCTGCTTGTGTAATCGTGTAAGTGTGTGTGTGTGTGTGTGTTTTTCGGGCAGGTTGGTTGTTAAAGGGTACCGTACCCCCCTCCAGGCAGAAGATCTGTGGTGCCTGCGTGAGGAAGACGCGTCCCATAAAATCCTCTCGGATCTGGAAGAGGAATGGACCGCCGAACGCACCAAACTGCAGCAGTATGAATTCCTGTCTATATTCCCGTCTCTATCCGCCTTCATAGTCCCTTTCCGTAATAGAGAACCTTCTTCACGTTTGACAAGCGTCAGGGTTTCTTCAGCCACGTCTGCTTCATTAGATGCACTTACAGTGACGTATGTAAAGCATTTCATATATTTTGGGACACACACTCCTGCTTCTGCTTTTGTCTTGGCTGAAATCCGCAAGCCGTGACATTTAGGCAAGTGTTGCGGTTCCTTTTGTTGCTTGCTCTCAGATATAACAGCAGCACAGTCAACTGGATCTTCTTCAAAGCTTCATATGCCAGAGGTCAATTGCCATTTACGACCTGCGGAAAGCTGACGCACATTGCAGCCAAGCTGACCCTGTTTTTAATTAAGAACTTGAAAGATGCAGAGCTTTTTGTGTGTATGTGTGTGTGTGTGTGTGTGTATGTGTGTGTGTGTGTTAAAGGCTTTTCCTTTCTTAGCACATCCATTTTTTTAAACATGCTACATGACTTGGTTAAACTCTGTTCCTTATTAATGTCTATGCTTTTTTGTTTGTTTGTTTCATCACTAGGCAGGAGAAGCAGCTGGGCAACAGCGTGGTGTTGGGAACCCGCTTGCCGGATCAGGCGCAGCTCCTGAGGAAGCTGCGCAAGGAACAAAGCTCGGGCTTCTGTCTTTTACGGACTCTCGCTCGCAACTTCGGGCCCTACTTCCTGTCCGGAACGCTGTGCCTGGTTGTCCATGATGCTTTCATGTTTGCCATTCCACAAGTCCTCAGGTAAGCACTCAGGACGTCCGTCAAACCCAGAGGCACAATCTGGTCCTGTCTGGTTCTTTCTAAGTTGCCCATGGAGCGAGGCAAGTTTATGAAACTCGTCCTCATTAAATAAACACAGACTCTGAAATAAAATAAAGCGTCTCCTGGTGGTTCAAAGACAGGCTTCGGAATGTGTTTTTGGTGTCCATCGTACGGTTCATGATATCTCAGAAAAACAGGAAGTCACAGTTTGGAGCAGGTGCTCGGCCAGTCGGTGTCAGCCTAGACAGGGAGAGATTGGGTTGTTTATGCCCACAGAGGGGCAATTATGGCTTAAAGTCTGTACGCTGGTCAGAACCAGTCACCGCAGTCCTGTGCCCGGTGTGGACTCGTCTGCTCCAGGGAAGCTGAAGCAGAACTGCTGAGGTTGTGGTCAAAAAAGCAGGAGAGTCAGCCAGCCAACCAGAAGTACGAGACAACCACCAGCGAACTCCGGCAGTAAACATCGCCCGTTTCGCTCTGCATTAAAGACCTACACTGATTGTGTCTGGAATTTTTACAGGGCCAGCTGATGGCAAGGAATGCTGAGTTTCTAAGAATGCATTGTTTTTAATGAACTGTGTCGCAGATTTAACTCTCAGCTCAGTCAAGCTCTTGCTGGGCGTACAGTCATTAACCAAACCCTCTTCAATTTTCACTTTCTTGATATAGAAACTTGACCTTTTTATCGCCTGGTCTGCACTTTCCCCTGGCCAAGCATAAGCTTTGTCGAGCTTTTATCCTTTCCTAACGCTTCAAGCATTCGTCCCATTTGTTCATTCTTCATGGTTGATGCGCAGATGGAAAGCTGTTACCTTCTTCGAATTGAGCTTAAAATTGAGTTTCATTTTCTTATGATTAATCCATTAACCTCATGAACACGTGTCGATGAGCCAGTTAGGCCAGTTGGCCTTCTAACCATTTGGTTGCCAGATCTTACACATTTTCCTTACACCTATATTGTCATATCAGTATGAAAGAGAAATACAGGGGTTAGACAATGAAACTGAAACACCTGTCATTTTAGTGTGGGAGGTTTCATGGCTAAAGTGGACCAGC
>JAOVYV010000010.1:6825475-6836642 GCA_025674545.1 Hassar affinis
GGAGGCCCTACACCATACTAATAAATTATTGTGGTCTAAAATGACAGGTGTTTCAGTTTCATTGTCTAACCCCAGTAGCTCCCTGCAGTGAAATGGTCAGTTTACAAATGCAGAACACTGCCTCAGTGTGCAATCACTGCTTGAGTGATTGTGGAACTGTAAATTGTAGGGAGAACATTCAGAACTTGGGGTTCTGAGTGGCTTCTCCCAAACTTTACTAAAATCCTAAATTGTTCACAGGGTTTGAACCTGTCTGGAGGTCAGAAGCAGAGGGTGAGTCTGGCTCGTGCTGTCTACAGAAAAGCGGATATCTATTTGCTGGATGACCCTCTCTCTGCTGTGGATGCCCACGTGGGTCAGCACATCTTTGATAAGGTCATCGGGCCCAAGGGAGTTCTGAGAGACAAGGTGAAATAAAGCTCTTTTTTCTTCCAGATAAAGTTAGCATCAGTGAATGTGACAACTGTATGTGAGCAAACGTGTGCTACTGGACCTGGCATGCAGTCAGTCATAGCGCACTGTATGCAAAAATTGCTCAAATGCACTTCTAAAAATGATCCCTGAACATTTGGCTGGCAGTGCAGTTTTCTATGAAGGTTTACATTGTTCTGATTTTGGCAGACTCGCATCCTGGTGACCCACGGGACAAGCTTCCTGCCACAGGCTGATCTGATCCTGGTGCTGGTTGAGGGAGAGATCACGGAGAGTGGTTCCTACCAGGAGCTGCTGAATCGTAATGGAGCCTTCGCAGAGTTCATCCACACTTTCGCCAGCTCTGAGAGGAAGGAGTGCTCCACCCAGAGAGGTACACCAAACACTTTCAATATATCCAAGCAAAAATACCTTGTCATGTTTGAACAAAAATACCAATAATGGTATTGAGTAGTAATAAATTAGTATTCATTCATCCCTGTTGGATGGTCTTATTAACCCTTAGTCATGTTGCTCAGCTTTTAATTTGGATGTTAAATGTTTTTGTGTCAGGCTCCAGAAAGTCCTGCTCAAGACTCAGTGTAACAGATTTCATGCCGTTCTCCAGGGACCTCTCGCAGGAACAACTTATTGGGTGAGCATACCCAAAGAAATATTAGAACAGCTGCATCCAATCTGGTGCCCAAAGAGCTGCAGGTTTTTCCATCCAACCAAGCAGGTGCCAAAACCTAATGATCAATTCAAGGCCAATGCTAAGTGACTAAACATGTGGAAATGAGTTGGTTGGAATGAAATATGCAGCCACTTTGGTCCACTGCAGATTAAACCGGAAGCACGTGCACTGATATGAAATCAAAAGATATTTATTAGGATTCTTTAGATGAAAACTAGAACCATTTGCATTCACTAACCCTCCTTTGTCTTTGTCTCAGTGGTGACACAAACAGTGTCACTATTCAGAGTGTAGACCCTGATATTGAGCAGGAACAAATTCCTGAAGACCTGGGGAAACTGACTGAAGTGGACAAGGCTCGGATAGGCAGGGTGAGTTCGTCATGTAGTCTAAAGATAAATAGACGGCTAAGACTATAACCTTTCAGCTTTCAGCGTTCAGCAAGACCCCCAATGAACAATACTCTATTGCTTTATTCAATCTTATTTCATGGCAGTTGCTGAGATTTCTGTCTCCGTCTACCTTTCCAGGTGAAACTGGAGATGTAT
Organism: Hassar affinis; assembly: GCA_025674545.1. Lineage (NCBI taxonomy): Eukaryota > Metazoa > Chordata > Actinopteri > Siluriformes > Doradidae > Hassar > Hassar affinis. Next base: position 6,827,129 of record JAOVYV010000010.1, read on the forward strand.
GTCGAGTACTTCCGCACCATCGGTTTGGCTCTGATCGTACCCATTCTATTCCTGTACGCCTTTCAGCAAGGCGCTTCTCTGGCATATAACTATTGGCTCAGCATGTGGGCTGATGAGCCCATCATCAATGGTACGCAGCTCAATGCCGACATGAAGCTGGGGGTCTACGGAGCGCTTGGGTTTGCACAAGGTAATTGATGAGTGGAACCTGCCCATTCCTATGCACAATTCCCACTTTTTAACTACCAGTAATCAGTCAACCAGTTAAACCAGTGGGCTTCAGTATCCTTATCCTTCATATCCCATATCGTTATGTTTTGCCACGTCAAACAAACTATTATACTTTATTTCAGGCATAGCCATTTTTGGCACCACAGTGGCCATCTCTATCGGAGGAATCATTGCGTCTCGCCATTTGCACCTGGACCTACTGAAGAACGTGCTCCATTCACCCATGTCCTTCTTCGAGTCCACTCCCAGCGGCAATCTGCTAAATCGCTTCGCCAAGGAAATCGATGCCATTGACTGCATGATACCTGATGGCCTTAAGATGATGTTGGGCTACGTCTTCAAGCTGATGGAGGTGGGCATCATAGTGCTGCTTGCCACACCTTTCGCCGCAGTCATCATTCTTCCTCTGGCACTGCTCTACGCTTTCGTGCAGGTAAACAAAAACACATTGTGCTGTTCAGAATTGACCTTTTTACCGTAGGGAATATTGGACTCTTTTGACTGGGTTTTGACTTCTCTCGCTTGCTCATTGAAGAGTTTCTACGTGGCCACTTCATGCCAGCTTAGGCGTTTGGAGTCTGTGAGCCGCTCTCCCATCTACACCCACTTTAATGAGACAGTGCAAGGTGCCAGTGTGATCCGGGCCTTTGGTGAGCAACCACGCTTTATTCTGCAGGCCAATCAGAGGGTGGATCACAACCAGACTGCCTACTTCCCCCGATTTGTGGCAACCAGGTAAGACACCCAACTGTACAAAGGTGGTTCCTTATGTAATCAGGCATTTAACCATTTGGATTCTGGTAAAATATGACCACCAGTGTGATATATGTAATTACTTGACTAGAATTCAGCTATTGCTTTACCCTGGTGATGGTCTAAGGATGCTCAGTGAGTAAAGTTCAGGAAAAATGAACAGAAGGTTCAAATCTTAAGGCATTTTGGCCCAAATACATAAGTCTGCACACAGGACAGATTCTGGGCTTGTCTGGGGGATGGGCTTATAATCAAACATTTGCTTTCACCTAGCACAATAGCACAAATGATTGTCCATTCCACACATCACATTTGTCCACACAGATTTGCAAAACAGGTTTAATCTGTTTGCTGTTTTTAAATTATTTTCCTGTAGTGCCAATATTCAGGTGCAATTCTTGTACCAGACATTCCACCTCCTCCTCTGAAAACAACAGCCCTTTCACATGCATCTCGAAAGTAGAAACAGTAAGTTAAACTGGGCATGCAGTGCTGATAGCTTTTGCACCGTGGTTCAGGTTAAAGCCCCAGACCACAATTTGAGGACCAGGGACTGATTCTCCAGACTGCTCCCAGGCTTGAAAACAGTTTTCACCCTTCACTATATGCACTGAACATTTGATGCAAACAGCCCAGAGTCTGGAAAAACCCACAAGTGTCAAATGGTCCTTAGAGTTTCCACTGTTGGGCTCTTTCACAAAGCCATTAACCTTCAGCAGCTCTGATGTACGTATTCCTAGAATGGACTCCATACTTTGGTTACACAAAAGTCTTTGGATACTAATTAGTGCTTAACTAGTAATTGGACGCGTCAAATCCAAGGACTGCAAGAGAACCACTGTTGAGCCATGGAGCAAGACTCTTGACCTTGAAAAGATATCCTTGGTCTACATCCTGCCGCAAATATATCTACTTCCTCCAGAGTGATATAAACAAAATGCTGTACACTTTCCTTCCTATGCTGTGCTCTTTCTTGCTCTCGCAAGCAGCATGACATTCTGAGGTTGCAGTGATGTTAAGAAATGCCAAGGTAGCAGTATGGAATAACAAAGTGGCCTTCTGAAAGCATAGGCTGCCGTTTGTTTGCAAACGTTGCACACAGGCATTTGAAACCAGTCTCAGAAAAAAGCCACAGAGATCTTTTAGAGGTCAACAATGTTAACAGACTGGGATTCTTTATGCCCTTTCTTTGCAAACGTCACAGCTGTTAATGTCACTTTCATTCAAACCAGGCTTGTAAAAAAAATGGCCCTGTGGGATCCGCGGAGTTGACAAGTGTTTATTTACTCCTCTGCAGGTGGCTGGCTGTGAACCTGGAGTTCCTGGGTAATGGTGTTGTTCTCGCTGCTGCCATTCTCTCTGTGATGGGCAAAGACACCCTGAGTCCTGGGATTGTCGGCCTGGCGGTGTCTCACTCCCTCCAGGTGAGAGTTATTACCAAGTGTTTGCAATCTCAAGCATGGTAAAATTACACAATGATCTCCTGGAGCTGTCACTGTATCACTGTAACATTGCTTTTGCAATGTTTAGTCTTATATGCTGTCTAACCTCAAAGAAAATCCTACCATCTTGCAAAAGCACCACATCATTGAACCTTACATGTCTTCATTTGTGGGTTTTTACTGAGATGAAAAGGAAACTGGGAAACCAAATGCTTTAGTCCAGACTTATAGAGATCCAAAACTTCCAGCATGGATTTAACCTAAGCTTTATTTGTTTATGTTTCAGGTGACGGGCATCCTCAGCTGGATTGTCCGGTCATGGACGGATGTGGAGAACAACATAGTGTCAGTCGAAAGAGTGAAAGAGTATGCAGACACACCTAAAGAGGTGAGCAAAGAGTGAAGAAAGTGTGTACACAGTTTTACTCAGCTTGATGTACAGTTTTTATACCACAGGGCTACTGTGTTCTTCATAACAACCACTGATTGTAGTTCTGGTTGCAGATCACAGGTTTATATTCATTTAAATCATTTTATCATTCCTGTAGTACCTGTGAAGGCAAAGGGACTTACATGTTTTCAGACATGGGAAAGGTTACAGGGGTCTCAAACTCCACAAAGGGCCGGTGTGGGTGCAGGATTTCCTTCCAACCATTTCCTTCCACCTTCTGCATGGTTGGAAGGAAAACCTGCACCCATACGGCCCTTTGTGGATCGAGTTTGAGACCCCTGGTTTAAATAATAGCACCACCCTGTTACCCTGTTGCGTGTGTAAACGAATACAAATGACTTCTGATCTGAAATCAGAACAGGTTTTTGAAATATATGTCCGTAAATGGGAAAAAGAACATCCTATATTCTCTTTGCAGGCACCATGGAGCTCAGAAGACATTTCTCTACCACTCTCTTGGCCCCATACAGGAACCATAGAGTTCCAGGATTATGGGCTGCAGTACCGTAAAGGTCTTGAGTTCGCTTTGAAAGGGATCTCACTACGTATCCAAGAAAGAGAGAAGGTAAGCCCTTGTATGTAATTCATCATATTAATGCTTAATGCCTCATTAACAGCATGACTTTTTTATTAAGCGTTAATTTGCACCATCATGCTTTCAGATTGGCATTGTGGGAAGGACCGGTGCAGGGAAGTCATCACTGGCCCTGGGAATTTTCCGCATATTGGAAGCTGGGAAAGGAGAGATTTACATAGACGGGGTGAATATTGCTAAGCTTGGACTCCACGATCTGAGATCCCGCATCAGTATCATCCCACAGGTGAGACTCCTATGGACAAGCCCCAAGTATCAAGTGCAATGTTGAACATATAACCAATGAGCTTCAGTAATTAGCATTCTATCTGTGTTTAATGGCTCCTCTGGTTGGCTCTCTCACATGTTCCTACAGGATCCTGTGCTGTTTTCCGGGTCCTTGCGTATGAATCTGGACCCATTTGATGCCTACTCCGATGAGGACGTGTGGAGCGCCTTAGAATTGGCGCATCTGAAGCACTTCGTCTCCGGGCTGCCTGATAAACTTAATTACGAGTGCTCAGAAGGAGGAGAAAACCTTAGGTGAGAACATTGAGCTTCTTCTAGTGAATGAATGCTGCTACTCACTGCCTTATGTATATGAAAATCCATATTGCTCATGCATCTATTGGCTGTTGGTGGATCACTATCTTCTTGTCCTACAGTCTCGGCCAGAGGCAGCTAGTATGTTTGGCGAGGGCTCTCCTCCGGAAGACCAAGATCCTGGTTCTAGATGAAGCCACGGCGGCAGTGGACCTGGAAACGGACACGCTGATCCAGTCCACCATCCGGAGCCAGTTTGAGGACTGCACGGTCCTCACCATTGCACACAGACTCAACACCATCATGGACTACACCAAGTAAGTGTTCATAGCATGCAGGTTGTAGATAACAGATAACAGATATAAATACAGGGATGGTCAGGATGTCTGCTATTCGATTACAACCAGATACAGAGCATCTTGTGGTAAAAAAAAGATTTCATAACGATGTATTGCTCCTTTGCAGGATTCTTGTAATGGACAAAGGGCACATAATTGAGATGGACTCCCCCGTAAACCTGATTGCACAGAGAGGCCAGTTTTATCGGATGTGCAGAGAAGCTGGGTTGGTGTAAACCGGCTCCGAAGCTGTGCCGTGCTGGTGGTGAACTGGTTTTGTAGCCCGCTGGCGCAACCTTGTGGTGGACTTCAAGCATCGGTCACACCGAGAGGCATCCTCCTGCTGGCCAGTGTCATAAATACAGGAAGAAAGAAAGAAAAGCTAAACATGGTGCTTCAGTAAAAACAAAAAAGGGTAACGATTTCCAGAAATTCCATTGTTTTGTTTTGTTTTTACAAACATTTATTAGTCAATGAAGCAAAGCTGAAAACGTATATACTCAGGTCAACATGCTCAAGGGCGCCAGAACAGTACGTCTTAACCATTTCAGAACTGGAAGATCTCTCAGTTCTTTGAGCTGATGGAAACGATGTGTAAAATAACTGTACATAACACGAGACAAGTGGCACTGTGTCTGGTCCTAGCTACGCCAAATCATCTAGATTTCCAACACATCGAGAATGTGAATGACGCAAAGCACTCCTACACTACTATGCAAAGCAGCAGGGCCACACGGCGCACACACGGTGTAGGAGAAGCTCGGGAGGGGAGAGGGGTTGCGGGAAACAAGTTTACCGACAGCGCTGCAAACACTCCACCCGCAAGAAATGAGCTCCAAAAGTGGCCCTTTATTGAGACTCTCCCACTCAGAAGCCATTTCAGTGCTTTTATGAAGGGAGGGAGAAGCACGGTCTGGAAGTCCAGCTATGTTGCGGCGCCTATTTTTTTCTAGCCAAAGTAAACACGTAAAAAGTTCAATGACAATTTTATAAAAAGACTGTTTGTTTGAGCAAATTCAGATCTGTATATTATTTAATTACTACAAATGGTAGTGATCTGATTTGAAGAAAATGGGCTGCATTACACTTGATTTTCTTCAATTTTAACAATTTTGCACTTTTGAAAAAATCCATCAATTATATATGTTATGTATTATAATGTAAAATTTTATAGAATATATACATGATAGCTGTTACTGTAACTCAATAGAGAAGCTACTTAGAAACATTACGACCCTATGCAAAGCTGAGCGTTCAGGTGCCTTTGCATTTATTTATACAAGAGCTCTTATGTATTGAAAGATCTTCTAAAGTTTGTACGTATTTTTTATCTGTATATGTAAAATAAATTTTTTGGACAATAATCTGCTTGTTGTATGGTGCATTGACAATTTGTGCAAGTTTGAGACACTAAAAAGATAAAGCACAGGCAAAAAAAAAAAAAAAGATCTGAGTACCAAACTATATTTATTGTATACAGTAGTAAAGGACAACAAATAATGTACAAATCAGTACAGAAAAAAATGAGACCACACGGACGCTGACGCAGTCCCAACCCTTTTGAAAGGCAGACTGCAAGGGGGGACGAATAAGATCACGCCTCTCCGGGGTGGCAGACGCCCGTCACAGAGCAGAGCAGAGCGAGTGACGACTTGCTGTCTTTGAAAGATGGCAGAAGGGACAAGGGGGGAAAATACGGGACTTACTGGGATTTATAATAAAAACCTGGACTAATCCGGGATATATTTGGGGTTTGGTCCAAGAAGAGACCGAAGTTCCCTTTAATCTCTGCAGAAGGACCAAATAACGAGGCTGTATGGGCATCCTTTCAGCTAACAAACATGATGTAGGTTAAATAGAATTAAAGCTGCACAAGACAGAGAAAAAAGGGAAGGGAAAATAAAAAATAATCATCAAGTCTCCTCATAATTTGGCATGGGTTCTTATTGATAATGGGAACTGACTTGTTTATCAAACTCAGAGCTTGGCTTTCTCAAGAAAATGGGTCTTCTGTTCAGAAGGAGGCGGCCATTTTGAACCTTACGGCAGCCATCTTGGATTCTCCTCAGCCAGGTTACCTCATGTATCATTAAATATTGTGAGAAGGCGGGGGAGGGGCAGTGATGGTGGTAGGGGAGAAAGAACGAGAGGCCGACCCTACGAAAACTAGGGAGGGCTTCCAAACAAACACGACAAAAAAAAAAAAAGAGTAAATAAACAGCACAGTTAAACATTTTGGGGATCGAGTCAAATAAAACAGCCAAGGGCTGTGTGGAGAGAGAGGGTTTAGCGACGACCGCCTGTTTGTTGTTGAAATACGTCGATAGTGTCTTCGTCTTCCATCTCCAACTGCCAAAAAAAAAAAAAAAAGTAGTTAAGATGATTTTTCACTATTGCCCAAGTTTTAATTTAACAATGCTAACTTTACCAAGGTAGCTGCTATACTGAATACAGTGGCAAGTATGCTAGCATGCTAGCTAGGACAAATGACCTTACATACATGCTAGCGAGAGACAAGTCACGAATAGAAACTAGACCAAACGTTTAGCCTTCACACAAATGTTTTCATTTATGTTTGACATGCGTTACGACGTGCCTGACCGCGTACTAGCTTCACTGACAGAGTAACAAAGCAAGCTGAAGCCGTAGGATGAGCTATAATCCAAGATACGTTTTCCTTCCCCAAAACAGTGCATGGGAACTAATTACAGCTAGGAAACAAAGTTGGCACATGTATTAGCACCTGAGGCCTGAGGGAATCACTCAAGGTAATGGTCTTGGGTTTGTAGCTTCGCTGCCGCTTCAAATTTCAGAACATCTCAACCAGACACCGTCGCTTAGTTGCTTGCTAGCATGAACGCAGGGTTAGGAGAAGGTTATGAGCTCACCTGTGCTGGCGTATCCGTCTCGTTTATCGGCTGTCCGTCAAACCTAAACCTAATCTGTCTTATCGACAATCCCTGCAAGAAACAGCAGAAGAACAGCATTTATTAAGTCTTTAAGAGTGAGGGTTCAGCGGTGATCCACCGGATCAAAAACACCTTAACATCACCAAGGCAAGTTGATGCCTTGTTAGAGAATGTCATTTCCCTACAAAAGGAAACCTTTTGAAATTATATTTCTGTAAAAGCAGACAACGTACAGGCGACAACTATCATGCAGCCGGCTAGCATTATTGACGAGGACACTGGCAAAGTAGGTAAATAAGACAAGGTGGCTTTATTGCAAGTTAAAATTAACATCACATTTTCTCTGTAATGTTACAACCGAATCGCACCGAAATGCGATTTTACCCATAAGCTGGAAAAAATGAACTAATAAGCAAGTTAATAAATAAAATCCAAATTGGACCCATAAGCTGGGTTACTCTAACACACATCTTTGAGAGATTACATGCCCAGGTGAGCGACGCACAGATAAACCCCTGCAATGAGGAAGCATGAGGGTTCAGTACCAATCTTTTCCGCAAGTGTAGATAGAAAAAGTGAAACTAAAACCAATAGTAAATGCCATGAGGAGCACTGCGAGGCACTGACCTGTCTTTCGCAGTACGCTTTCATTAACTTGCTGAGCGGCGTGTGCCTCTTTATTTTAAACTGGACCACAGATCCGTCCTGTCCAGCCACCTTCAGGTTGATGTGGTCATTCTCTGTCTTCACTCCCTCCTAAAATAATAATAATAAAGCACACACAATACAAAACCATAAATCAATCATATCATGGATTAAAATGCATGACCAGGCTTTACATGCATGTATTAAAAATCAAGCAACATTTTATTTACATTTTGTTGATTTCTGGAAGGGGGGGGGTCGTCTCTGGCTTGTTATGCGCGTGCTGGATTTTCGTGCATGCCGTTTTTTGCGTAAGATACGCAAAGAAAAATCTCATCCGATTACATTGAATGGGCTTACGTACATAACGGGGATGATTTTTTTTGTGTGTGTGCGGCTTAAACAAAATATACAGGAAGGCACGCCGGCAACATGTCGTGATAAACATTCAGACATCCTCCATGTCGTGTTGTTGAAGAGATGCGCTGTTTGCGTAAGAGTACGCTGCGCCATTTTCGCACCTCGCCTGGCGCAGTGAAAGCGATCGCTGTGGAAGAAACGCGTTCACAGCTGTGGGGGTTCGAGCCGATATACTGACTAAAGCCGCGCACCATGAGGCGAGGAGTCGGTTCAGATGAAACCCGCCGGTTCTCTCCGGGTCCTTATCGGGCGACCAATCGCGCTCTTGTGCTTGCGGCATTTTTCTACGCCACTTGCGTAACGTGGCCGAAAAGCGCCACTTCGCTTTCACAAAGGAAAAAACCCGCAAAGGAAAGACGTCGGATAAGAGGCGGGGGGTGAATCGCGCCAGAACCAATTTTAATAAAAGTCGCTTCAAATCGCCTCACAAGGCGCCGTTTTATTTTTTAATTCACGTACACGCGGATTAAACGTATGAATGAGAAGAGAGCGCGGAAAAACACAATGATTTGCACGCCACCGTCCATTTCTCCCGCACAAAATGCGCAATCTGCCATCTACAGCGAGGCTGCGCAAAAATATACAAAATAAAAAAAGCACACCACAGCCCACAAAAGCCCGTCGTAATACTTTTATTTTTTTAAATGGCAGCACTCACCTTAGGCTTATCCTCGGACATTTTGCAGAAGCGGATTTGTTTAATTTACACAAGATGCGCTCTCTCAACAACTGCCCGTGCTTCCCAGCCGCCACGAGAACGCGCCACTCTTTACCTCCTCCGGACACGATTGGACGTCGCCGGGTCACGTGGACAGAACCTCGCGGGAGCGCGCCTAACTAGTGCGCGCTTTTTTTTTTTTTCCTGATTCAAACGCGACGGGGTCGCGCAAAACAAGCGCCGCCCATAATGAGGCCAGGAAGAATATGGAGCTCATTTATTTGGTTTCTGGATGTCTGTGAAATCTCCCGAATTAGCTGATTAAGAAATGTCCTGTTTTAGGTGCGTGTGCTTCATGAGGATTAGATTAGAGTCTAATTCTAATCTAAAAAAAGGTTAGAGGAATATATTTTATTTAATCTTCAACCATGCCATAAAAGCCTTCAAAGTCCTGTTAGTTTATTGATACTCCTGTCAATCAAGCTGTGTGGGTGGGATTTTATCTATCTATCTATCTATCTATCTATCTATCTATCTATCTATCTATCTA
>JAOVYV010000010.1:6909162-6931752 GCA_025674545.1 Hassar affinis
TCAGAGTTGCCGGCTGGGCACCGGCTCCCCCGTGACCCTGTAACTGGGAATAAGCGGTACAGAAAATGACTGACCGACTGGATGTCCGGTCTGAAGAAAGAAGGGGTGGAGCTACTACAGGACTTGCTGATGCATGACATTGCTACACCCACGGCTGGGATCCCGTGCATGAAAAGAAACAGACTCTGCAATTACCTTACTGTTGGAAAGGTCAGCGATTGGCCGGTTCTCGTTCCTAGCTGTAGCCTTCACGAGCTCGTCCTCGGCTTTGTGTAGAGCAGCCTGCAAGGCCACCTTCTCCTTCTGCCAGGCCAGCTTCTCTGATAATACAGACGGGTCTAGCTGCACCGAAGCCTTCTCCTTGATAAACAACACAGACTTTACAGTTCTTTACATCTACAACAAGTCACTATTAGATGCTATTTTCCATCTGAGGGGAAAGATACATCATCTGACCAAGCTGCATATTTTCCTGCCTATTAAAACAACTATGTACCTGTTGACTGCGTTTGAGGTTGTGCAGGTCTCTCTCCAGACAGGAGACGGTGTGTTTGAGTGAGATCTTCTCCTCACTCAGAGCTGCGAGACGCTCTGCCAGCTCCGAGTTCTCCTTTAATACACGCTCCATCAGAGAGGAGGAAGAGGAAGAGGGCGAGACCTAGAACAGCCGTCACATACAGATAATAAGTCTACATCATGAATGAATGCGTTTAGGTAATCTACAGACTTCAGAGTTAAATGCTGTTGCATCATTGGCAAGTAGTGAACGTGTATATAACCTGTATGTGAGTGAGGTGGGTGCTGTCGGTAGTGTGCAGGTCCCTGTGCAGGCGCTCTGAGGTCAACCTCTTCTCCTGCTGCTCCAGGTCAGCCAGAGTCTGCTGCAGCTGTCGCAAACGCTGCTGATCTCGCTCCCGCAATGCCTCCAGCTCCAGCTGCATGAGAGTGACACACACACACCAGGGTTTACACTAAAACTGCAGGTCGATTAGCCACTTATTATACAGCTACGCATAGAATTCCTCCCTCCAGTACCATTTTCTCTTTGGTGCGCTCCTGCCGCCGCTCTTTGTCCTCCTGCTCCTGTTTCTCACGCCACCTCTGCTTTTCCCTTTGCTCCTCCCTCGCTCTCTCCTTCTCTTTCACCTCCTTCACCTTCTCCTTCATGGTGTCCAGCTCTGCCTGAAGCTGAGAGGCTCTGTGTCTCTCCATCTCCAGGGTGTGGCTCACTTCCACCCGCTGTGCTTGCAGGCCCTCCAGAGCAGAGCGCAGCCTCTTCACCTCCTCCTGTCCTCTCTGTGCTTCCTGCTGCGCCGCTTCCTCCTGCCTGCGTTTCCCCTGGAGAACCTGGGCCTGCAAACAGTCCACCGTGGCGGCCAGCTCCTCGGCCTGGCGCCGCTCCTGCTCCAGCTGCGCCCTCAGCTCCTGGATGAACTTCTTGTCATGGGCGCTCGCTGCCTCCTGGGAGCGAATTTCCTCCTCCAGGTGGCGCGAATGCTCCTGCGCCTGGTGCGAGAGCGTGCACGAGAGCTCGGCAGTGCGCGAGCGCTCCTCGTCCAGGCGCGAGAGGGCTAGCTCTGTGCGTTCGCGCTCCTGGGCCAGCAGGGCTTCGCAGCGGGACTGCTCGATCTGCAGCTCGGCGCGCAGGTTACTGACGGCTACGCGCTCCTGCTCCAGCGCAGAGTTCAGCTCATTCAGGCGAGTCGCGCTCTCGCTCAGGGAGGCACGCAGAGACTGCAAAGACAACCACGTGTTACATCTACTGTACAAAACGGCTTATACAAGAAAAAACTGCATTCACTGCATTAGGAAGACGACATGAAGCACCTCTTGAGTGCGTGCATGCTCCTCCTGTGCGTGTTTGCTGCTGAGTCTCTCGTGGTGGAGTTCCTCATGGAGCTGCTTCAGTCTGGCCTGCTCTCGCTCTGCAGCCTCCACACAAGCCTGATGCTCCTGTTCCTCACTCTCCAGCTTCAGCCTGAAGGGAACACCATTTATAACTTACCATTTATATGCGTCATATCTGATCACTGATCCGAACACGCTACAGAAGCATAGCCAAGTTACCGCAGCTTGTGGATCTGAGCCTGTAGTTCCTCTTGGCTTTTACTGGATGCACAAAGCTGCTTAGTGCGCTCCTCCAGGTCCACCTTCATCTCCTCCACCAGCTTGTGCCCTGCCTCCAGCTGCAGATGCTGATTTGTTGATCTGGAACGCTCCTCCTCCAGGGAGCGCCGCAGGTCCTGAGACGTCGTTTGCTCCTGCTGTATCTGCTGCTCCAGCTCACCAACTGCTCCCAACACACACAACAAAATGACCATTTTTTTTTTTTTAGGATAAAAGCCGGTGGCCCTGAAGCCCGAAACATATTTTGAGTTTAACGCAAGTACGATTCGTCACCATGTCTGCGCAGCTGCTGTTGCGTCTGCATGGCCTCGTCACGAACAGCATTTAGTGAACTTTGCAGCTCTCTCAGCTGCTCCTGACTCTGCAGCGTGCAGGAGTGTAGCTGCTCATGCAAACTGCGGATTTCAGCCAGGAGACTGTTCCGGTCTGCACTTAGTAACTGCTCCAAAGACCTCCTCTGCTGCTCCTCCTGAGTGTGAGAGAGAGAGATTGATTTCTGTTCTCTAATTTTATATGGATACAGAGAAATAGAGCTCACTGATGAGAGTGATGGGAGTGATTTTTTTTAGAGAAACAGTGAGACAGCAGACAACATTTAAGAACCTGTTTCTGCAGCAATGCCTCCAAGTGCTTCAGCAAGGACGTGTAGTCTACACCGGTGCTGGTTGCCATGACGTCCTGAAGCTGTGCATGAAGCCACTTTCTCTCACTGTCAAACACACTCCGCACGGCCTGCAACAGCTCCGTCCGCCAGTCTACATCTCCATCAACCTGTACACAGTTTACAAAATGCCGGGCTTATTCACTAATCTACGTACCACCAATAATTCAGTAGCAGATTCAGGTCTGATCAGGTCAGTGACCTTGGGCTCACGCTCAGCCATCCTGCAGAGGAGCTCTCTGAGTGACAGCACTGTCTCCTGCAAGGCCCGCCTCTCTCTCTGCCAGGATGGGGGTGGAGCCTCCTCAGAGTCTGGGCGTGGCTGTCCGGCAGGGGGAGGACGACGGGACAGAGACAGCACTCTGCAGCTCTCGCGGTACACGCGGTTCAGCATGGCCTGGACATCCAGATAGCATTAAATTATAGTGCAACGAGGAAACAAAAAAGTATTATAGGCATGCTCTTACCTGTAGCTCAGGTGAGAGCAGCTCATAGGTGTGATGCAGGCTGCCTGCTGCGCTGTCAGAGTGTGAAGCAGGCGCCATGTCTCTGCTGCGGAGGTACTCCACAAAGTGAGCGTCAAGCCGCTCCATATGCTCCAGCTCGTGCTTCAGCTTGGCCTCCAGCTCCGAGCTGACATCTGCAAATACCAGAGTGTGTGTGCACGCTCATAACTCCGCACAAGCACCGCGCAAAGGATTGGTATCACACAAGAACAGAAGTGTGCACTCACTGCTGCCGTATCCATCACTTGCCCACTCTGGTGCAGACACCGGGGAGGTGGAAGAGAGAGGAGAGCGAGATGGAGAACAAGATGGAGTCACATCATCCAGTTTCTCCAGCTCTTGAACCTAAAAAAAAAAAAAAAGGATTAATGCATGTTAAAAACCAGATAAAATTAAAGTTGAATGCATTCAAGACTCCAGCAGGTACTGCTCATTTCTGACTTTTTACCTTGTCTGTGTCCAGCGAGTCGAGCACAGAGAGGTGCTCAGAAATGGAGAGTGAGCATGGAGAAGCGGAGAGCGAGTGTGTGCTGGGTGGATCAGTCTCCGGCAGCAGTGCGAGCGGTCGTTTCAGCTCGTTACTCTCCATGGGCGAGTACTTGCTAGTCAGCTCCAGGCTGGTGTTGCGCAGGCCACTCAGCTCTGACAGGTGAGACGCGTGGAGGTGAGACGGACGCTCTTCGCTGCAGTCGAGCCGCCGCAGCACCTCCGGAGAAGAGAGGGAGGAGTCACGGGACAGGCCGTCCAGGAAGCGCTGTTCGGGCTTTGAACCACGGAGCTCGGCGTGCTGCTGATGATTGCAGCGCTGCCGCAGCTCCTCCAACTCCCTCTGCTGGTACACCAGCTCCTCTTCCTGCACTTCCAGGTCGTCCTGCAAGCCACGCAGCTCGGCTCGAAGACGCTGGTTGTGTTCCTCTAGATCGGCCAGGGCGCGGTCTTTGGTCTGGGGGTCAAGAGAATTTTGGTAAAAAGTTCATTAAAAATAAATCAATCATCATCATAATAAACAGATTCAATAGATTGAGGAGGGGGTGTTTGGGCATGTCCTTGGTGTTCATTGACTTGCTTGCCAGTCTTGTACCCACACACACAACGCAGTCACACCACTCACCTGCCCCTCCTCCTGTAGTTTCTCGGCTCTCTCTGTACTGGAGCTCAGACCCTCTTTCACCGCGGCCAGCTCCGCGCTCAGCGCATCGTGCTGCAACCTCAGATGAACCAACTGCTCCTCCTTTTCTCGCAAAGCTGCCTCAGCTTTAGCCAGGGTCTCCTCGGCGCACGTCTGTGATAGCATACACATGCACACACACAAAAATAAACATCACCACTACCCTCTAAAAAAGGAAACCGGGTCACGTCCGAAGCAACAGAAGGATCATTTTAAGCCCCGCTTACACAGCACAGTAGAGAGAAAGTAAAAGCAGACACATGCCCACCTACCAGATGTCTAACGTATAACGTAAACCATCAACTGCCTTTTGCAAACCAGTCACTCAGAGCGTGCAAAGCTAGACAGACGGTTTAGTTTCACTACTGCGCTGCTTTACATAAACATCAGAGCTACATTCAAATCAAAGCCTTGTTTTCTCATTCTTCAAAAGGATCTAAAGCTCTCCATGATCAAAAATGCAACAAAAGAAAATGAAACAGTTTAAAAATAATAAAAAAAAAAACTTCCTCTTTCTCTGCACTTCCTGACTGAGTAAAGTCCTTGTGAGTGGTATGGACTGGGCTAACCACTCATTTTTTCCTCTGTGCCGTGCTGGAGCCTTTACTACTGAATCTGTGGCCAATTATTCTGACGCATGACTGAAACTCATTCCAGGAGAACTGCCAAAGGACGACGTGTATCCATACACACAAACCATTACTTCAGAGCGAGGGGGGGGGTTCATCTAAACTGTATGAAGTTCCTGCTACAACTTGCACACAAAAGGTCTGGATAAGCAACATGACAGAATTCAGCACATATGAACATGTTTCACGATGTGTTTTACTCACCAGAACTTCTGTGTGTGTCTCTTCTTGTTTAGTCACCTTCTCCACCAGCTGCAAGTTCAGTTCTTGTATCTGACAGCTCTTTGCTGACGCTTCCTGTTTCAGCCTCTCTATTTCCTCTTGGAGTTCTCCCTCGCGTCTTTGAACAGCCTGTTTCTCCATATACAGCTCCTTCTTGCCCATCTCCAAGATGGCGATGTCGGATTTCTGCTGCTGAAGCTTCTCTTCCAGCTGTGTAACCTGCAGCCTCATCTGCGCTGCCGTGTCCTCGCTGTCCTCAGACTTCCGCTGCAGCTGGGCGAGCTGTTCCTTCGTCCTCTCTCGCTCATCCACGTGCTTCTGAGCCTCCTCGCTCAACCTGGTCATCTCCTGCTGCGCCTCCTTCCTCCTTTCCTCGACCGTCTTCAGCCGGAGCTCCAGGTCTTTCAGGTTCCTCTCTGCCTCCTCAAGCTTTTGGATGCGATCTTGGAGACGATCAACTTCAGCCTCCTTCTCGCTCAACTGGAGCTTCAGCTCGTCAGCCTCCTGCTCCAGGAGCACCAGCTTGCCTCTTTCCTCACCCAGGTTGCGACCAAGTGCCTCCACCTGCTGTCCATACTGCTCTTCTTGGCTCAGGAGCAGTCTCTGAAGTGCCTCCTTCTCCTCTGCTGAACGTCCTAGGTCCATCTGGAGCTCAGAGAGTTTGGTACGACAGCTCTGAAGCGTCTGGCTGTTCAGCTCGTGGCACAAGCTTTCCTCTGTGCCGTGCTGTGGTCGAGGGGACCAGGTGAAATCGGGAGGCTCGGGACTGTCCGTGTTCGGGTCGCTGACTTCGTGCCGGTTGGGGTCGAGCTGACTCAGCTCCTCCTGTAGCTTATGGATGACCTCGTGCAGCTGCTCCGCCTCCTCCTCCTTGGCTTGGCGCAGACGCTCTTGGTCGCCGCGGAGTCGCTCCACCTGGGCACGCAGATGTTCAACGTCCGCTTGTTTCTCCTCCGCGGCCTGTCACAGGAAGCCGCAATTAGTCACAAACACCTAACAAACTCTGAGCTTTTCTCCAGTGAACAAACCATCACCTTGCTCTCTTTGGTGGTGTCCAGCTCCTGCTGCAGATGGAGAACCTGCTGGTTAAGGTGGTCGATCTCCAGGTTCTTCTCCTCCAGCAGAGCGACAGGAAGCTGCAGAGCTGAGGCGTCTCCTTCTTCCTGCTGCTGTCTGCGTAGCGTGCTCACCATCTCCTGCAGAGCAACAAACCCAAGTCAGCTCACTACAGCTTTCTCTACTCTGATTGGTCAGAACATGTTTATTTTCTACAATGCAGTGATGTGTCCAGTATCTTTGCTTGTTTACCTGTAGCTCAGTGATGTGCATCTGTAGCTCTTCCTCCCTGGCTCGGCTTTCGCTAGTTTTGAGCTCCAGCTGCAGCGAGAGCTGCCTGATGTCCTCCTCCTTCACTCCCAGAGATTTTTCCAGCACTTCCACTCTCTCCAACAGCACCTCCACCTGCATATAATTTCAGAAAAGTACACCTTTAAAACTATTTATACACTAGCCGATTCTGCTCATTACACCATCATGTGTTCAGCACCCGCACCTGCTCCTCTTTGTTCTGCAGGTCCTGCTGGAGCATCTCTAGCTGTTCTCTGAGCTTGGTGTCAGCCCCGGGGTCGGGGAAGCGGTGTCTGGTCTCATCCAGTTTGGACTGAAGAGCAGAGATCTGGAGTTTGTTTGAGTACAGCTGCTGCTGCAGGGCTTCTTTATCCTACAGCACAAAGTTATTTTACAGATTGAGTCCTCAAACTGCACACGAGCAGACAGGGGACTTGGGAATGTAATCAGTTTGGGCTTCGTCACAATACAGGGCGATACTAAAGCGGCTGTACCTGAGAGAGCTCCTGCAGGCTCCTGCGTGCTTTCTGCAGCTCCTGTTCCAGCTGCGTGACGGCCCGTCCTGCCTCGGCACTGCTCAGGAGGGCCTGCTCCAGCTCCCGGATGCGAGACGCCAGCTTATCGATCTCTTCATTGCGGTCCTCGACGTCACGCTGACACTGCTCCTTAAGCGACAGCAGAACGCTGTAGTCCTCGGTTTTGTCTTTGATGAGAGCTTGGAGACTTTCCACCTGAGGACAAGTGGCAAAAGGTAAGCCCTGGGTTTAGCCATGAAATAGCAATGAATAAAACTGGGCAAACAAATTCAGCTTTGAGCACAGATGGTACCGTGAAAATTAAATCACTCATCACATGCATGATCTACAAGAAAAGTAAAGAAAGCATTCATATTACTACAGCCAGGTCAGCACACACACGCATGCATGCACAGACACACAATCACCACTAAATCGCCTAGCGCACAAACGAACAGTATAGCACGTTAGATGCAAGATCCTAATCAGACAATAATACATAAATATTCTAGACAGCAGGATAGGCTAGCTATCAAGCAAATGAGATTATTTTCCATCCATATCGGCGCACAAATTCTCCAGGCGAACACTAAGTGTGAAAGCAGCCTAGAGGTAATACGGACAGCGTAAGAGAAACTAGGCCATGCACTAGCAGCGTCAAGCCTAGCAAACTGATCACAGCCGAATAACATACCTGGATAACCAAGTCTTCAATCTACTCGGTTAAAGAGGGAAAACAAAAAACAAAATTACAGCAATTCAGTAACAAAATGTCCTGAAAATGAAGAAAGCAAAGACTCTCTCCAACAGCATGACATCCTAATGGCTTTGCTAGGCATCATGGTGCTTACCCTCTGACCCTTGGTGTCTACTCCCGTGTGTCCTTTAGAGGGCATCCTCAGCTGCGCCTCCAGGTCCTTAATCTCCTGCTGGAACTCATCCCGCTCGTGCTCTCGCTCCACGGCTTGCTCCTACACACACACACACACCGAAAGGATTGGTCATTCGCAAACCTTCTCTATGCTCACTCGAGAAAGACGGTGTTTTCAAAAATCAACCAGTCAGAACACTCCTCCCTTCTGGAACCAGTATGACGGGTTTGTGCATCATGTGTAGAATGCGGTTTAAACGACAGGAATTTTAAAGACAGCTGTAAGGTGGAAATCAGTTTTAGTGCACATTAATGAGCTTGCTCTTATTCGTTTCTATAGTAACAACCTGCACAGAGACTCTCCCCACATAAACGCATTTGTGTCATCATTACTGCTTGGGGTTTTCTCCCAGACATCTTCGCTATTCCTCGCACTCACGTCTATGAACTGCCGGTGGTGTTTGATTTGCTTCTCCAGCGCGCTGATGTGCTGCTGCAGGTCCTCGGTTTGGGTTCGGTGCTGCTCCTCCTGCTGCTGCGCTCTGCTCTCGTGCTCCTCCAGCGCCAGCTCCAGCAAGCGCAGCCGCCCTGCCAGCCCGACGCGGTCCTTCTCTGCCTGTCGTTGCACGTCCACACGCTCCTGCCCGAGCCGCTCTGCTTCCGCCAGCAGCGCTGTAACCAAGTGGAAAGAAAAGAAGAGAGAGTGAGACACAAAACAAGGTCTAAAAGAAGTTCACACACACAAACACACACTCGCAGTCATACGGTACACAAAGACGCAGTCATGCGCAAAATTGTCATTCTTCAAGCAAATTATTCATCAGGTGACAGATGAATAACCTTCGCACTTCAATGCTCAATCAGCGTCAAAGAAACCCAAATCAGAATATAGCTAAATTAAGAGGAAGCTTATAAAAGCAGCTGTTAGTTTCCAAGAAATAATAATAAAAAGCTCTGCATTCAAACATCACGTCAACCTCGAAGGCTGGTAACAAACCTTTTTCTTCCCCCACAGCAGGACTGCCTGTAGAACAGGAAGAACACTCAGCATCAAATAAACGTCTCCACCCATGAGCTTAAACTCAGGCATGACATCATGACAATGACTGCGAGAAACGCGTCACATGACGCTCTTTGAGATCCTTGAAATAAAATGCATCAAATGCACCTGTGCATGTTTTTTTCCTGTTTAACCCATCACCTGTGACCCACCTTTCTCGGGTTCTCCGAGGCCTGCAGAGAGTGCATCCCGCTGCCGCTTCAGGAGCGTGTGATCCTCGCCGAGCTCCTGCAGCTGAGCCCGAGTGCTCTCCAGCTCCTCAACCAGCCTCTGCTCACGTGCCTCTTTCTGCTGCAGCGCCTCCTCCAGAGCGGCCTTCTCCGCCACATAGCCCTCCATGAGACCTGAGGAGAAAGTGTCAAATCTTAACATTAACCTATATTGATCCCGAGGGAAACTGCAGCATACTACATAAATTACACAGTAAAGACACAATCAGACTAAGAGGGAGCATAATGTAGCCAGAGTGAGAATTTCCTCACCTTCAGCCTTGTGCAGTTCTAGCTGCAGCTGACTTTTCACACTCGCCTCCTGGTCCAGTTGCTCCAGAAGCTGCGTGTGCTGCAGCAGAAGAGCGTTCTTCGCTTCTCCACCCTCGCTGAACTGTTCATCCAGCATGGCTTTCAGAGCTCGCAGCTGCTCCAGCTTTGGAGAGACACACAAATATCAGTATCCTGCTTTCATTCTCATCTCAGATGAGCCAGATGATGACGACTGCCTCTCTACCTGCACCGTGGAGTCAGACACCAGGTCCAGCAGTTTGTCCACTGCGGCACGTAGACGAGTGCAGGCCCCCAGCACCAGCTCCTCTCTTTCAGCGTCCAGCTCTCCGTCAGGGCCTGAAAACAAACTCTCGCATAGCCGCTGAGACAGCTCCAGACCTTCGTCCATCACAGACGAGAACGTGCTGCTGTTCGCGCCACCTTCTCGAGCTCCACTATCCAAGCCTGCTGGGGAAGAAAATAAATAAATAATAAACTTTATGGTGCGTTTTAAGTGTTTCTCCCTGGTACTGCTCGTCAGGAACAAAATCTCGATGGTCATATTACCGTCCAACATACAGAACGGACAAACCTGTCTCCTTGGTGCCACAGTTGCCACTCAGCGTCCTGTCCAGAGGGTTGCCGTCAGTGCAGTAACCCTCCACGTTTATCCCCAACCTGCGGCAGATCTCTTCCTCTGTCGCAATTGTAACCCGGAGCATCTCGAGGATAAGCTGCTGAAGTCGGTCATGGGCCAGCTGAAGGTCTTGGCTGAGATCAAAAAGAAAGAAAATAAATAGAACAAGAAACTCAAATCTTTCACCAACCAAAAAAAGGTGGAGGTCCCAACTAAAGAAGTCAAAAATGCTTAGATACCAAGGTGCTGTTGAATTCTCAACTTTGATTGGTCAGAATTTGACTAACGGCTCTGAGAGCAGCACAGCACTGCAAGTTGATCTTCTTGTCCTTGTTATAATGTTTTTGTTTCCATAGTAATAACTCCATAATAATAACTCAGTTATTTAATATAGAAAAATGTACAAGATTATTTGTCGTTATAAGTAAATTCATTTATTCAACATTACATTTAACTACTCAGACCTCATCACACCACTTTGTTCATTATTCTACTCAATGCATTTCATTGAGCTTACACCAAACCCACACCCGGTGCCCTGACCTCTGCTGAGTGGCGGTGTTGAAGTCATCACGCAGCATCTTCAGGAGGTTGGCTCCCTCCTGACTCTCTCGCTCGCGCCGCTGCAGCAGGGTCTCCAGCGTGTCCATCTCCGACCGCTTGCCTTCCAGCTCCCCCTGCAAACCGCTCACCTCCGCACGCAGCTGTGGGAAGGCAAAGAGGGACACCAGAGACAGGAAACCAGTCATCACACATGCTCAGAACAATCACAAGGCAAAAACCAGAGAGCTGCATCTCGGATCAGAGGCTGTTACACAAATGCTGCCGTTCTATAAAAAGGAAATGGTGAGAAACTAAAACATCCACGCCGATTACATGGACGAGGGCCACGTGACGCAAACTTCACGTAGGAGTGGCAGAACAAGAGAAGGGGAGAAACACACGAATGTGTGTATAACATACCGTCCCACTCCACTGCCTAGCAGCCAGCAAAACAGAGTGAACAGAAAGCAATGCATACAACACAGTAACCATGGCAATCTGCTCCCCCAGAGGGATTTACATGGAGTCTGGTATCTCCCTAAACTAATCTGATGGATTCCACATTACAGCAGAACACAGACGCTGTACAGTAGTACATGCAGAACATCAAGCTAACGCATGTTCTCAAATGCACACGAGATTAAAGCGCTAAAACACAGAGGATTTCTCAAATGCACAGATTGGGTATTTTATCTAGTAAATGCAAAGTTTCCATAAACAATTTAATTACTGAAACCTTCACGGCATGAAGGATAGTGCTGGTCAGGATAAGAAATAAAATGTATTCATAAAAAACTTAAAATAAAATAGATTCTCCATTACAGCATGACATTTATATAGCCTGTCTTCCTTTTTTTTTCCCCATTGTGATAATTTAACATCAGACCTAAAGTCAAACAATAGTAGGCGTGTTTACTGAACTTGCACTGAACCTATATGATAGCTTTTGCTATTTTATAAAACAGAAAGCATTTTAATGATAATTTTTTATCATTAAAAATTATGAGTACCCTGCGCCTCACCTGAGAGACCACCGTGTCCAGCTGTTGGAGCTGTGCAGTGAGCTGGTTCATCTTGTCGGTGTAGCAGTGCTCATTCTGCTGGTGCTGCTCACGCAGACGTCTCTCTAGCTCATCTAGAGCGGCGGCCTTCTCCTGTTCGCTTTCCTCCTAAACCGCAAACAGGATGCACACGTTACACAATGTTCAGAAAATTACATTTGACATCGGTAGAAATACAGCACAAAACAAAAAGCCTATCTGTAAAATCTCAAGTTAGATAGGGGAAGGGGGCGGGGCTCCCTGGGCTCCCTATCAATGTCAATCATTCCAGATTCATGTGACTTTTTTGGTAAAATTATAGAAGACTGCTCTTTTGGTACATTTTTGAGTGATCGTACATCTGCAATCCACTGTACTCAGTGGTACCGCAGACGAGACTTTTACAATTAATGGCGCCGGCACGTAACTCTGCTAGAGCTTTATCCTATCTAGACCCCAGCTACCTAGGCTTCTCACCTTTAACTGTGTAATCTTTCGCTGTAGCTGCTCCTCTGATTGACACTTCTGAAGCTCCACGTCTTCCAGGAAATGGAGCCGTTGCCGTGATGCCTCTTCCTCCAGCTCCCGGCGTAGAGCCTCGATCTCCCTGGAGGATGCTGCTTTCAGTTCCTGTTCCATAATCACACATCACAAAAATATTAAGGAAAAATACATATAGATACAGTCTGCTTTTTCACACACACACACACACACACACACACACACACACACACACACACACACACACACACACACACCGCCACCCACCCACCCACCTGGAGTTGTTGCTGGTGCTGGGCATTCAGCACATCCAACTGTTGCAGCAGCTGCTGTTTCTCTTTGGTGGTCATGTCGGTGACCTCATGGAGGGCGGCGCCGTGCTGGGTCTCCAGATCCAGCACGTGTTGTCGCAGGGTTTCCAGTGCAGAGTGGTGATCCGACTCCAGAGCAGCCTTCTGGGAAGCAAGAGCCGCAGACAGCTCTGCCTACAGAATGAAAACAGAATTCAAGGACAAATTACTACAATGACGACGACACACAAAAAAACATTACACCAGTACGACTGAAACTGTGTAGTTGAGATTCAAATAAACAGAGCAACCATTGTTCATTGTTCAGGGGTAATTGCATCCTGCCATGACCAGTCTAACAAGCGCTCAGATCCCATAAGGGCTTCATACTCTATTAGCAAAATCACAGCTGTAATTATCACGGGACGAAGAAGGCGCATTAACACACAACACACAACACACACACACACTTTCCGTGCAGGCGCTTACAGAATAAACCATAGTTTACAAGATTTTTACATTAATACATCAAACCAGGCTGCTCACCTGATGGGCGTGGCCGAGTTCAGTCGCCATGGCACTAAATTTGTCCATGTGGACCCATGCCAGCTCGTTTCTCAGTTCTTCTCGGATCGTTAGCTCTTCCTGTGTCACTCTTTCAATCTCTTTAGCCTGCTGTTCCTCCAGAGTGGCCCTGAGCTCCCAGAACGCGCTGTCTTTCTCCTCACGCACTGCCTGGATCTCCTTCAGGTATGTGCTCTCCAGTGTATCCATGTTACACAACATCCTGGTCTCTAGCTCCTCCAGTTCCTGCTTGTGACGCGCCCCAAGCTCCGCCTCCTGAGCTTCAAGCTGTGCTAGATTGGTCTCCTGAAGGACCACCTGCAGCTCATCAAGCTCTGCCCTGTGTCTGTCAGCGAGGGAGTCCAGCTCTGCCTTGTGACTCGAAGACAGCAAGTCGAGCTCGTCCTGGTGTTGGGTTTTGAGTTCCTGGAACTCTTTCTTGAGATGTTGTAGCTCTGAAACGTTCTGCTCCAGAAGAGCTACCTGGGCTTGCAGCTCCTGAGCATGATGGTGTTTCTGCTTCTGAAGATCCTCCTCTCTCTGCTGGCTGAGTTTCTCTGCTAGCTGCCGTTCTTTGTCCTGATGCCTAAAAAACCAGCAAGAAGGTTATTCACAACACTTATGGAAGGAATGTCACGTCTTTCATTTCAGAACACATTTCTCCCAAGCACTGACCTGCATGTGGCCTCCTGTAGCCTGCTCTCAGCCTGCTCCAGCAGCAAAGCGTTCAGCTCCTTCACCTCAGCTGCCATGGTGCTCTTCGCTGTGCGCAGCTCGCTGGCGTACTGAGCTTCCAGCCTCTGCTTCATGGCCACAACCTGAGGGCTTTCATCATTCTCGAGACTAGCCTGTAGAGCAAGCAGCCTCTGCCTTTCTACACCCAGGAGCTCCTCAGCCTGAGCAAGCTTCTGCTCCAGCTCCCTTCTCTCCTCATTGGCTGCTTGCTGGAGCTCCTTTCTCAGGGATGCCAAGCGCTCCTCAGCCTGAGCTTGAAGCTGCTCCCTGAGCTGCAGCTGTTCCTCTCTGCTCCGCTGGGAGAGTTCCTCAGTCCCACAGGTCCTCTGTTCCTGCTGAGCCTCCGCAAGACGTGTGCGCATTTCCTCCGCAAAATCTTTCTTCAGCTAAAGGACGGAGGGAAAATGAGATTAAATCAAAAGCAGGCATTGGACTAAACTAAAAAAATGGTTTATAAACCATCTAAAGCACACCACACACCAGAGACACAACTACTGTCAAACCCTAGGGTCAGCATTCAACGTTTATCTTCATTATATTTACACACAGAAACTGGAAATTTTTTTTTTTCTTACAAAAGTTCTAAAAAGTGCCAGTTCATCATTGAAAGCCCTTTAGAACAGCTTTCTAGTCATGTGACTTGTCTCCCAATCACAGAAAGCGCCTCTTCCTTTTATAAATGTGTTTGAGCAACACAAAGGACACAAAGCGTGACAGTCACAGCCTGGTAGCACTTTCTCACCCTGCCCTCCAGCTCTCGGAGATCCTCCGCGTGCCGCTCCGTGGCTCTCTCCAGCTCTCGGCTATGATGCACGGCGAGCTCTGCTAGCTCTTTCTCCAGGCTCAGTATGCGCTCGGTATCGGAGGCAAGCTCAGCGAGCCGGGCGTGATGCTCCCGAGTCTGGAGCCGGGTTTTCTCCTCAAGCTCAGCCTCCACCTGACGTGCCACATCTGACGCCGACTGCAAGCGCAGCTTTGTTATGTCTGGAACAGTTAAAGTTTGAATTAAAAAAATAAATCACAAAAATCTGCTTTGAGTTGATTATTCTGAGGAGGCGGGCATGAGCTCACCTTTGAGGTGGCTGTCTGAGAGTTTAGCCCGTAGCTGTTCGATCTCCATGGCGTGTCTGGTTTTGAGCTGCTCCATGTCAGTGTAGTAGCGGTCAGTGAGCTCCGAGCGAGCCGTCAGTAACTCCTCTCTATAGGACAGAGCCATGCTGCAGCGCAGCTGCTCCAGGTCCTGCTTGTGCTTCTCCTCCAGCTGCACACGCAACAAATCCAGCTCTACCTGTGACACGATAATACAAGGATTAAAAGACCAGGAACAGGAAATGTCCTTTAATTCAGCAGCCTGGATTGTAGCACCCCCCTGGTATGAATACTGGTCAATATCAGGTTTAATACTGGGCAAACACCAACACGTGTAATCTAAATATATTAACACCGTGACCATGAACTGTACCTTGTGCTTCTCAAGTTGCTCTGTAATCTCTGCCAACGTGTCTCCCGTCTCCTCCTCAGCCTTTCCATCAGAGAGGAAGCTGTAAGCCAAGAAAATAAGAAGATACACAGTCATCACACAGCAGTGTGTTCAATTCTTTATTCTGCTGGGTCAGAAGGAATTTTCTACAACAGTAGCTCGGTATAGTAAAGGTGAAAACGCTTGTTCAAATGTCCATAGTAACAGCTCATACACCTAACACCCATCCAAAAATATGTGTATATTCATTAATATAGTGCAGACGTTTAACGTTAGGTTATAGTATATATTTGTTAATGTGATGACATTGATGGAAGGAGTCTCCTGTCTCCATTCATCATTTGGAATTCTATTCCCTCATCACTTTATAAATGAAAAAAGTGGATCATGTGCACAGGCCCTACCTTGTCTTGAGGGCCGAGTCCTCCAGGGCTCCCTCTACGAGGCGCAGCTGCAGCAGGGCGATTTCCTCCCGGTGGTTCTCCTCGCTGGCCCGGAGCCGCTGCTCGAAGTACACGCGCAGGTTCTCCAGCTCCGTCTCGTTCTGCTCCTGGAGCTCCCGGCGCTGCTGCGAGAACTCCTGCTTCAGCCGCTCGATGTCATCAACGCGTGACGTGCGCGCCAGCAACTGCTCCTTCAACTCTGAAAGGAAAAGCAGAGCCAGTGAGGGGATTTCGGAGTACACAAACTTTAGTCAAAGCTGATATAATAACATGGCGCATTATTGGTACCTCCTAGTTCCTGCCTGCTGGTCCTCATGCTCTCCAGCTGAGACCAGAGGTTGGAGATCTCCTGCTCGGAGCTGGCCTTCTGTGCCTCTTGTTCTGCGAGCAGACGATCCACCTGAAAGAAACAGACCCGTCAGTGGAATTCATTACAAGTTCCCGTTACATGGGAATAAACACCCACGCATTCTGACTTTGCTATACCTCTTCCTTAAGCCGTTTCTCATTTTCTTTTGTGAGAGCCTGCTGCTCCTGTAGCACCACCTTGTGACTAGCGATCAGTTCTTCTACTGCACCTAAATCACAAGGAGAAACACACATCATCATACACAGCTCATAACACACCACAGACCTATATAAAATTAATCCATATCTAGGCAGTTTGCCCGAAGCTCAACACCACTCACGAGCAGCAGAGTCTCGGTCGGACCACGCCTGACTCAACTCCGACTCCAGGTGCTTGATTTCGTCCTCTTTAGATCGCAGAAGGTCCTCGAGCTTGCTCTGCGTCTCAGCCAGCCTCTCACCGGCTTTGTTCAGGGCTGCCTGAAGCTCCGTCTGCTTCATTTCAGAGTCTTGGATCCACTGAGCCTTTGCATCCTGGCAAATATAAAAACAAAGTCAGATTTTTAGTATAGCTCAGCTCTATTAACTTCTTTTTACAAAATAACACAGGAAACACGACTTTACCTCTATTCTACTGGCCTGCTGCTGCTCCAGGGAGGTCCGTTCTTCCGAAATACGCTTTTCCCACATGCAATTCAGATCATCTTTTGGGAGGAAATGACACCGCAGGTATGACAGTAATGTGTTAGATAACAGAAAAGAAAGAAACAACCGATAACATCCATCTCTCTACACTGAAGTCTTGATTTTATTACATTTGGAGGCAAGGTTTGCTTTTAAGTAGTAAGAGGATGAACAAATATCATAATATAAAATATAATAAATATGAGCTTTTTATGGCAGATAATACACAGTAATGTGAAAAGTCTTAGACACCCTATTGTTTCTGGGTACAACTTCTGCATGCAGTTGGGTTTGCATGCAAAAAAACGAAGTAAGTGTGACAGTCAAAGTCTCCAGAAGAGCTGAGGCAGATTCTCCAAGACGCTCAGTAAAACACCTGGGAACACTAAGAAAAAAGCACACCATATATGGACTTCCAGTAGTTTATTACCGTTTACTGCACTTTATCTTTGATGTTTTCTTTTACGTAGAAACATCCTTATTATAACATCGAAGGCATCTCTGGGTGTGCCTAAGGCTTCTGCAGCGTACTGTACAGTAATTAGCTGTAAGTTTTACTGAGCATCTTGGAGAATCTCCCACAGCTCTTCTGGAGACTTTGATGTCACACTTACTTCTTTTTTTGCATGTAAAACCCAGCAGCTTTATCTTCATTCTGTTTTTTTTTTGTCTGAAAAGGGCAGTTATGTAACGTCTTGCTTTCATTACTGACAAACATTTTTGTGTAATTTTGCGAACTGTGCTGGATATTTTCTGGCCTCACCGGTGGCCAGCTGGAGTTGGCGCTCTGCTCGTCTCTCCTGCTCCCTGCTCTGCTCGCGGAGCCTCTCGAGCTCAAACTGCTGTCGTGTCTGGAGCAGCGCGCTCTCCTGAGCCCACTTCTCCCTCAGCGTGGCCTGCAGCTCGCTCAGCGCCGCCTCCTTCTCCTTCTGCAGGTTGGACTGGGTGAGCTCCAGCTGCGCCGTGTGCAGGTTGGTCAGGCTCAGGCGGAGAGCCTCCAGCTCCAGAGCGTGCTGTGTCTGAATACAAAAAAACGAAATCAGCCATAAAGCATTTAAAAAGCTAATGAAGTCAGAAAATCATTGTAACAACACGCATCTTTTGCACTGACCTGGGTTTGCGAAAGCTCGGCCTGATGTGCAGCCTCCATGCTGTCCCTCAGCTCCTCGGAGAGCTCGGCCTTCAGCTGCTCGAGTTCCTCTCTCCGCTCAGCCGCCTGCTCGGCCATCTCCCTCTCACGCTCTCGCTCGTGCACCTACACAGGAAGAGATCCAAGGATTACAGCCAGAAAGAAAACTAAAAACGAATAAAGGATAAGGAATAAATGAGCACCTGCTTAATTAGAGTGATCTGTTTCTTCTGCTCCTCTTCCAGGCTGGAGCGCAGCACAGACAGCTCCTTCTCCAAGCGCAAGCTCCAGTCCAGCACCTGAAAGCCAGGAGAAAGTGTGGATGAGACGTTTCCGGGGGCTTAGAGACACCAGACGCTGGAGTAGTTTTAATTTACCTCCTGATGATGTTTCTCCTCGATGCTTTTCTTCTCCTCTTCCTGTTCTCGCAGCTCCTTCTGCAAAGCGTTCTCCTTCTCCATGAGCTCCTCCTCCGCCTTCTCTCTGGCTTCTTTCATCTGCTCAAGGTCCACGTCTTTCGCTTGAAGCTGGAGCTGATGCAAAAAAAATAAAATAAATGGCTTGAAACTCAAAAGGAGAAAAAAAAATCGAATAAATTGAAATCGGTTGCTTCCAAAGGGTTTCAAAAAAGAACAAAAAAAAAAGAAAGTGGTATCAGCATGTCGGCAATAGAGAGAGAAAAAGAAAGGAAAAAAGAAAGACAAAAAAAATACAAAGGAAGATGGTGAGAAATAAGAAAGAAACGCAGGAGGACAGTGAGGGGGGGGAAGGAAAATCAACAAAGAACCAAAAAAAAAAAAGAATGATGAGGGGGGGATGACTGAGAAAAGATGAAAGAATGAGATCAAGAAAGACAAGGAGATAAACAGAAAGTGAAGACAGATGGAAAGAAAAAAACTAACAGAACAATTATGCAAAAAAGAGAGAGAGAGAGAGAGAGAGAGATACAAAGACAAAGACTAAAATAAAAGAAAATGTATTTTTTTGCAGAATTGTTTAAAATTTATAAAAAAAAATAAAGAAGATCCACACCTCGAAGTTCTCCAGCTCCGCCTCCAGAACCTTTTCCATGCTCTTGCTTTGTTCCTCCAGCTCCTGCAGGCGCTTCTCCAAAGCAGCTTTCTCTGTCGAAGCCTGACGTAGCGCCTCCTCCACGTTACTCAGGTTCTCTGTAAGACACGTCAGCCTGGACTCCAGGTCCACCTGGACCTTCTCCAGCCTCTGCACATTCTCCACCCTGTCCTCCACCTCAGCTCGGAGCCGCTCGATCTCCCTGCAGGCGGAGTCCACTTCAAGGGTCTTCTGTCCCAGCAGCACGGACGTGGTTTGGTTCTTTTCCCTCTGGTTCTCCAGCTGGGCCAGGAGCTGGTCCCTCTGAGCCTGCAGGGAGGAGAGCTGCCGCCCGAACAGCGCCTGGACTTCACAGCTCACGGAGTCTCCAGCCGTCTTCTGTTCTTGAATGTCTCGGACAAGCTGCTCTTGGTGTTTGAGCTGGAGAATGAGCTTGACCTTGTCCTCCTTCAGTTCCTTCAGAAGTTCCTCTGTTGAAGAGCTCTTGTCGTCAAGTTCCATGTTGGACGTTGGCTGCGCTTTCTCTTTCTGGCTCTCCAGGAAGCTGAGTTTGTTCTTCAGATTGTCCTCCTCGTGGATTTTCTCGCTGAGGAGCTCCTCGCAGTGAAGCCTTTTGTCTCGTTCGGCCTCCAGCTCCCACTTTGCTTCCTGAAGCTCCTCTGAGGCTTTACTCCAACGTTCCCTCGCCTCTTCCAAATCTTCACCAGAGCGTCGAACTTCTTCCTGAAGAACCTCCAGCTGTCTCTCGTTCTCTTCCAACTGCTCGGTGAGGTCTCTGCACTGCTGGATCAGAAGCTCCTTGGTCAGATCCACACTTTCGTTCGGCCCATTTGAGGTTGAGTTAAAGCTCTGCCACTGAGCCTGGGTGAAGGACATGCCGTCTAGTCCAGAAGGTTGATCTTCTGGGTATGTGTTATGAGCATCAGACTCGAGGTGAACCAAAAATCTTGACTCGTCTTCGAATTCCAACTTGGAGACTGATGAGTTCTCCATGATGCTGCGTTCCTCAAGACTTTGTTCCATCCACGAGCTTTCACGCTGCACAGCAGATGCCAAGTACCTCTCCATCAGGTCATCAGTAATGGAGGCATTCATAATTTGGTCACCTTCAGGAGAACCTTCAGCAGCTGTCTCCTGATTGTGATGTTCTTCAGAGGTTTGGATCCAGGTGACGCTTGTCTCAAGCTCTGAAGAAGCCCTGTGAAGATCAGGTTTTTGGGCTTGTTCTAGCAGTTTTTGAATACGCTGGAGCTCCTCAGAATGCTCCTCTTGAAGACGCTTGAGCTCAGCCTCATGCGCTTCACCCAACTGTGCTATATTTAACGTCCTCTCTTCCTCTAGGGTCTGGAGACGCAGCTCACAGTTAGCGATTTCGGCTTCGAGTTTGGAGCGGAGGTGCTTGGACGTTTCTTCTTCTTCTCGAAGCCTGTCCTGAAGTTCTTGCACCAGTCCATCTAGACGCACCACATCCTGGTTGAGTCGCTCTTTCTCGGCTTTGTCCTGCTGCGCCTCGCGGGCCAGTTTCTCCGCACGCTCGAGGTCGTCCTGAACCGACTGCAACCGAGCCTCCATCTCGACCTTCTCGTGCTCGAATTTCACAACCATCTCCTGCAGGTTCTCCGCACGTTCCTGCGCCTGCTTGCTGTTCTGCCGCTCTTCTTCCAGCTGGCATTTTAATCTCCGAATCTGATCGCTCCTCGAATCAAGGTTGTTCTCTGGGCTGGTATCGATCCCGGGAAGGATTTCACCGTTGTGGCACAAGCTAGATTTGACCTGCTCCATGTTATTTGATGTGAAGGCAGTCTGGAGCTGAGAGAGCGAACCCTCCATGACCGTGAGCTTCTGCTGGAGAGCCGTGATCTCCGTTTCCTTCTGAGCCAACAGGACCTGTCCATCGTTACTCATCTAGACAGAGGAAACACTTCCAAACGTCACAACGGTGCAGCTTTAACAACATTTAAACCTTGTTACAGCACCAGTATGAGACGATACGCGAGATGTGGAGACTCACCTGCAGAGCGTGCTCTATGTGGGTTTGCCGAGTCTGCGACAGATCCAGCCATCCCACGCTTTTACACCGCAGGTACTCTTTAGCCTAAAAAAAAATTTGTCAGAATTTCCCATGAAAACTCTCGGGATCAGATTCAGATTCGGAAGCCAGAACAACGCTGTGTCAAAACGTCTGACACCCAACAGCCAAAATCTATATAAGGTAAAGCAGCTTGCAAGAGGATTTATGATATCTTACCTGCTGGAGTTGCTGCTGTAGCTCCTGGATCTGCCCCGTCAGCTGCTGGGCCTCCAGCTGCACCTGGTCTCGGCTCAGCAGCGCCGCCTGCAGGTTGACGCTCAGCTGTGAAATGATCTCGTTTCGCTTCTCCACCGCTGCCTGTAACTGCTATAGGGCATTAACGAGGGACGGCGTTAGGACCCCACCGTCTCTAAACGTCGTCTTTCCATCATATGCATACACATGAACAATATTCAATAAACGCTTTTTGGTCAACACGAGGACCGGGTTAGGACTGGGTAATGAGATGAGATCAATACTGTGTTAAATTCTCAACAGATGACGATTACTTTAACAAATCTCCTGCTGATGTGTTAAAGCATTACAATACCGATGACATCACCCAGCCCGAGCCAAATATTACCATTCAACATACTCGCCTTCAGCTGTTCTTTGCTCGTGTGCGTGACTACAACCTCTCCTAAAAGTTCTTCTTGTTCATCGGACTGATCTGCAGCCGTTCTGTCCACAGGAAGCGAGCTCTGTTCCCGCGAGTCCGTTTTGTTAATCTCTTCTGGATCGCCAGCATCGCGAGGCTGCGCCGACTCCTACAGGATCGATCAGACGCGCACTCTTAGTATTGAAACACTTTAGTAAACGCGGTCACACCGAAATAAAATCCAAATCAAACCTCAAGCTCCTTCTTGCCGTTCAGTCTGTTCACGCGCTCTGGTCGGGACTCATCCCGTGCGGACCGCTCGTTGTTCGTCTGGGCCGTCTGGCTCTTTTTCTTCGCGGTCTTCTTCCCTGCGTTCGAGCTGCTGCTTTTCGCCCGCTGCTGCCTGAAGTGCTCGAGCTGCGTCGCAGGATAAAGGTCATGTGCAGACAGAGGTACGCCGGAACACAGAAGCAGTTTCTATTTTAGTTCATGTTTCGGCTAACAAAAATATTTATGAAACAAGGAGAGGACGAAAATCTGCTTTTAAAGAGTATTAGCGTTCAGTTATCAGGAAAAGCCAAAATGTTTAAAGGTGCCTCCTGTACTGCTATACCAGTAGGTCAAAACTCCACATCTTCAACATTTGGTCCTTTTTTGATCAGTGATCCAAGGAGAAGCGTACCAATACTAATATTAGTACTAATAAAGCAGTTGCAACACACTACTCTACAGACGAGCTCTCTTAAGCAGATTACTCCAGATTAAAGCACATCCCTGACCAGGTTTAAATCCCAACACACACACACACACACACACACACACACACACACACACACACACACACACACACACACACACACACACACAC
>JAOVYV010000010.1:6990322-7001869 GCA_025674545.1 Hassar affinis
CTGCTCTTACTGGTGCAATGTGCAATTAATGAAGATTGGCCACCAGGCTGGTCCAATTTAGCCATGAAACCTCCAACAATAAAATGACAGGTGTTTCAGTTTCATTGTCTAACCCCTGTATATATCTGGCAATAAAAGATTTTCTATAAAGACAATATAACTGTTCAAAGTCTGGTCAAATATGTAATGTTTAAGGTTTTTTTTTCTTTTTCCTGCAGGGAAGACGTGGAATGACAGGAAATGCGGGAAAACCAGGCCCATTGGTATGTAAATGACCTAATCTGTTCTAAACAATCCAATAAACCAATATTAATCTCATGAAGCCACATTGTATAAAAGACACTGCAGCACTGATCAGTTTTCAGTAACGTTGGGCATTCGGCATGTCTCACAGGGTACCATCGGAATCCCAGGAGCTCCAGGTTTTCCAGGCGGTCCAGGCATGAAGGTGGGAACATGATGGTGTTATTTGTAACGTCAGGCCATTGGTTATTTTACCACTTACTCATGAAACGTTTAACATAGATGGACATTTGAACCAATTTAGTAATTGGACCATTTGCTAAAATAATATTTTAGGTCCCTGAAATGATCTCTGAATACTACATTAGATAAGTAAATCCTACAACAGGTTATCAAGATATGAAAATATTGAAATACCCATGTCGATCCATGTCGGTGTATTCATTCATCCTGGTCTACGGATGCAGAGTTTGTCTTGGGAACGCTGTTTGTGAGGCAGGAGTAAACCCTTGATGCAGTCTGTTGCATTATTCTGTCCATCTGCAGGGTGAAGCGGGACCCACAGGCCCTCGAGGCACCAGTGGAGCTCAGGGACCCAGAGGGGACTCAGGAAAAGTAGGCCATCCAGGACCTCAGGGCAAGCAGGTGTGCTATGTGTTAGCCTTATGAGCTATGCCATACTGTATTTTTGGACATTTTGATGAATGTTATATGTCATATCCAGGGTCCAGCAGGGACAGATGGTGCTCATGGAGCTAAGGGGCCATCGGTGAGTCCCAGCCATTCTCCCTAAGCTTGATTCAATGAATGTAAGTCAAGTTATGCATAGTTTGTCATAATCGATTTATTTATCGATTAATGTAGGGGATAGCTGGTGTGCAAGGTCCGGTCGGACTGATTGGTCAACCTGGACCACCTGGATCTCAGGGAAGGACAGGACCTCCAGGGGCCAAAGGTCAACTGGTAATGATGCACTCATTTTTTTAAAAACAGGTCTAACAGTTCTATTTGAAAATATGAATGAATGCATAAAATGGGAGAACACTATGTGCAGAGGTCACCAGTCTAGTACCACAGATTTGGAACAAAACTGAGTCCCCAGGGCTGGAGTCAGTACCACTGTTCATTGTTGTGCCATGAGATAATAACCATTGCTGCATTGTACCATTGCGACTGTAATGATGATGCAGTCACTTTTTTAACCTTTGAAACCTTTTACAAGTTCTATGGCATAAGACACTATCGATGTTCATATTTTTGTGGTCTTAGGGTGAAGCTGGCATCCCTGGACTCAAAGGAGATCCTGGAAGTAAAGGAGAAATGGTGAGTTAAAACAGCAGATGAATGGATAGACGATCAGAATAGCTGAATACATAGTTAAAGGGGTTGACTGCTGTTTGGATGATGCTTGTCTGTGTCACAGGGTCAACCTGGAGTTCAAGGGGAGATAGGTCCGATGGGAGAGGAAGGGAAACGAGGCCCCAGAGGAGACCCGGGATCAGTGGGTCCACCTGGTCCTCCTGGAGAGGCGGTGAGAGAAATGATTGGCTGTAGTCACAGACATGCTGTATCTGTTGTACACCTTTCTGGCCACAAACTTCTAGATCCTGAAGGCTGCAATCTATGCTATTTTTGCTGTGTATCCATGATGCTTTTTTATGTTGTGCTAGTAGTGAAGTTGAGCATTTTCAGGTTACAGCAAATCCTGAAAAAGTTCTTTCTTATACCACAGTCGAAGATTATGTTAGATAATATCATAGTTACATTTAACTGGAATGTTCATGAATCATGTCAGGTAATCAGGAAAGTGGTCTTTTCAGTAGCAATCGTTTATTATTTACACTTCGTTATCTGTTTTCCTGTTTTTAGGGAGCTCCAGGTATCCGTGGCTTTCCGGGTGCTGATGGGTTACCTGGAAAAAAGGCAGGCAAAATTCCCAATTTTTAAAAAACTGCCATCATCCTATTGCTCTTCCTGTTTTTACTTTGATTGTTAATGCATCACTACTACAACATCACCAGGGTGCTCTAGGTGAGCGCGGCACTCCAGGCACTTCCGGAGGTAAAGGTGCTGAAGGTGATCCTGGCCGTCTTGGAGAACCAGGGCTTCCAGGTGCCAGGGTAAAGAATGACCTTTGTGATATTTATTATGCAAAGGAGCATCACCATTTTGCTTCATGATATATATATATATATGATATATTTTTTATATTTATATTTTTTTGCTACTGTTTAAGGGTCTCAGTGGTGTTGCTGGACCTGATGGACCAGAAGGGAAACTTGGACCTCAGGTAAACAATTACATCATGTTAAACAAACTCATTATTAATAGAATAGGATAGGGTTACTGTGCCACCACATGCCAGACATAAATAAAAGCTTAGGTTGGATTTTTGGGGGGAAAAAGTTTACATGTAGAATTTCTTTCTTTCTATTCTAGGAAAAAGATGTTTTGAGTAGCGGTTACTAAGAAAATGTGTGGGGGACAATTCCTAGTGTCTCCATCTGAACTAAAACACCAGATGCCTGGTGGTTACTGTAAACTGTGTATATTGACACTCCATTTTTTACTGCATGCAGGATAGCAACAATGCTTTAATCACTTTCTGTGACATTTCTTTTGCCTTAAAATATTCAAAAAGAAAGCGAGGCTGTTGTGAAGAGAGCAAACCATCAAAATAGTGTTAATGTGAGATGTGGGGAAGAGGGCAGGGCTTCTGTCAGTCATTCCAGACCCACCATATATATCATGAAAAGAAAGGAAAGCAGCATGGTTTCCTGTGTGCTATAAAAAATGCACGTTCTTCACTACGGTGCTAAATAAGCAGTGTCAGGAGGTGGTTTTGCTTAGTGACGTCTACAATATATG
This sequence comes from Hassar affinis, assembly GCA_025674545.1. NCBI lineage: Eukaryota > Metazoa > Chordata > Actinopteri > Siluriformes > Doradidae > Hassar > Hassar affinis. Next base: position 6,993,434 of record JAOVYV010000010.1, read on the forward strand.
CAGGTGCACTGTTTGCATTATGCGCTCTTTTGACTGTTGTCCGCAGGGAGCACCAGGAGATGATGGTGGTCCTGGACCTGCTGGACCAAACGGAGGCAGAGGCCCACCAGGATCTATGGGTCTCCCAGGGCCTAAAGGCTTCAGTGTAATCAGTCATTTTAAATCCCTTTTAGTAAATGATACCAACTTTTCTCAATTTCATGATAATTATGGTGCATTATTTTTGTTTTTGACACCCAGGGTGATGCAGGAAAAGCAGGAGAAGCTGGAACACCAGGATCACCAGGACAAAGAGTGAGTTTTCTCAAAGATTGCAAAGATTGAAAGAGGGTGAATTGTAAAAAACTATAAGTAAAAATCATTGTGATGGAAACTGTCCTTTTATCTCTTAGGGTCGCAATGGAAAAGACGGCGAGGAAGGAGCTGCAGGCCCTGCTGGACCACCTGTTAGTGTCATTTCATGCATTACATTACATTACATTACATTACATAGCATTTAGCTGACGCTTTTATCCAAAGTGACTTACAAGAGTAATTGAAGCACATATATTTATGGTACAAATGCTGGTTTTTGTACTGTTTATTAAATTGTTTTTTTTTAAATCAGATTTAAATATACGATCTTGTTCTTTCAGGGACCAGCAGGAAAAAGAGGCGAGCAGGGTCCTCCTGGACTGATAGGCTTTCAGGTGTGTAAAAAACAAACGCTTCATTAGTATAGTATAGTATTAAATAACATTGTTAGCCAGCATATCTAAAAAATAAATAAATGCATGTATAAATTGAACGAATAAATAAAGTGTCTGAGCTTGGGACTTGGGAAAATGACCGACTGAAACAAAATGAGTCCTGTAGCAGAAATAGAGCTCCAAAGCTGGCTAAAATGCCGCTTTCTCAGGCATCATAGACAACAGAGGTGCAGGGATGGTGTTGTGTGAAAGCTACTGAAAATGTTAGTCCTTGCAATCCAGAGCTATCAAGCTACCAGACACTTGCCACAAAAATACAAGATCACATGACCTGTATGCACACTATATACTGCATATACTGTATATATTAAGTCTGTGGCATGCACAGATTGGGAGCTCAGGTGTTAAAACAGTCCAATTACATGAAATGTATAACTAATAGCATGCTGATATTGCACATTTCCATGATTCTCATTTTGGATCTCAATACATCGTGTCATGGCGTATCGTTACACCCCTACTGTGTGCTAAAGTTTTACAGCTCATTGCCTAGCTGCTGTGGGGTGTTGGTGGTCTACCAATTTGAGATAAAAAATTTGATTAAACTGAACTTGTATAACATGTTCACTTCTCAGGGCCTACCTGGACCTGCTGGTTCACCTGGAGAGCCAGGAAAGCCAGGTGATGAGGTGAGCGTAGTATTGTTTATAACTTTTTTCCTTGTCTTTTATAGCAAAAGTGGAATATTTGCCTATACATTGTATAATTAAGCCTTCTTGCTTATCCTGTTAGGGAGTCAATGGTGAAGAAGGTGCTGCTGGTCAGACTGGACCAAGAGTAAGCTCATACTAAATGTATTGTTTGTTGTCAGAATACATATATACTATATACTAGTTTTATGGAGAATGCATCAATTTGCCCTACAGGGTGAGCGTGGAAGCCCAGGAGAGAGAGGAGAGCCAGGGCCTAATGGCCTTCCTGGGTCTAAAGGTGGTGTTGGGGCACCAGGACCTGATGGACCTAAGGTAGTCTAGATAATAAATAAAGATAATAAATGTATAGCAATAATAATATTAATAAAATAATAAAATAATTTTGACAATAAATAGGAATGAAGATACAGTAGATCACTGTTTTGTCTTTTTCTTTACGTCCTTAAGGGTAGTTCAGGACCACCAGGGAAAGGCGGAGAACCAGGCCCACCTGGACTCCAGGGAATGCCAGGAGAGAGAGGGACGCCAGGCCCCGGAGGACCTAAAGGAGACCGTGTAAGTGTGCTTCAGAGTTAGTTTGAACTGAAATGAAATTTAAAATAAATAAAGCCTGAGTGCTGGTAATGGTGAGCATCCGGAGAAAAACACAGAGACATGAGTGTGTGTTTTTTTAGTGAGGGGGTTATGAATGAGGGCAGCGAATGAGGATACACATGTAATTAAAATGTCAGCTTCTTTTATAAAAATGTTGAATGTGTCAAATTAAAAAACGGAAAAGAACATTTCCAACCTGATGGTGGTTATCTTATTATGTCAGGGTGCGACAGGTGAGACAGGAGCTGAGGGAGCTGCTGGCAATGATGGGGCTCGGGTGAGTAATCGTAATAATACTAACAAAACGTTTCGCAGATATATTAGTGTATATCAAATCATCACATAACAGGATAAGGATGTATACATAACTTTTTTTAGGGTCTTCCTGGAGCCACTGGACCTACTGGACCAGCTGGAGCACCTGGAGAAAAGGTAACCCATTCTCTTATTATTTGTTAGTTCCCATCCATGTTTCTATTGTATTTTTTTTTTTTTGCTTATGGATCGATTTGTTTTCAGGGAGAGTCCGGACCCAGAGGACCTTCTGGACCACCGGGTTCTAGGGCAGCATCTGTGAGTGTGCCATGATTTACAGAGAACCCCTAACAAATATAAAGTTATATGTAGATTATACACTATATGGATAAAAGTTTCCAGACTCCTGACCATCACACCAGAACCTGTGAGCACTGTGTTCCACTGGGTTTCCAGTTTCCTGTTGTAATAAACTCCACTCTTCTGGGACAGCTTTCCATTAGCCATGCCATTAGGGGCTGTGGGGATTTGTGTTCATTCAGCTATAAGAGCATTAGTGAGGTCAGGCAAGAAGGCCTGGGGTGCAGTCAGGGTTCCAGTTCATCCCTAAGGTGTTCAGTGGGGTTGAGGTTGAGTTGTGATGGTCAGGTGGCCATAAACCTTTGGCTGTACAGTGTATAATGTGCTCCTTTTCCTGGTTTGGGATTTCAGGGGTCTCCTGGTCAGCCTGGTCCTCCTGGTGCGGTTGGATTCGCCGGTCCTCCTGTGAGTATATATAATCTCATTGTTTATCTATATATTATAAATCTGTTCTTCTAGCGTTTTTGAATGATCTCATTACCTATGTTTTTTCTTTTGCCAGGGTCCTGATGGTCAGCCTGGTGCAAAAGGAGAACCAGGAGAACCCGGTGGGAAGGGCGAGGCGGGGGCTCCGGGTCCTCGGGGAACGGCAGGAAAACCTGGGCCTCAGGTAAGACGTGATGTTTAGAGGTTAAACTTTGAGGTTAACCATGATTATCCTGAAGCCTTTAATAAATACTCATGACTCATTAATGGTATTTTTTGTAGGGAGCTGCTGGTGTAACTGGACTGAAAGGTGCCAGGGGGAGTCAGGGGGCTACTGTAAGTCCCACCATAAAGGTTCCAGAGGATAATTTCAGTATCTATGTTCTGTCACACTCATCCTTTACTCTATTTTCTGGTGTTCTCAGGGTTCCAGTGGTTTCCCAGGACCTGCAGGAGGTGTAGGCACGCCAGGCTCTGTTGTAAGTGTCGGCACAGTAGCGTTATCTCTCACGACTCATTAAAACCATGACCTGTTTTACAGTTGTGGCTTTAAAACATTATTCAGTAACCGAGTCTAGGTCAGGAATGTACATCTGGACCTGCTAAACTCCCCGGAGTTGATAAGATCTCTCAAAAAGTCTTTTCATAGTTGTAATTGATTGTAGACCCCTACACATTTCTTGGACTACACCTCTAATGTTTTTTGCCAGGGTGCAACTGGACAGCCTGGTTCACAAGGACCGTCAGGGAAGAAGGGTGAACCTGGAATACGCGGAGAACCTGGAAGACCTGGAGGTCAAGGTGAGCGTGGAAACGCCGGACCTGCTGGAAGCCCTGGAGATAAAGCCGATTCTGGAGAAGATGGACCACCGGTAAACTAACCGAAGCCTATTTTGCACACTTGGAATATTAAACGTCTTTGCATTTTTGAGTACACTGGTTTCTGAACACTTATGTGAGTTAGGAATAATGTGAGCAAAGGAATTTAGTGTCATTACAATTTGCTTATTAAGGGTAAAGTGCAGTGAGAATAGAGTGCAGGTTGTACAGCTCACTCATAGCCACATGGAAGGAGAAAAGTTTCTAACCTGGATTGAAACATTTCTAATCTTTTTCATTCCTCTTTATTCAACTTTCTCAGGGCCCTGATGGACCTCCAGGACCTCCGGGGTTCTCGGGGCAGAGAGGGCTGGTGGGTATACCTGGTATGAGAGGAGAACGTGGACTGACCGGCCTCCCCGGACCTGCTGTAGGTTTGACCGTTATTACACTCACTGCTCAAAACACAACATGCTGCTCTCAACTAATAATATTATTTCATTCCAAAAAAGTAAATGATAAAATCAGCCTGATTCCTATTAACAGGTCATCTGAAATCACAAATGTACTACTTAGAAGATCACTGTAGAAGATTAGCTTGATTTTTATGCTCCTGATTATTGTAAGACAAAAAATTGTTGGAAAACAAAATCTATGTGACCTCCAGCACTAGCTTTCCAACTGGTCTGTCCGGAAAGTAATGAGAATGAAATTCCCATGCTCCATAGGGATGGAAATGTGTTTTAATCTTAGGGAACAAGAAGAAATCACAAAGAATCGGGTCAAGGCTATAGGGTGGATGTGGAAGGACTGGAATGTTTTTTTCAGTGAAGTGTGACTCGTGATGGAGGATCCACTAAAACGCGATCTGCCAAACCCTCTTCCTCAAACGCTGAAACGCCAAAATTTACTGTTTGGCCTTCTGGTATGAATTCTTTATGGACGATCCGGTGAGAATAAAAAATAAGATAAGATAAAGAGCTTGATTTTTGATTTGCTCATATGAGCTTTCTTTGGGCGAGGTGATGTCGTCATCGCGTGGCATTCAGCACTTTGTCTTTCTGTCTCGGGATCATACTCGAACACCCAGGAATCATCTCCTGTGATCACTCTGTTCAGGAAATTGGGTTAAACGATGGGGGTGACGATAGGGTAGCTTGTCCATAATCTTTCTTTAACATTTCAAGAGTTTCTGATTCACTTTTACTGATTTTCACACAGAATTTGATCGCGTACCCTTGCTCTGAACGTGCTCACTTGCACTGTCTTACTGACGAAGCACTTCAGCAGAGCTTCACCAAAAACAAACGCCTGGGCACTGGGAAGGCTGGAATCCTACTGAAAAACAGGTCCTACTGTTTATCTGAGATCTGACTCTAACTGACCTTGAACCACCATCTCCATGTGTAATCCCTATGCAGCACCGGAATCTCTTTCTCGTTACTTTCCGGACAGACGTCATACTTAGACTTGACCAATTCACATTAGACTTGGTATGATCACATTTCAGGCATTGCGGCACTGCAACTGCAACATGTCTATTTCTCAAGCTGTAGGATCTGACCTTAAAATACAGCTTCAAAATCGTTTTTGATGGTACACTGATTAGTAATCGGGAGAACGGCATCTCTGTCATTACCGGACTACGTGGCTTGGCTGCAGCAGGCACAATTTCCCACAAGATGTGCATTATGCTGTATGGCCCTACATCACACGCCACGAACAACTTTCAGTCTTTAGCCTCTGTAAGAAGAAGCTAGTTCAGAATTCCCAATACTGACATTAATGGAAGAAGCAAGGAAGAGAAAAAGACAGAGAGTCCTTTTCAGAGACAGAGTGAAGTTTTTTCAACTTGCTAGTTTTTGAACAATGAGCCAAGGAAGACAGAGGTTCAGCTGCTAGCTAGACATCTCCAGGTGGTGTTAGCAAACTTGCTAGATAACACACTCATGCATCGGTACTGGTTAAGAAGATAATAAGATACATTTGTGCCAGTGGAGTTATTGTAAAGTTAATTTAACTGGTGGTTCTTTGTCCACTATCTCCCCCCAGCAATCATACACATTATATTTAGGTGTTAGCAGCACATTGTATCTGGTCCATGGTTCATTTGCTTAGCATGCTAAGATTCTGAGGTGTGTGAGGTGAGGAGTCCACTGTATGTATACAAATGTATAGAGAGAAGTAACTCTCTAGCTAAGAGTGAAAAACTGCTATAATGGAAGTGAGAACAGGCGCTAACTTGTTTCGAGGATGTTCAATAACATTATATGTAACTACACAGTAACAGTTTAATCATTGACGAGCTGCTGTGGTGTAAGAGGAATAAAACATTTCCTGGTACAGCTAAATAATCTGTTCAGGTGGGAACAGTACACCTAGTATTATATTCAGTATTATTCTCTTATTCTAGTACAGAATTATAGATCATTTTTGCCACCTTAAATTTTTGGTTCCGTATTCATTATGTTGCACGTATAACTGAGGACCAGCTGTGTTTCTTCTCATTCAGGGCCAACCTGGAAAAGCTGGCACGAAAGGCCCTCAAGGGGTGAAAGGTGGTGTAGGTTCTGTTGGATTACCTGGATCTACTGGGGATAGAGGAGATGCTGGCCCACAGGTTTGCTATTTTAGCTTGTCGGTCTTATACGGTCCTTTGAAATGTCTTGTTCATGTATTTATATTGTACATGACTTTGCTTTTTAAGGGACCTGCAGGAACAGATGGAGGTCCTGGCACTGATGGTTCTCGTGGAATCAAAGTAAGGAAAGAAATCATAATTCTGAAATATATAAGGAATTTCATGGATATGTTTGATGCCCAAATTTCTGTACTGCACTGGGATAACTGGCTGTGTATTTTTTACAGGGTGATAAGGGAGAAGAAGGTGCTGAAGGTCTAGCTGGACCCCAGGGAACCCCAGGAACAACTGGACCAGTAGGGGCTCCTGGAGGTCCCGGATTGAGAGGGGAAAAAGTGAGTTATCTTATAATGCAAACTTTTCTATGTATAGTGTTATACATTGTTATACATAACATCATATCATAAGTTATTAGGATTGAACGTTTCTTCTGATCGCAGGGTACAAGAGGTCCAGCGGGTCCAGCCGGCCAGCCAGGAGCCCGAGGAAAACAGGTCTGTTTAAACCCTCAGATACACAACAAATATAAACACCATCACAGTGCATTCACATTGCAGCAAAGCCGAACACTTCCTTCACCAACACGAAAAAAATGAATGTGATTAGGGATGAGAATGCGCCATCAGTAGTTAAGCATCAGTAGTTTTATAGCATATGCTCTGCCTGATTACAGGGACCTCAAGGCCCACAAGGAGACAAAGGAGAGAAAGGAGACGCTGGTGAGAGAGGTCAGAAAGGTCACCGTGGCTTCACTGGACTTCAGGGTCTCCCAGGAATAGCCGTGAGTACAAGATCATTATAGAGCATGCTGATTTTCATATTATAGGCTTACCCATAAAGATCAGCGATGGTTGTCCTGATAGTACGACCTCTGTCATTTTTCTGAATAAAGGGAGCGACAGGAGACGCAGGTGAGAGAGGAATCGTCGGACCAAGCGGGAAAAGAGTGAGTTGTTAATGTTAATATCAGGCTGTAAAAGCATTCAGATGTTGGCTCAAAAATGAATAGAAAAAAGAATGGAAAATATTTACACTTCATTATTATTAGGGACCTCCTGGGCCTGTTGGACCTGCTGGTAAAGAAGGTGAAATGGGTGTTCCTGGAGCTATCGGGTCTCCTGGATCTCGGGGAAGCCCTGGAGATATCGGACCAGAGGTGAGAACCCGGGGTAGCTACACATACATGGAGAAAGGAAATAAACAAACCATTAAGATTTATTTCTCTGATCTCTTAAGGGCCCCAAAGGAGAACCTGGCCCTCCAGGCCCACCAGGTCCTCCTGGACCTCCCACCACTATGGAGGACGACTTTGATAAAGTCGTAGACTACGATGCCGCACTTGAAAGTCCTTCCCTTCCAGAGTACAACAAAGATGAGGCAATGCCTATAAACGGGTCTGGTCCCGTTCACGTGGACAGCAGCGTCTACACCTCACTGAAGGCTCTGGGCAGCCAGCTGGACAACATGAAAAATGCAGACGGGAGCCGCCATCACCCGGCACGCACCTGCCAGGACATCAAGCAGTGCTACCCGATGAAGAAAAGCGGTAAGGAGTCCACCATAATGTACAAAGAGTCTTTTTCAGAGAATATCGATCCAAATCTCTTGTCTCTGAATGCGCTGTAGGTGAATACTGGGTGGACCCTAATGGAGGAAGTCTGAAGGATGCAATCAAGGTGTACTGTAACATGGATACTGGGGAGACGTGCGTGTCTGCAAACCCGCCCAGCATCCCGCGCAAGAGCTGGTGGAGTTCTGTCTCCAGCACGCCCAAACCTGTGTGGTTTGGAGCCAATATGAACAAAGGAACTAAGGTATATATATATATATATATAGGTACTAAGGTATATATATAGGTATAGATATATACACTCCTGATCAAAATCTTAAGACCAGCTAAAAAATTGGAAGAATTTGCATTTTGCACCACTGGATCTTA
>JAOVYV010000010.1:7131091-7143289 GCA_025674545.1 Hassar affinis
TTTATTATTAATTTATTAATTTTACAGATGCACCACGCAGAACTAGGCTGTAATGATTATTGCTTTTTTTTAATTTTTTTTTTTTTATAAAATATATGACTTAATGCGATGAGTAAGAAATGCAAACGCAGATCATTACACGTTCCAGGACATTAGATAGCTTGACTATTTATTAAATAAATAAATAAATAAATAGATGCAATAAAAAGTGCCAAAGCAGAGGCTATAAATGATATTTGAACACTCTGATGATTCATGCTTCACTTTAGGCTACAGATCTGTTCACTCTGATGCTTTTACTTTCCCGATAAGTGTACAAGGTGACGTATGTGAATTTGTTACGATAACGACGCTTACGTCTACCTTCCTGTTTTTGTTTTTTTTTTTTCGATCAGGCTGACCAGATCCAAAGCGATGTTAATTATGTCATTAGGCCATTTAATGCATTCTGATTTACATTCTGAGTCTCGTTTACATCACCGTTGCTTTATCTGTATCACGCTTCACCCCTGCTGTAATCGATGAATGCTTTATGTAGTTATTTGTTCAGTTTTGCGTGTTAAAGTCAGAAGGACGCTGAAAGGAAAAGGTTTTTGGACCCGCGTCTTTTTCAGACTTTGTGAACTTGTCACGCTCGTAACGTGATCGCGGGATCTGTGCCACGGCGCTATAGCCGGGAGGTCACGGTCATGGTGGTACCAATAACCTGGGAAGGGAGGGGAAAGGAAGCGCTGTTTGGACAGAATTTGTGCGTCCGACGTGGAGGTGAGCCGGTCGCTCTTGCGTCTCTTTGTCTGGATGTGTGCTGCTGTGAAAGGAGAAAAAAAAAAGCTGTGAGTGCAGGGGAGCAGATGTTGAGGCAAACATCCTGACGCGATGCTTTTCTCTTGTGGGAATGCCGCCTCTTCCTCCTCCTGCTCCTGATGCATCGACTTGACAGCTGCTTGATTTCATGGAACCGCTAAGAAGCCATTAGCGGTATCAGTGAATTGAAACGGAACAGTCTCACCCACTCTCCTCTTCCATTAGAAATGTGTCTATTGTTGGCTTTTTCTTTGGGGGTGTATGTGTGTGAGTGAGTGAGTGAGTGAGTGTGTGTGTGTGAGAGAGTGAGTGTGTGTGTGTGTGTGTGTGAGTGAGTCGCAGCTGAGCACACAGAAGAAGACCTCTAATACACTTGTGCTGTTTCCTTTACTGCGAATTAGGGAGAACAAATCTGTCAGGACCTGTTTGTGCTGTTGGGGTTTGAAGAGAGCTCATACTGTGCTCTGTGAAGCACACCCAACGCCACGAAATGTCTCTGGCTGTGGCCGACTTTAAAAAAAAAAAAGAAAGAAGGAAAGAAAAAAAAACTGTCAGTCTCGCCTAAGAGTTGGAGTGTCTGCCTCGCACACCGAGAGCAGGATGTTGTTTTCCTGTCAGGATACGGATAAAGTTAGGCCTGTGCGAGAAAGAAGACGCCCTCACACCCCTCCAGCGTCCAGGAATTTGCAGCAAACAAATCCTGGTTAGTAAGCTGATTAAAGGAAAGAAAAAAACGTGGGTCGTAGAAGTTGTGCAAATGCTCAGTGTGTGTGGTTATGGCCGGCGTAAACTATCCGATATGCACCGTAACGTAATCCTGGAGCGGAGTCTGTTAGGGAAGATCAGCACTGAGGAAGCTGTTGAACCGCCTGCCTCTTAGTCTCTGTGTGTCTGTGTGTGTCTGTGTGTGTGTGTGTGAGAGATATCCTGAGTCACCATGTCCCCCCAGAGCGTAGCGAACGCTCTCAGAACCTCCGAACCAAAACCCTGAATCGTTTGCTAAGACGGTTGTGCCATGTGGCGAGGCCCACCTTGGCACACGGACCTAGCGACAGATTTTAAGGCACGGAAACCAAAAATTAGGCCAAGCCGAGCGAGTTGTGCTCGACAGAGCAAGAACAGATCAGAAGGGACGTGTGAGAGCACGGCGCTGCTGGGCTTTTTTTCCTCACAGTCGGCGTAAACAAGTGAACCCATGACTTTCAGTTTCCCGACAGACTCCTTTGTCTCGACAGAAAATGTTCAGTTGCCTCTGAAACTGGAGACTCCTTCCGTACAGTAAACGGTGATTAGTCGTTATAAAGTGGTTCGTTATTATAGGACGTGCACATAGTGAGCTGGTTACTATGGAAACGCTGGTTAGCGTTCACATGTAGGAAATGAATCAACGACTTTTATGCAGCAGGATGCCTTTATTCCCCCGAGGACGACTTTCGGTGATGACGATAACGAACGACGTATATATGGGCAGGATAACCGCCCAAAAATCCAGCTGTTAACCGCTGGCAGGTCAACGAGCCGCTCGCTTGGACCTTTCCACGCTGTCCGTTTGCACGTCTTTGACTTTAAAGCTAGTCTCTGAGAGAGAGACGTAGACGCACCGTAGCTAACCTGCAGTTCCCAGGGTCGCGGTGTTTACTCCTGCAGCTCGGCGCATTATCATACGGACTGGAGCGAATCACAAGCGGATTCCATAATTGCGGTGCGAACCGCGCTCCTCGTTACCGGCAGGTCGGCTGTAACGAGGACCAGAGGTGCGGCAGAAACGCCTCGCTCACGAAACTTCCTTTTTCTGCAGCACCACAGTTGTGGTTTTTTTTTTTCCCCTCCTCTGCAAAAAAAAAAAACCTGAGCGATGCGCAAGGGCCCGACTTTCAGTTGCAGGCAATTAGCTGCTTTCTCGCCCCGGCGTCCCCTGGGCTTCTATTTATCATTCAACGTGAGAATCTCCTTGACGAAACCCAAGGTTATTTTTGTGTAGGCAGCCTGGGTTCTTGTTTTTTTTTTTTTTTTTTCACAGACAAGGTGAAAAGGTTGATTCTTCCCCGAAGAAAACGGCAGGAGAGCTAAACGAGCGGCACGCACGCCGCGCTAACGCTCCTCTCTTCTTTCTTTCTTTCTCTCTCTCTCTCTTCCTTCTTTCTTTCTTTTTCTTTTTTTTTCCTTTTACTTTGTTTTTGCGTTTGTGCACAGCAAGCCCTGTTTGTGTCTTCAGTGTCGAGCTCGAGTTCTCACCGCCTTTCATCCGCTTTCTTTTTTTTTTTTTTCTTGTGCTATCTCGTTAATCAGTGATGCTGATCTCATACTTTCTGGTCAGCACTCACACACACACACACACTTCACACACAAGGCAGTTGTTCTACTTTTATTTGCTGTCTCTTTCTGCCTTCCGTCTCTCACCTTTCCTAAACGAGGCTTGGAGGAGTGCTTTGACTTTTTTTTTGGTTTGGTGTCTCTGGCGTCTCTCTGGTGCCGCTTGTCCTCCCATCATATCGCTCATGTGCCGGCCATGCCGCGCACACGCACACACACACACACATATACACACACATACACACACACACACACACACACACACACACACTCGAGAGTCCCTGCCGAGATAATGGAGCCCGAGCTGGAAATGCCAGTAGTTTGGCCTATTTGTTCTCCTGCTTATCGCTATATTTGCATCCTGAGCAGAAATAGCAGAGGATTGCAGGAACGGCAGGAGCGGCGTCTCCTCCTGTGTGGAGGGGAGGGAAAAAAAAAGAGGGGGGGAGAAAACAGAGAGCGGGAGGAAAAGAAATGAGATGGGATTTTTTTTCTGGCGCTTTTTAGATGAGCAGAATTTACTGCACTGAGACAGCTGTCTGCAGGACGTGCAGTATTTGACCCCCTCCTTTCCCTCGACTCCCTCAACTCCCATCTACACACACACACACACACGCACACACACATACACGCACACACAGGGATGCTCGAAGACACTCTGAGATTGTGCTTGTACAGCCCCCTCTTATTTATTGATCCAGCTGCATTTAAAATCTGGTCACTGCTGCCACAAAAGGCTTTTCGTTTTAGCTTCGCTGGCAGAGAGCGCCTCAGCCAGGGTTTTAAAATTTATTTATTTTATTACGCATATTTAATTTTCCAGCAGACGCAAAATAAGCGCGAAGGTAGAACAAAGCATGGAGAACCCTACAGAGAAACATGCTGTTTGTGTCATGCTTTGATGACGCACGAGATAAGTAGGAGGTGTGTTTACGTCCCACGTGGGATCCGAGTGACATTAGACCCGCGAACTCGAAACACTGTAGTGACCGGTTGTGTCGCGTCAGTAGTTAGAGACATCGGGAGGCATTTCGACTTCAGAAAGCACTTCCTGTCCGTTTAGACACGGCGGGGCGTACGCGAAGTTAGTTGTAGTCACTTTTAACGTTCCTTTACTCATAAAGATATCGTAAGAAAGTTACAGCTGACACTTTCTTCCTGAAGGAGGACCAATCGTACCCCTTTCCACATGTTCATGCAGTTCCTTTGGGTCTTAATGAAACGTCCAGGACGTTCTTCGGTCAAAATACCACAAGGATTATATAATACAGCTCTCTTGACCACTGCTTTAATTCATTTTATTGAATTTGCGCCATCAAAAATAAAGTTTATCCACTCAGTTGTTCTGTTCTCTGAGGCCAGGAGCGGACATAGCGATGTGTGTTGGTCTGTGCACTTCCACTTAATGCTGATGCGGCTGTGACAATAAACAAATGTTCACAAATGTGATTCTCAAGCTGTGGGTGGGGATATGTAAATGAGGGGGTGGGATCATTCCAGTGTTTGTGATGTAATCTTTGATACAGATTCTGAACAGAGTGATGAAAACACTTTCTTCCTCAAGGAGGACCAATCGTACCCCTTTCCACATGTTCATGCAGTTCCTTTGGGTCTTAGTGAAACGTCCAGGACGTTCTTCGGTTAAAATACCACATGGATTATATAATACAGCTGTCTTGACCGCTGCTTTAATTCATTTTATTGAATTTGCGCCATCAAAAATAAAGTTTATCCACTCAGCTGTTCTGTCTTCTGAGGCCAGGAGTGGACATAGCGATGTGTGTTGGTTTGTGCACTTCCACTTAATGCTGATGCGGCTGTGACAATAAACAAATGTTCACAAATGTGATTCTCAAGCTGTGGGTGGGGATATGTAAATGAGGGGGCGGGATCGTTCCAGCATGTTCGTTTGTGATGTAATATGCGATACAGATTCTGAACAGAGTGATTACTGGCATGTTTTCTGAAATATCCAGAGGCGCAAATAACACTCTCAAAGTCCGTATGTTGAGCGCCGGAAATATCGCGTCTTCAGAAAGGACAACGTACGCGTGGTGCACTCCCACGAGTTTCTTGTATTGATTGTAAAATCACGCACAAGCAGAACGGCAGCGCGGGCCGATTGGCACACAGTGTGTAACGCATGCAGCCATTCACACAGCAGTAAACAAGAGTGTATTTTTAGGTAGAAGATGACTAACCCGAGGTAAAGCCGGAGCTCTGCGGATTAGCGAGCTCGTTTTAGCGCTGCACTTTAAACAAAAGATGTCCAGATTGACGGGGTGGGATTAGGGGCCCGTAATCCAGGCTTGTTCCTGGAGTCCACACACACCACGGATTAGGCCATGGGTTTCAGGCATTGCAGAGTTATCTCACACACACACACACACACACACACACTGGTCGTTTTGTGAGTGACGTCTAAGAATTATTCAGAGCTGTGGTTTAGGCCACGGAATCAAAAAAAGCACAAAGGATAGCGTTTCTGTGATGTGTGTGTGTGTGTGTGTGTGTGTGTGTGTGTGTGTGTGTGTGTGTGTTATGTGCATGGTCGAGTTCATCTCAACCGCCTGAAGTGAAGATCTGTGCCGTGCTTTTTCAAAACTCAGGTGTAACGCACGTCTCTCTTCTTTGCGCTTTCCTTTTCTCCTTCGCTCGATAAACAGAACTGCAGCTGTAGAACCAGTCTGTAACACGAGAGCTGCCCAGGACTGAGATTCACCAGATAACGCCGACAGCTTTTAAAGGGAAAAGTTCAAATCCATTTCGCACCATCTCTCTTTCATCTGAACGTAGCACACCGTCTGACGCTCGCTTCCTTTTACTACGGCGCTCAACAAGCAGCTTCACGTGCATCCACGTCCAGAGTCTCACGTTCACAGGAGCGATTCCGCTGCAGGCGGCTCACCGGGAAAGGAAAGAGCGTTTGAGGAAATGTTTGACTTTGTGTCGACAGAACAGACTGATGTGCTTCATTTACTGGCTGGATTAGCATCGCGTGTACGATGTTACTAACGCGTAATAGAAGTTTATAACAAATACACTGAGGTGCCAGAAAAACTGGTACACAGTTTTACTGGTGTACACACAGTACACCAGTATTGAATTCTGTTACTTGAGGCAGTGTTATATCTCTTTATGTGTGCCCATGATGTGCACAGATGGCGTTGCTGTGGATTTTGCCGTACCAGTTTATCTGGTACATTTTTTGCTGAGAGGCATAACGTGCTGTCTGCCGTCTTCCTCATACACGAGCTCACAGATGCCCGTGATTGGCTGTGGGAGCAAAGGGTGTATGCTCCTCCCACTCTGGATTCGAACTCGTTATAAGTGGTCGCGTTGCCGTCTCAGCTTCAGGTTTGATCCTGAGCTTGTGTGTGTGTGTGTGTGTTTGCAGACTGTGTTCTCTGAAAGTGTAAATGCGTGCTTCCTCTCCGAGGTGAAAGCGTGCACCTGTAGCTCCCAGTATTCCCAGAACAAACTCCAGATCCAAGATCAGCGATGATGAACGAACGTCTGTGATTTCAGTTCTGTCTGTCTTCCTCTAAAACCAGTTTAACACACGTACAGCGCCCCGGCACGAGGAGCGACGCTCGTCTGTGAGCTCCGCATGTAGGTCTTATCCATAATTAAAGATGTGACAGGAGGGGAGCGTTGGAGTAAGGAGTGCTGGTGCTGTCACATGCCTGTGTGCAGTCTGGCGTGCGTGAGGATGGAAACATGCCGCGCTGCTGCGGGTTAGCACCGAGCAGGCTAATTTAAGCACAGGAGCTACAGCGACTTTCTGAAAACATCAGGAGCTCTTCTCATGCGACTCGAGGGAGCAGAGCATCTATCTGCCTATCCATCCATTTATTCATCCATCCATCCATCCATCCATCCATCACTCCCTCACTGCCTCTCAGGATCTCACGTGTCACAGTGTCGTCACGCTGTGCTCCAGCTCAATACCGCCTCACAGCAGCGACACGCTGCTTCTCAACACGCTGCACTAACACCTCCATCTCCATCCAGGCTTCCAGCAGGAGCTCCTGCAAGTTTAGCACCCCAAAGGGATATCGATACGAACTTTCTCTGACCCCAAGCTTAAACGTGTCTTCCAGATTTATACACCAGTATCATGAAGCCTGGTGTTTTTCCAGTAACGATTATCGGCGGATACTGTATATCCGTGCAGCAGGAACAGGAACACATCCGAACCTTAATGCCTTTAATAGAGAGAAAATCACCGTGCTGAGATTCCTGCTCTCCTCTTCCTTTCAGGATAATAACACCGACCTTTCGTTTCACCGCGCTCTTAATATTAGCAAACACGCCGGTCCGATTTACCTATTTTTCTCATTGGGTACACCCGCCGTGGGTTTGGGAAATAATTAATAATTTTGTATTCAGCACCATTCTAAGGTCACGCTTTCACTTTTCCTGACTGTTATTAAGTTTTCCCAGTCTCTGAGACGCCGGAGTGCGCTCGGCTCGCTCGCTGCTCGAGCCACAAGGCAGCGCTTAAAGAAGATTTGTGTGGGGAAGATTTTTTTAGGTTAGTACTTCTGCACCAAAACTGACAGGTGATGTCTAAGATTCTCTAAACAAACCGTAGTTCAGTTCACGTCCCGACTCCATTCCGCCGAATCCCACTGATTCCCATCCCGACTCCATTCCGCCGAATCCCACTGATTCACGTCCCGACTCCATTCCGCCGAATCCCACTGATTCACGTCCCGACTCCATTCCCCTGAATCCCACTGATTCACGTCCCGACTCCATTCCGAGTCGAATCACTTTCTTTCTTTTTTTTTTTTATTTATACATTTTGGATTTTTCCCCGATTTTTTCTCCCTAATTTAGTCGTCTCCGATCCCACCCGTCAGTGCTTCCCCCCTTGTCATGAGAACTGCCAGTCAGGGAGGGCAGGGCCTTCGCGTGCCTCCTCCAATGCATGTGACGCCAACCGCCGCCTCTTTTCGAACTGTGGCTCATGCAACCTTTGGGAGCGGTGTAGCGCACTTGGAGTAGAGCGCTCCCACCCATCTCTTGTATAGACAGTGTCGCGCTGATTGACATGGAGGGAGAACGTATGCTGCCCCTCCCTCCCTGAGAGCACGGCCAATCTTGCTCTCTGAGCTCCCGGCTATGGGCAGCTATAGCATCACCCGGATTCGAACTCGCGATCTCCGGATGATAGGGCGAACGCGTTGTCGTTGCGCCACTCGGGAGCCCCATCGAATCACTTTCTGAAGAGTCAGGCAGGTTTTGGACGATTTCATCCTCGATGAATGAAAAAGCAAGCGGGGAGCTCTGCATAGTGTCCTGCACCGCGTGACGTATAGAACTGCCCACAATTTGGAAGGGGTTCTTCTGAACGTCTGAACACGAACCTGCCATTCTTGAGAATCCGTCCTGATTCTCAAGGTCCTAGTGTAAAAACCCAGCGTACTCAGAATCTCCGTTTCCGGGAGCTTCCTGTGTTTTGTGCTTGGATTTGTGCTGCACTCTAGAGGACGTGTGCTGTCCAGGAGCAGGGTCGTGACCTCCTGCGGCACGCCAGCACCTCGGATCACGTCCCAACGCAGGATCGCTTCAGCTCTGCACTCCGACGCTAAAACACTTCGCTTCCTTACGATACTTTCACACGACGCACACAAAACCAACACTCATCGATCACAGCAGCTTACGCGTCCGTGTAGAGCCCCGGAGGACGCCGTCGCCGTTCCAGCGACAGTTCGTTTTTAAAAAGAGGGGGATTTTTCTCCATGGTAACTGGCAGGGCGATGGAGGCATGGATTGCCTTGATGACGGACGAAAGGTTGAGTCTCGTGTGTGTGTGTGTGTGTGTGTGTGTGTGTGTGTGTGTGTGTGAGGCACGACAGCTGCGTAGGCAGCGGGGTTGACCTTCACACGGTGAAATCTCAAGGCCTGTTTGGTTGCACGGAGCTCTGGTGCTCCTCGTGCTGGACTGACGAGGCCCGACTCCAACACCTCCATCGTGTCTTTAGCGTGCGTGTGATTTAGACAGACTTTGATGCTGCTGTTATGGGAAAACAATCCACAGCAGAGCATTGTGATCAAGCAAACAGCGTAAACTCGGAAGGATTTCTCGGAAAACCGACGCCGGGGGCTCCTTCTGTAAACGTTACATAAACGTCTCCTTACGGAAAACGTTACCGTATCAGTGATATTTCTAGCATGTAGCTGGACAAGTCCCTGCAAGTGAGCTGTTACTATAGAAACGATAAGCTGCTGTTATAGGAAATAAATCAGCCAATCAGAATCCAGCAGGAGGAGGAGGACGATGATGATGATAATGATGAAAAATGCTGAGGTTTTCCTATAATTAAAAGGATGTGTGATGTGTTGCTGAGTATGATGGAAGAGTGTGTGTGTGTGTGTGTGTGTGTTCGTGTGTGTGTGTGTCTGTTGTTTAAGCCCAGTTTTCCCTCAGCCGGCAAACCTTAAGTGAGTCCTTCATTATCTAGTTTATTTGTTTGCTGTGATGTGTTTCACATTTGGGTTTGTGCGTGAAACGCCTTCCAGATGTTGCACAGAGGCAGGCGGCTGGCCACGCCGGTGTTTGTCCTTTTGTTTAACTTTTAAAAAAAAAAAAAAAGGAAGTACAAATGGCTCTCACATGTGGAGCCACCACCGTGGATCGTCTTTCTCGCGCGTTCTCTCCTCCCCTGCTTGCATCTGGTGCTCATTTTCACAGAACTTCAAAGGTGTAAGGGGGGGGTGGATAGAGTGAAGACACGGAAATGAGCGGAATATTAATCCAGCCGCGTCGTCCCAGCTCGGGGTGCTGCCTCGGCTCCCACATGCGTGCAGAAAAATCGCCGGCGTGGCACCGCGTTCATCCTTCATTCAGCTGAGGACAGAGAGTGGTGTGTGTGTGAGGGTGAGGGTGAGGGTGTTAGAGAGAACAAGAGGAGAAGAAAGAGGGGGAGAGACGAACGCGTGTGTGTGTGGTGTGTGTGTCCCCTCTCTCCCGTTAGCGTGTGAGTGATGAGCCGCGGAGCAGGCGGCTGAGGCCGGAGCTGCTCTCAGATGGGGCTAATTATCTGGTGGCCATTTTAGAGGAAGTGTTTACAGAGATGAGAAATGGCTGGATCCTCTTTTAAGGCCCCCTTTTCTCCTTCTCCCTCGCTCCTCCGGCCACCAAGTCCTAATGACTAAACGATGAAAGAAGAAAATTATAGGTCTAAGAATCAACAAGGACAAAAAACCACCCAAAACAACACTGTGTGTTTATTTCACAGCCATGAAGGACAAATCTTCTGCTTTTCAGCTTTGCCGCTGAGGTGACAAGAGACGAGGCCTGAAGGCCTCCAGACACACGCGAGGCAGAGAAAGAGAAAACGTAGGAGCAGCAGGCTTCGTGCAGCCAAATAATCTGACGAGAAGATGAATCACTGCTGTTTGGGGCTCAGTTTCCTGTGCCGAGACGCCTGAATTGTCAGGACTTGCCTGTTTTCCTCTAAAGGCTTCGGTAAGATGGCTGCCTCGAGCCTCCCTGGAGAGTCTCCCGACTTCAGCGTGTGTACGTGCTTTCTGCGTTGCCCTCTGGCCAACAGCATCATCGTTTCGTATTAACTCCCTTCCCTCAGGCCACAGAAATGCAAACTGTACCTTCAGGTCACTTTTTCCAGAGCCGGAAACTGAGAAGAGTGAACCGCTGCACCTTGGCGTGCATGTGGTGTGTGTGTGTGTGTGTGTGTGTGTGTGTGTGAGAGCAGAAGAAAGCGAGAGACGCTGTAATCAACTCGTGTGTACGTTCACAATGTATAGGATGATCGGCATCGCTGATGCGCCTGCCATTATCTCCACATCAGAGCTGTCATCATGGCCGCCGCCGCCGCCGTCCTCTGAGCAGCATCAGCTCCGACAGCACCACCCGTGTCTTTAGTGTCTGTTTCAGGCTCGAATGCAGCGATCCATGATATCGCAGACATAACACGTGAGTGCGTTGTGTGTTACCCCCCCCCCCCAACATAATAATCTTCAGTTTGACCACAAACCCAGACACGTCCTGAAACTGAAATGCTTCCTCCAGCCTCGGGACTTTCTTCATATTTAACCACTTTCATTTCTCCTGCATTTTAAAAAAAGCTGTTTTCCACAAAAAAAAAAAGCGTCATCCACTAAACCGCAATTAGCCGCAGGTAGGAAAAGAGTAGCCGGTGTTAGACATCTTGTTAGACAAAGATGATGAAAATGAGTACAAACGGAGCTCAAGGCAACGAAAAAATTGGTCCTCGCTAGCAGGTCCAGACCATTAAGACTCCCGTGGAGGGGAGTGGGGGCCATGTTTTTATTTTCCGCCCCTAGGCTTTGCGAACGAACGCGTGTTCATCGTCCCGAGCCGAATCCTTCGTCGTCTAGACGCAGCACAGAGCCGCAGACCAGGGGTTATTAGAGGTCATTAAAGGTATTATAATAAACGGTGCTTTTCATTAGGTGTGGTATCTCGTTCGGGGCAGTATTTAATTAACATCGTTCCTCGTGCCGTGTCTGATTTTGTTCATACGCTCTACAATACCAGCAACATGAGACTTTTTCTGCTCTGATCTGGCTGTAAACCTGGGCTCACACACCTTTCCTCCAGAACCGATGAAGATGCTCGTGTTACGTCACCCAAAGTAAAAAAAAACCCCACTAACTGCCCTCTTCCTCATCTCTGAGCTTCTGGAAATCTCCAGTCGGTCAGCGTCACTTTCATTCAGCTCTCTCTCACTATTCACAATTCCAAGCCATGATCTCTTCATCGCCTGACGGCTCTCTTGACTCCAAGCGGAAATCCAGTGTAGCATCGTAGCTGTAACCAATCAGCAACAAGCAGTGCGTTTAGCCCCTCCCCTTCCCCCCCAACACTGTAAAATCCCATCAGTTCCCAAAAGCACAGTTACAGAATTTTCTCTGGTGGCAAAAATTTCCAGCACTTTATTTATAATGTGCAAAAAAAGAGGAACTGACTCAGACTGTGTGCACCGTTTTGTTTGTGGTTTGGTTTTTCTGTTTTGGGTGGTTTTTTTTGTGCTCATGGCTTGTGAGTGTCTGTGTGTGTGTGTCTGTGTTTGTGTGTATGTATAT
>JAOVYV010000010.1:7209845-7220159 GCA_025674545.1 Hassar affinis
GACACTGAGGGGTTTAAACACTCCAGCAGCACTGCTGTGTCTGATCCACTCACACCAGTACAACACACACTAACACATCAACAACTGCAGTCTTTAATTTATTAAAGATTAAAGAAGGGTGTGACTTACTTTTTTAGTATTTAATGCTGTGGAACATCTGTGAGATGAGTTTGAAAAACTTTCTGCTGTCGTCGTGACTGTTGTCATGAACCACGTCTCAGATCTAAAACCCTGTCATTACATTCAAAAGAATTTACTCATCTAGAAAATCTCGAAGGCTGGGAAAACACTAACTGTGATAGGGAAACCAGTGCTGGTTAGAACAGTGTATAAGGGTGCACAGAGCCACAGCGCCATCCTGTTTAGTGTCACATGGTGCTGTACTGCCCCTGCTGTTTACGTTGGTATTACACAATGGGGTGGCTAATTTCTGAGGCATCTTCAGTTAAAAGTGCTTGTCTTCCCCAGGCCAAGTCCATCCTGGGTGATCACCTGACCAACGTGGGTCTGAACCGGGACAACGTATCAGAGGTGCTGCAGCAGTACATGGAGGCGCACTGCGCACAGACGGAGCTGGCTGACATGTCACTGAGCCTGAAGACCAAAGCCTTCCAAGCACACACGCCAGTGCAGAAAGCCTCGGTGCTCGCCTTCCTGGTCAACGAGCTGGCCTGCAGCAAGAGCGTGGTCAGGTACAGCTGTGGGCCAGAGCAGACCCAAAACCACCTGCTCAGATTTTTTGCACTTCTTTAAATATTCATCCAGGAATCCAGGCTGTGTTAAGGAGAGAGGGATTGGGTCGAGGATTGTTAATTATTAATGGCACCTTTGCATTTCTTATGCTACAGAGAGCGACGGGGCAGATTACTCAGCATGTTTTAGCGTTTGAACAAAAAATCACATAGGTGTCTTGTGTAACTGAGATCTCTCTCTCTCTCTCTCTCTCTCTCTCTCTCTCTCTCTCTGTCTCTGTCTGTCTCTCTCTCTCTCTGTCTCTGTGTGTCTTTCTCTCTCTCTGTCTCTGTGTGTGTCTCTCTCTCTGTCTCTCTGTCTCTGTGTGTCTCTCTCTGTCTCTCTCTCTCTGTGTGTGTCTCTCTCTCTGTCTCTCTCTCTGTGTCTGTCTGTCTCTCTCTCTCTCTGTCTCTCTCTCTCTGTCTGTCTGTCTCTCTCTCTGTCTCTCTGTCTCTGTGTGTCTCTCTCTCTCTCTGTCTCTCTGTCTCGGTGTGTGTGTCTCTCTCTGTATCTCTCTCTGTGTCTGTCTGTCTGTCTCTCTCTGTCTCTCTGTCTCTGTGTGTCTCTCTCTCTCTGTCTCTCTCTGTCTGTCCATCTCTCTCTCTGTCTCTCTCTCTCTGTGTCTCTCTCTCTGTTCATGTGTGTGTCTCTCTCTGTCTCTGTCTGTCTCTCTCTCTCTCTCTCTCTCTCTTTTTTCTGTCTGTCTCTCTCTCTGTATCTCTCTCTCTCTCTCTCTCTTTGTCTCTCCCTCTCTCTCTCTCTCTCTCTCTCTCTCTCTCTCTCTCTCTCTCTCTCTGTGTTTTCATGCCCAGTGAGATCGATAAGAGCCTGGACCAAATGAACGTGCTGAGGAAAGACGAGTGTATCGTGGAGGGAAAGCTCAAAAAGTGAGTCTTCAGCCTTTCATGCAGATTTAATAAAGGCAGATTTATCTAAAACAATGCTGTACAAAAGTCTTAAGTCTTAATCTCATGCGTTATTTTACCACTGAGCCGCTGTGACTTTGCGTACAGGTTGAAGAACGTTCACGCAAAGCGCACAGGGAAGCGCGAAGGCCCCGGAGGGGACGAGCCTCACGCCACGGGCACGCCAAGCGCTGGACATAAGCGCAAGAGAAAGGCTGGGGACAGCGACGACGATGAGGACGAAGACGAGGACAGCGACGAGGCTGTGGACGACGAGGACGAGGACGACGAAGAAGAAGTGAAGAAGTCGAGGAGGGTAGAGACGTGCGATGAGGTAAGCGTCGGCACTCGGCGGGAGCTAAACGTGAGCTTAGTTAATCCCAAAATGTTTCCTCTGATCATATGTGTGTGTGTGTGTGTGTGTGTGTGTGTGTGACTTAGGATGAAGGCGATCAAGCTACGAGTTTAGAAGAGCTAGAGAAACAGATCGACAAATTGTCCAAGGTAAACACACTCACATGCAGTCGGTATTAAACAAGCACCTGCACACACAGACATGCTCACACACACACACACTCTTTTTCTATGTGTTTGTACGAGTGCAGCAGCAGAATCTGATCAGACGGAAGCTGTTCGAATCGTCTCACGCGTTGCGCTCCATGAACTACGGACAGGACCGCTACCGGCGCCGCTACTGGGTTCTCCCACAGTGCGGAGGCGTCTTCGTGGAGGGCATGGAGAGCGGAGAAGGTAACTGAGTGTAAACCGGCAGCGTAAATAAATTAAACAGTTTGTTCCACTTCCTGCCAGGGACTTGAAGATCATGAAGTCTCTTAAAGGTGATGCTTTTCTCCGCCATCGTTATTTCTACCCATTAAGTAATTACCTGGTAATCATTTACTCTTAACTTGACATTACAGCACACACCGTGTGGGTTTTACTGCCTTAAATAGCAATTTAGGTAAACGCCTTGACAGTTGAAGTCATTAGACACCTTAAAGAGGGAAAGTTGAATTAACTAAAGGGATGGCGGTACAGATGACTGCACATTAGACCTAGACTCGTTGTTCTATTTTCTCACCCGTGAACTAAGAAGGATGCAAAGTCTTGCACTACTTTAATGAATATATTGTTTAATAATAATTGTGAAGCGAGTAAGACGTGATGAAATGAACTGAATGAAGCTGAAGACGTGTTTAACGTCCTAGAGTAATCACGTCAAACCTGCACGAACCAAGCCATACGGTCTCTTCACAGGTCCCGTGGAGCTGGAGAAGGAGCGAGAAAGACTCCGCAACTTTGAGCCGGTGAGGATCAAAGAGGAGCCACAGGAAGAGGAGGAGGAAGAGGAGGAGGAGGAGGAGGCGCAGACGGAGGAGGTGAAGCAGCAGCAGCAGCAGCAGCCGGAGGTGCAGGCACAGGCTCAGGTAAAGCAGGAGGAAGAGCAGCATGCTGAGAAGGAAGTGAAACAGGAAGACGAGAAGCCCTGCTCGCCGGCAGACAAGATCCAGGAGAAAGACGCTCAGCTTTTAGACTCCGCCTCCTGTCCTCTCAAGGAGACCCCAAACCAAGCGGCAACCGATCTTGCGTCCCTGTGCCATACTCCTGACATCAGCATGACGACTGTGACCGCGGAAACCGCATCAGCATCATCTCCAACTCATTCTACCTCCAAGCCTATTGTACTGTGCAGCACTCCTGCGGACTCCATACCTCTCCTCGCTCAGTTTGGTGCTTCTCCTCTGCAGTTTGGCATTCCTGTGTCCCTGCAGAATCATCAGCACCTCCTCGCTAACGATCAGCTCCTGCGCGTTTTGACGGAGCGCAGCGGACACTGGTTCAGCCTCCTCCCTCGTTCTCCCTGCGACGACACTTCTGTCGTCCAACCCCCCACGCCGACGCGCTCCTCGGCTCAGCCTGCCGGTGTCCAGCCCAGGAGCCCGCCTGCTACTTCCTGCTCCCCACACCAACACCTACACCCTCCGTCTGCCTCCAGCAGCCCCCTCAATGCTGCTCACGACGGCCTGGGAAACCTCACCGTCTCCCCTCTGCAGGTAGGCGCAGACTCTCATATCTCTCTCATTATATATATATACAGTATATATAATTAACAGCTTCCTACATTACCCACAGTGCTGTTTGACTACCTGCAGTCAGTGGTGTGACAGGATTTAGACTTCACTACACCTTTATCTAAAGAATGTGATGCAGCGGCGCTTTAGTCTGCCCAGCTCTCGACTTCTTCATTTGTTTGCTAACGCATACTCCGTCTCATAGCTACCTAACCTAGCTGAGTCTCATCTGTAGCTGCATTGCATTCTGGGATTTTGAGTCCAGCATTTGCAGCAACTTTTATGCTTTTATCTCCAGTTCTTCAACACTGGATTTCTTATGAACAGGACAGCAGGGGAACACGGTGTGAGAGAGAACGAGACCTCGTGCTTTTGATTGAGAAGAGGTTTACTTTAATGCGATATGGACATTTGTACTGTATATAATTATAGGTTTATGTGATCATTTGTCTTCAGTGGTATGATTGTCTGAACGTTTCCCTTTTCCCTGTAGGTAAAACCCGGTGGTGCTTTGCTGCCTTTGCCCATGTGTGGATGGTCAGGTGGGGTGATCAGCCCCAACCTGCCCATGTGCAGCAGCCCTATGCCTCTTTGTCCGCTCACTGAGGGCAGTGCCAGCCCCCTGTTAGCCCCCAGTGTCTCCACCAGCAAGAGCGGCTCTCCTGCGCCCCCTGGGGACAAATCGCTTTCTGCAAACTCGCCTGCTATAGATCTGCCACGCAACCATGACCAGCCACAGCCTCAGCCAATTCCAGAAGGTAATACATGCACACACACACACATGCACACACACACACACACACACACACACACAGTACATACTACCTCAGTAGACCAGGTGTACACTCATTATGGTGTGTGTGTGTTGCAGACATGCTGATGGGCTGGTGGAAAATAACAGACATGGAGGAGCTGCAGACCCTGGTGAAGACGCTCCACAGCCGAGGCGTCAGAGAAAGAGCGCTGCACAAACAGGTCCAGAAATCCATGGAGCTCATCTCACAGACCTGCAACAAGAACAAAGAGGGTGAGGGACCTCAAACATACACTTCCTCCAAAAGTCCATTCTTATCGGCTCCGTTTTAAGACTTGAAAAGATCACCAACTGGCCTGATGGAAATTTTAATGCCTTAAACGAGACTTAAAGTGAACGTGTCGATCGTTGTAAGACATTAAACAAGCTAATGAGGCGTTCAGTTGTACATTAAAGGGGACCACCAGCCAGCGAATTCGGGTCTGTAGACAAACCATACACAAACGTTTGCACTTGATGCTATAGCTAGAAAATTAAACTAAGCTTGTAACACTAAAACTAATCTTGTAGCACTAATTGCTTGACATCGTTTTCCTGTATCAGCACATGCCGAATTGTCTTCTTCGCCTTCTGTCTACGATTACAGCAATTGCTTATTAAAGTAGGATACGTCATGCTTTTTATCCATTTATAGTTACATTTAATGTTGTGGAACACGTGTGAAAGCAGATAAGTTCCTGATATCACTTAGGGTAGAGCAGCTGTAGAGCTGGGTGGATGTAGCACTCACAGGTCATCTTCTGCTCTGTGTGTGTGTGTGTGTGTGTGTGTGTGTGTGTGTGTGTGTGTGTGTGTGTGTGTGCAGTAGCTGTGATGGAGGTGTCGGAGCTGGATGAGGGCCAGGTTTCTGTGGAGACGCTGCAGGAGTGGTGTGTGGAGGAGCAGGCAATGGAGACGGACATTGCCTTACTACAGCAGGTGGAGGAGCTTGAACGCAGGGTCACTTCAGCCAGCCTTCAGGTCAAGGTATATTAAAAAGAAAAATGTGTGATAATTGTGTGTGATTTTAAATTCAAGATCAAAATGCTCCAAATTTACATTGTAGTGCTGTTTTGAGCATACCTTCATCATTTAAATTAAAAATGCAAATTGAAATCTGCTGTCTGAAATAGCCTAATCATGATCCTGTCTACCTTTCTGTATTTGAATCTCAATTTTTTGTTGTCATACCCAGGGCTGGATCCACCCGGAGCCCCAGTCGGAGAGGGAGGACCTGCTGTATTACGAACACAAGCCCCTTCCAAAGGCCTGCCCGGGGGCGGAGTCACAGGAGGAACGGAGCTTGGAGAAAGGCCTGAGACGGCAGCCCAGCAACCCGCTGGACATCGCCGTGATGCGCCTGGCTGAGCTGGAGCGCCACATCGAGAGAAGGTACCTGCGGAGCCCCTTAGGGACAACCATCCAGATCAGGCTGGATAATGTGGGGACGGTCACTGTGCCCGCCCCCGCGCCATCCACTAGTGCTGGAGGGGAAGGGTAGGTCATCCACGCAGCCAGCCTTCATCTCTCATCCTCTCCCTCTTCCTCCTGCTCCTCCTCCTTCTCCTCCCCTCTCTTCTGGCTGGGGCGGCTGTGCTTGTGGCGTGTGTGTGTTCACTCGGGGCCCAGTTTATCGAGGGCTTCCATGGTTTTCGGTTCAGACATTAACACTTGCATTTGAGTTCTTTTCTGTTCTTGGCTGCATGTACTTGTTTTTTTGTTTTTGTTTTGGTCATTTGTGAAAAGGATTTCTCTTTGCTGTTGTTTTGTGAGAGCATGGTGCATTTTAACCACGAGCTTCATTTCCTCTGCGAAATTTTCACTGGACGTTTTTGTCACACACTCAGTGCCATTCCACAGGATGTGTGTGCGCTTTATTATAACAATCCCTATTTAGACTCCTTTTATTGCCTTTAGAGGACTGTAACCATGTTTTGTCTGTAAGGCCAGTGTTATACGCGGTGCGTAATTCAATATGGACCTGTGAAATATTCAGGCTGTTCAGGCAGCTGTTTCTCAGTGTGGAGCGACACGTAGACTCCAGACACTGGGGTCATAAAACACGTAATAATCTCATCATCTCAAACAATCTGAGCGAACTATGGAGCAGACAATCATGAAGAGAGCACAGCTCTTATATACGGAGTGCAAGTGTGTTACATTTCAACAGTAGGTGGAATTCTGTAAAAAAAAAAAAGCGTATTAGCTTATTGGCTGATGATTGATTAATGTTTTTGATTAACTTTTTATGTCACTTTGATAACTTATGAAGGACAGAAGTGTAATAATGCACACAGACATTCATCAGTGTGGTCACTAAATTATAATCTTAATAAAGGAGAATGTAGCACAAAAAATGTAATTTAAATGAAGTTTAACTGTATTAAATTCATCATCGTGAGCTTCATGACGAAGCATATGTCCAATTTTCTGATGATAGAATGTGTTAAACATTTTAATTATTTATTACTGCCTCTTACCGTACAGTAATAAATAATTATTTATTACTGACACCTCCACCGGATATGATGACGTCTGTCCATCTTGTGTCTGCATACATGTACTTACCACCCCGTATAATGCTGGACTTAAGGCTCTAAATGTATACGTGTGTATGTGTATATAGGCATGTGTTTGTGCCTGTTTGTAACCTGTCTCTGCGTTGTTGTGTCTGTTAGGGGTGAGGAGGAGATCGCTCCGGGGATGAAGGTGTGGAGGAAGGCTCTGAGTGAAGTGAGGAACTCATCACAGCTGGCCATGTGCCTGCAACAGCTGCAGAAGTCCATCGCCTGGGAGAGATCCATCATGAAAGTGGTGAGTGTGTGTGTGTGTGTGTGTGTGAGAGAAATCTCAGACTCGGGTTCGGTGACAATCTGTGCACAATGATGAAACAGCATGCATTTTAACTGTGCATGTACTATGGTGTGTGTGTGTGTGTGTGCAGTACTGCCAGATCTGCCGTAAGGGGGATAATGAGGACTTACTGCTGCTGTGTGACGGCTGTGATAAGGGCTGTCACACCTACTGCCACAAGCCCAAGATCAACGCCATCCCTGAGGGAGACTGGTACTGCCCTGCCTGCATCTCCAAGGTAACCGCCTCCGCCTCCTGTCACGTCCCGACCTCACACACAGCCTGCTCTCGGTGCATTCGGGGATGCAGTCTGGTCAGGGATCTTTCTTCCCTTTATATAACACTGAATAATAACAGGACGTGACCTGAGCAGTTATACACAGCGTGACAACTGTCAGTGGCATGTGCCATTTCTATCTCGGATTACATTTAAATATTACGCCTTTGGCTGGCACCTTCATTTTTGCAAAAAGCCTGAGGCATGCTGGGTCAGAGTGTCATAGCAGTTTATACATCCAAATGGGTGCAAGTCTTAGCGGTAAAACGGCCGTTTCCTGTTAGAGAGGATGATTTTGGATGTTAAAAAGTTTAGGAGCTGAAACACTACAATAGCCGTGCAGAAGAAGTACAGAGAACTGGAGTCTAGATTAGAAAACTGCAGAAAGTTGCCAGTATGGTGTCTGTGAGCTGTTTATTAGAGTTTTTATTAAGCAAATGTCTGGCGAGCAGAATGTCATTCCCCGCCTTACAACTTTCACACATGCACGACTTGTGAGCATCTTGGCACAAGTGTTAGAGTATTCAGAGTCTAAACAGGCTGGAAAATTAAAAACTTTTCAAAACAATCGAAACTCCCAGGAGGGGTTGTCTCAGTGTCTAGCTCTCAAATGAATTATACTGAATAATTTATCCTAACTCCTGAATCGTATTCTCTAACTAAATAAGACGCTGGAACTTTATGAAATGAAGACAGCAGGTCTTATGGACTGGAAGGGGGGAGTTCATTTCCTTCACTGTCTGTCTTGCTGGAAATAATCTGGTGTGTTGCATTGTAATATAAAGAAAGGTGTGTGTGTCTGATAGCGATACCTTGGCACTTGGTAATGCTCCCACTTTGACTTCTGAACACACGCTAAGGGCATACGAGATGAAGTTCGCGTAACTTCAGGGGATTTATGAAATCAGAAGAAATGATTGACGCAATCCGTATTCCCCAGGCGAGCAACCAGTCCCTTAAGAACAAGAAGCCTCAGAGTCGTGTGCAGTCCAGCGCAGGGGGGAAGAAATCCTCAGAGACGGCCAAGAAGAGCAAGAAGCAGCAGGAGGCATGCGAGGAGGAGGAGGCAGGTGGAGGCAGCAGCACCAGCAACAGCAGCCCAAAGAAAACAGCCACAGCTTCCAGCCAGGCGAAAAAGAGTTCGCCCGCTCCTCCCGCTGCCAAACCCGAGAGCCCGGCCTGTGTGAAACGAGCCAAAACCGCCAGGGACAACAACCGTGACCTGGGCCTCTGCAGGTATGGCATGCATTCAAAAAGAACATTTAAACTCGTTTATTCTTTAAATACGGCAAAGCTTACGACAAGCTTACCACATAAGTCAAATACATATTAACTCATATTAACTACGCGTCCTACAATGTCTGTAATGTTGCAGAAAGTGACAAATATATACGTTTTATGGCACGAAGAACAACTGTA
The DNA here is from genome assembly GCA_025674545.1 of Hassar affinis. Classification (NCBI taxonomy): domain Eukaryota; kingdom Metazoa; phylum Chordata; class Actinopteri; order Siluriformes; family Doradidae; genus Hassar; species Hassar affinis. The sequence goes on from JAOVYV010000010.1 coordinate 7,218,897, forward strand.
GCTCGTTTAGTGCGTTGGATGTTTTCTGACATCTGTTTCTCTGGTGAAGGATTCTATTGGCTGAACTGGAGCGCCATCAGGACGCCTGGCCCTTCCTCACACCCGTCAACCTCAAATCGGTCCCCGGGTACCGCAAAGTCATCAAAAAGCCCATGGACTTCTCCACCATCCGCGAGAAGCTCGTCAGCAGCCAGTGAGTCCCCATGTCCTCCTCTGATCGTGTGCTTTAGCAGTTCCTTTCTTCCGAACTGAATCAGCGCCTGAATATTTGATTCATTTGATTCAGAGAATCATAATTTGACTCGGCTGACCCCAGTTTTGTTTAATTAGGTACCAGAACCTTGAGACGTTCATCATCGACGTCAACCTGGTGTTCGACAACTGCGAGAAGTTCAACGAGGACAACTCGGACATCGGCCGCGCGGGCCACAACATGAGGAAGTTCTTCGAGAAGAGGTGGACCGAGCTCCTGAAGCAGACTAACTGACCCAGTCACCGCGCTCCGCTTTTTCCGAACCCTCCCGGGACGTGGAACTCGGATCGGAATTTTCCTCCCAGCAAAGCAAAGCGCCGTTCTCAAACCTGAACACGTCACACACACACACACACACACACACACACAACATTATATATATCTATACACACACCTACACACACACACACACACACACACACACACACACAACACCCCAAAGAGACACAGGACAGAGGGTGACTTTGTGCAATATCATTTCCTTGTAGAAAAGAGTAATCGCACTGAAATCTTCAACCGTCAGAGCTGTATCTAGGAGAAAAAAAAAAAAAACACTTTCCACTACCTGTAAATATCATCATTTTGTTTCTTCTGTTGTTTTTTTTTCTCTCTTTTTTTTTTTTTTTTTACTTTATGGTTAATATTATAGTGAATGTATTTAATTTTTTTAAATGATTATTTATGACAAAAAAAAAAAGGTCCATTCTTCATTTTCTATGAAAAGGAAGAAACAGTGCAAACTGCTTTTAAAAAAAAAAAATCGAATGGAATGTTTATTTGTATGTGTGAGGGTTTTATTTTTTTGTTTTTTGTTTGTTTGTTTGTTTGTTTGTTTGTTTATTTGTTTAAAAAAAATTCCTCTCCAAATATGAAACGAAGCCAAGAAAAGAAAGGGACCTGTTTACACCACTCCGGGCCATCCGACATCATCCCCTTATACACACACACACACACACACACACACACACACGGATGAGCAGTGACCCCCTCAACCCCCCCACCCCCCACTC
>JAOVYV010000010.1:7271184-7278684 GCA_025674545.1 Hassar affinis
CAGAGTTGCTGGCTGGGCACCGGCTCCCCCGTGACCCCGTAACTGGGAATAAGCGGTACAGAAAATGACTGACTGACTGACTTTCAGAAAAGACAAATACGCCATTTTTCCACATAATCTCCCTGCATTTCAACACACTTTGTCCATCTGCTAAAAAGCTTTCATACTCTCTCATTACAAAAATGTTTTAACCAAACAGGTGATGGTCTGGTGGCGTCCCTATAGTCCTGATCTTGCCCCACCAGACTATCCCCTGTTTGGTTAAATGAGAGAGTATGAAAGCTTTTTGACAGATGGACAAAGTGCATTGAAACGCAGGGAGATTATGTGGAAAAGCGGCGTATTTGTCTTTTCTGAAAGTTGATTAAAATGAATTGTAGAGCCAGAGTGCGGATAATTTGTGACTCAGCCTTGTTTATATGGTAGCAGTCCTGGGAACTTCTTTTGGCATCAGTAACGTTGTGGAGACGGGTATTCTGGCACTTGCTTGTTTTATCACGTGAACGCTTACCTTTGCTTGAGGAGGTCAATGGCATTCACACACACACTACAAATCACGTGCGACTAGATACGTTACGGTATGGTACGTCTCTCAGAAAGTGGTCAGACCACGAACCGTGTTCACGCCTGCATGTAATCGTATCACCTGCGAGCGCCGGCCGACAGAGTTCCTGTCTCATAACACAGCGATGTTCATGGTTAGAAATGTGGGTGTGCTAAATAAGAATAAGAACGTCCCCCTTGTTCTCATCTGTAGAAGATCTAGCAGCCCTAGATCCAGTTCTGTCCTCTCTGTGCCTATCTCTATATAGGTCAGAGTGATGGGTTTTGTGTGTGTGTGTAATCAGTGTACTGGAGCTCTGGTCTCCTGAGAGCAGCCGCCTGCCAGCAGTCCACTGATGAAGGACTCTCATCTCTCCACCCACTTCAAACGTGCACTCATACTGTGTACACAAACACCGTCATACACACACACACACACACACACACGTACACACACACAAACACTCTCTCTCTCATCCCTCCCCAACAGCTAAATGCCCTTCATCCAGTCAGATGGAGAGTGATGCACCTGCTCAGCAACGTTTCCTCCACCCGTTCCAGCATCTTTCATCTTCACCAGGACGATCTGCGCGACTCGCTCGCACGCCGAGATTCCTACACGCCTCACCGCGCGCACGGATTGGTTTTTTTTTGGTTTTTTTTGATAATGATAATCAGCACTCTATACATCACCACAGTGTATCCATCAACAGATGATTCAGGACACAATACCAGGGCCAAACACAAACAGCAAACACACACACGACGCGGTAATTAATATGCAAATGTGTCTCATTTGAATAAAAAAAATGAAAAAACAGTCATGGATGATGCTATGCGGATTTATGAGCGTCGTATTAGGAATAACCAGAACCGGCTTTCATTTTTAGAAAAAGAAGTTGTGCCCAGACAGGGCAGAGTCTCGAGTCCATGTGTATAAATAATCAGAATGTGGATATTCAGGGAAAAGGTTTAGCAGCAGGAGACCCAAGCCAAGAATAACCACTACTTTTTTGGGGGTTTTTCTTGGGCACATTGATCCATAAAATGCAATATAAGCTTCTTAGGACTGATTTAGATCCCTGATACACAACATTTGCACACACACACACACACGCACACACACAAGCACACACGAACCACATAAGAGCTGGTCTGAGTGCTAGACCCGTTACGAGACCGTAACTGATGACTAATGTTAAAAAAATATATTTATATTTTTGGAAGCCGTGCATAAGAAAGCAAAAAGAAGGCATGCAGAGCTTCATAACCCCAAACACACAGATAAACAAGTTCCAAATCATCCCGAATGCTGTACGCCTGCAGCCCGGTGCTGCTCAGTTCGAAGCTGCATCGTGCCACAGGTGAAAAGTCGAATGTGCTTGTGTGTGTTGTTTGTAATTGTTAGTGTACACACACACACACACACACACACACGTGTACCTGGTTTCTCTCCTCCATGACGGTGTGCGATGAGGCGGGGATGGCGTCTCCCAGTAGGAAACCCAGCCGTGTCATCAGTTCCTGAGCAGCAGGGGAGGAGCCAGACTTAGCTGGCAAGAGAGGATCTGTCTCACACACACACACACACACACACACACACACACACACACGAAAAAAGGTAAGAGTGATGATTGCACTCACGCTTACTACGTGTCAATCTAAGTTACAGGTATTAGAGGCAGCCCCCCATCCCCAAACACACACACACACACACACACACCTAAACATTACATGGTAATATTCCTGTTAGAATTCTCTGCAGCATCCCAACTCACCGAGATCCCCGCAGCAACTGGAGCTCCTCTCCTCTTCCTGTTTCTCTCACAATCACTCCCTCGATCACACAGCCTAGCCTTCCTCTCTCTCTCTCTCTCTCTCTCTCTCTCTCTCTCTCTCCTCACTTTCTGTTCTCCCTAAACCGGCACACCCTCCCTCCCTCCCTCTCTCCTGCTCGGACCACTCCGTTCTTCCAGCTGGATTAAAGATATAGAAGCTACAATAAAACCGACTATGTACCTCAAGCCCGCGTGTGTGTGTGTGTGTGTGTGTGTGTGTGTGTGTGTGTGTGCGCATGTTTTCTCCTCTCACGATGAGAGGACGGGCTTTGAATGTGAATGAACTGTATTCTGGTTCGCTGCAGTCTCTCTCTCACACACTCTCACACACACACACACACACACACAATAACCCCACACCGGTTGCATGTCTGCTGTGCAACAGCTGTATGTGCTTCCATGATACAATATTACAATATCCACACACACACACACACACACACACACAAATATATATTTATGAAATGAAAACTGGAGTTTTTACACGGCTATAAAAATGCAAATTTGATGAAAAATGGTTTACACCCCGGAGGACTGTGGGACACTGAGCACCAACACACTTTCATATTTGCAGTCTCTCTCTCTCTCTCCATTTTTCCCTCTCTGTCTCTCTCAGAGTGTCTCTCTGTCTATGATTCTCGCTCTCTCTGTCTCTCTCTCTCCCTCTCAGCCTATTTCTTTCTGCCTGTCTCTTGGTCCATCTTCCTCTCCATCTCTCCATCTCACAGTGCATCTCTCATGCTTAGCCTGTCCATCTTTGTCTCTCTGTCCACCTCTCTCCTTCTGTTTCTCTTCATCTCTGTGCGTCCAACTATCTTTTTGTTTCTGTCTGTTAATCTGTCTGTCTCTCTCTCCCCATTTCCCTGTCCATCTCTGTCTGTCTCTCTCCCCATTTCCCTGTCCATCTCTTTCTGTCTCTCTCCCCATTTCCCCCCTTTCTCTCTCTCTGGCCGTGTCCATCTCTTTCTGTCTCTCTCTCTCTTGGTCTGTTTCTCCCTCCCTCAGCCCATATCTCCCTCTCTCTGTCTCTGTTCATTTGTCTTGCTCTTCATCTCTGTCTCTCTCCCTGTCCATCTCTCCCTCTCTTTAATTGTCCCACAGTGCATCTCTCACTCTTCCTCTCTCTCTGTCCACCTCTCACTTTGTCTGTCTGTTTCTCTTCATCTCTATCATCTCACCATCTCTTTGTTTCTCTCTGTTACCCCCTCTCTCTCTCTGCCTCTCTCATCCCTGACATCCCATCAGTCCGCCTTTACACACCTCCTCATGTCTTCATTTGTTGTTGGACAGAATTGTTGAGCTTCACACTCGCAGTAGAATCTGATCTCAGTCTCGGTGCAGCGGCGCTTTATTCGTTTAGAGCTGATAATAATCCTAAAAGCCAAAATCAGGACCTTTTGCTTGATGCTGAAATTCATGCGTAATTCATCTAATACTGAACTTTTATTGTTTCGCTTTTTTCATTTCTTTTTTTTTTTACAAACCATATTCATCAATTTTAATGATGAGGCATGATGCATTCTCAGCCATTTACACTCCTAAACGATTTCCCCACACCCGTATCATAACACCCACCAGGGAATGTGAGGCAAACACGTCCTTTCTCTACTACACTGAGCCGCAGGGCAGCGAAACACACTCGGAGGAAAGAGCTAAGAGCTATCCGCCACCTTCCGCATACATGAGCTCAGAGTCACACAGGATTGGCTAGCGTCACTATGATTGACAGAAGAGAGTGAGTATGCCCCTCCCACCAAGACAGTACAGCCGGTTTTACTCTCTAGACTCCCGGCAAAGGGACGGCTGTTGCACCGAGCACGTGATCTCGTTCTTCGGGTAGAGCTCGCTGAATCCGTGAGCTGTCCGTAAATGTATTTAGAGTGCGAGGGCAATATCCGAATGCCAGTTCTCTGCAGATGTCCACTTTCTCTCGTTTATCTATGCCTGCCAAAGAAGACAGACCTCCCAGAGAGCCCCCACCTCCTGCTCACACTGTGTGTGTGTGTGTGTGTGTGGATAGGAAATAGCTCAGTGTACACACACACACACGCAGAGTTTGATGTTTGCTTGGCCAAAACTCCCATGCAGAAACCTTTCAGATTACAGACAGAAGTAAAATGTTCCACTATTTAATCACAGTGACTATAGAAAAGCTGACTGCATTGAAGGTCTCCATGCAAGCGAAAAGTCTTTATGAACATTTTCTGTTTATTTTGTTCATCCGTCCATCCATGAATCCATCCATCATCCTCTTCCTGTTCTTCTTCAATCTCGCTCTGCTCACACTGTGCTCCCCCCCCCCCCTTCTTAACACTGCAATCTATTTGCATGCTAAAAATCTGCTCTGTCACCTCTCCCCCTTTCCTCACCTCCATCCTCCATCCCTCGCTCCCTCTCTCGACATCATGCCCTCACTCCTTCACAGACAGAATTAAAGGACATGAAATAAACTCCAAAAAATTGGGATGGAAAGATGAGACCATGAAGATGTTAGATTTACTAAATATACATGTAAGGATAAAAGAATACGAATCCATGAGAGACAGAAGGAATGGAGGATAAAGTAAGAAAGTGGTAGGATAAAGCTGAGAGAGGGAAAAAAAAAAAAAAGAACGGCAGTCTGGAGGCATGCAGGGACATCTGTTATCACAGGATCCGAGTCCAGGAGAAGAACTAATGCTATCCGCTTGCTAGCAGCACAAGCGTTCTCTACTCATGTCTCAGACATGCAGACACGCAGAAACTGGTTCCACTCGAGAACATCTCACGAGCACATGAGGTCTTTCATCTTTCTATGACAAGACATGCTGATCATTAGGTTCATTTCGAGAATGGCTTCTTATGGCCTTCTGTCTAAAACAGGACACATGGGGTGTTTGGGTTCATGCAGTTCTTACTGCCCAGGACCACAACAGCTCCTTGGGAATATCTCGGGACTCCTCCACGTTGCCAAGCTTCATCAATCTCCAGTCTGCAGGAGCCATTTAGTATGAGTCTGTTTACAAAGACACTCCAAAAGCCTGTCTAATGCACCAGTGTGATGTCAACCAACTAGCTGGTTCTTCTCCAACCTGTAACCACAAAGTCTGAAGCATGGGCTTGTGTAGACTCTCTTTGCATGTTGTAGCATTCCAAATTCTCTATGAAGACCAAGGACGGCCTGGAGAACTCGAGTGTCCTGCACAGAGCCCTGAAATCTCTCAAACTGGAGCCTCCTCATCAACCCAGTTCCTCTACCTCACTAATGCTCTTGTAGCTGAATATCCACTCCAAGGTCTATTGGAAAGCCTTCAGAGAAAAAGACTGGAGCTCGTTATGAGAGCAAATCTGGAACGGGATGTTCAACAAGCACGTGTGTGGGTGTGATGCTCCCCGTCGGATGTCTGTATAATTCTGGCTGTACGGTGTAGTTAAGCATGAAAGTTTACTCCAAAAACTGGTCCAGTCATTGGTGAGGAACTTTGCTTGATAATAAAACAAGCTGGTGATGTTTCGCACGCATCCTTAAAGCAGCGTAAATCAACAGATGCCTCGGAAACAGGTCAGAAATAATAGAGACAGCACCAAGCTGCTGTTCTTCTCCTCACTTGGAGAAACATAATAAAGATGACAGACATTTAAAAGCCTAAAGAAATCTATTATCTAGGAAGAGAAAGACTTCCTAAGGACCCGGACTCAGTCTCTGCATATTTACATACATTTTAACGACCGCTCCAGTCACTAAACTCCTCTCAGATCATTAATCCGGTTTCCATTTTCTTTGGCCGTTTTAAACGAACCCGCTCGGCCAGCGCCTCCTGGACCGGCGCTACGATTTTACAGTAACAGTAACTTTTCCTCTGAATATGACAAGTAAATTACAGGCTTGTCAATCCCAGGGTTATTTTTTGCATCTAATGGTAGAAACATGCACAGAGAGGCAGGAGGAACAATCGCTCAAACACTCGAGAGCGGTTTAAGCATTAATGAGGAATTTCAGCAGGCTTTAACGGCTGCGTGATGAAGGAAGGCTGCTGCAGAAATGATTATCACTCATTAGAACTGAATCATCAGGACTAGCAGAGAGAGAAGAGAGAGTGGAAAAATGCCGGTCATTGCCCCGAGCAAAATGACACCGAACGTTGCTATAGCAACAGATTAGTACGTGTTATAGGAGTGAATATTTGGATTTTGGGATTTGAAGCTTTATTTATTTATTTTATTTATTTAGCAGGAATTTTCTGGCAAACCATTTTGTCATCAGGCCTATAGAACCGGTCTGTTCTTACAAGGCATATTAATGACCTCATCAGGAACATGATAGAAAATCAATGTGTGTGAACAATAAATGTAGAACATCACAATACTGCGCACCATGTGCACTGATCTGTATCAACTTTACAAGACACTCTCTAGACTCCAGGAACATCTTTTCATGCCAGAGAAAACCTTTTACCCTTTTGACGATGGTGGTAGCAAGATGCCTGAACACCAGGGACATTATCAGCAATGTTCCTTTAATTATTTTCTCTTGCTAAGCAAGAGATCTATAGGTCAAGTCTCATGTAGCTGGCTGGCATTATTGATGGTTGGGACTGAATTCCGATGGGAGCGTGACAGTCTGTTTTTGGACATGTTTTCCTGTTTTCTGCATGGGAGCATCATCAGACGTGCACAACCTTACCGCCTAAAGGGAGCAGTGTTCATCAGGGCAGGATAAAGACTGCCTACATAAAGTCACCCCTAGCAGGGATTCATGATCTCGCCCATTTTCCATAGTTTGTATTAATCCATATGATTTGTCGTATTACTGAGATTAACCATGTTCTCTGACAGTTATAGCCTGGTTATCCAGGGCTCCCAGGAATTATAGCATGATTCTTATTGAGGCTGATGGGCAAATTATTAACATTTAGAATACTAACCTGGACCCAATACCGATCCCAACTTTAGCTGGGAAGTTACATAAAGTAACAGAGGTGTGATGGAGGTGACTGTAAGAGGAGGAGAGGTGAGGATGGAGGCACAAACTCTCCAGGGACATTTACATTTCTGGCATTTTGCAGACACCCTTATCCAGAGTGACTTACATTTATCTTATTTATACAACTGAGAAGTTGAGGGTTAAGGGTCTTGCTCA
>JAOVYV010000010.1:7283684-7288622 GCA_025674545.1 Hassar affinis
GAAAGAGAGCAGAAGAGAGGGGGTGCAGGACAGAGAGAGGGCAAGAGAAAGAGAGCAGGAGAAGCAGAGAGAGAGAGACAGAGAGAGAGAGAGAGAGAGAGAGAGACAGAGGGAGAGAGAGAGAGAGAGAGAGAGAGAGAGAGATCATTTGCTGAGTTAAATCTTTCCAGATGGAGTTTTAAGGTGGGTGATCTGAGTCTCTTGAGAGCCTGTGTGTGTGTGTGTGTGTGTGTGTGTGTGTGTGTGTGTGTGTATCTCTGCTTTCAGTCCATGATCTTGTGGCTGTAACTGATTTACACACTTTAAATAGTTCCTCATGCTGGTTGCTGGTACTGTCCTCCTCCCCAGTCTTCAATTTACTTTTTTTCCAACTTGTACAGCTAGCTGATCCTGTACATCACCACATGTGTGTGTGCATGTATGTGTGTGTGTGTGTGTGTGTGTATGTGTGAGTGAGTGTGTGTGTGTGTGCCATTCTCTCTAAGTAAGTCCCATCATGAAGCTTCAAAGCCAGAATGTCTTTGAAGCACACACACACACACACACACATACATACACACACACACACACAAACACACACCTGTAAAAACAAGATAGCATGAATCAGGAGTGAGGAATGTCAGCTCTGTCTCAGAACATGGGATAAAATGTATTTATAAAAAATAAAAAGTCACATGCTGGCCGTGGAGATCAAAGCAGCAGAAAAGCATCAGTGGTTGTGTGATTATCTAATTGGTAGGGACGGTGAGAATCTGCTGTACTCTGGGCCACAGAGCGCTGTGTGCTGCTCAGCCTGTGCGCTGAGGCCCCGCGGTGGTCCGTCATGGTACTGCCCGAGGTATAATTACCTCACAGCCTCCACCAAAACATTTCCCTCAAGCTAGTTCAGCAGATCAGGGTCTGAGGACATAGCACTACTAATTGGTACTGGGGGTATGGAGACCCGTGTCCTGAGGAAGAGTGTTTTGTGAAATTCCAGACACTACTGTCTCAAGAAACAAACAAACTAAACGGCTTTGTGCCATGAATGTAACCCTTTAAACGTCTCCTGACATTTTTCACCATCTCTGTGTGTCGAGGAGTATATAATCAGCTCATCAGCAAAATGAACAAACGCTTTCGGGCACTACCGTCATGCATCTTTGTAAATCAAAAAATGATGGTACCCAGTGCTACAATGCATTGTGGGATATTTGTGAGAGTATAACAACTCTTACTACACATTCGCTACAAAATAGTGAACTGGTTATATACACCGAAGTGCCAGAAAAACTGGTACTACTGAGCCTATGCAAAATACACAGCAACACCACCTGTGCACGTCATTGGTTGCGTCCATCAGTGCGTATATAAAGCGGTAGACATCTATGGAAGCTTCTAGAGCTCTTTCTGCTATCAGAATGGTGAGTTATTACGATTTAGCTATTTTCAACACAGTCGGAGCTGGTGAGATGGGTCAGAGCATTTCCAGTAGAAGCGAAGTTTGGATTTTCATGTATGAGCTTTTCAAGGGTGTAACTGTAACTACAAGAATTCCAGCAAAACCTTGGACGTACGACAGCGGCGTGGCATAAAAAGACTCTGGGTGAATGTGAGCAGCATCGGATGGCAAGAATCGTTTCATGTGATAGGCGTACAACACTGCCTCAAGTATGCTGGGGCCTCAACAAACACCAGCATGATGACTGTGCAACGTTCCCGCCAAGATGATTCCCATAGGGGACCTACCAAGGATTACCGGTTATACCAGTTTTTCTGGCACTTCAGTGTAGTTCATTGCATTACATTGCTCATAAGAAAAAAAAGTGACTTTTACCACAAAATATGGATAAAACACGTTGCCGAAACTGATATTACAAGCATAAATGTGGTTTAAGAGTAACCATTTGACTGTATGGGCTTACTGTACAGGCTACAGTTATAACCAGAAAGGCAAAAAGACTCACACAGATTGAATGTCCTGTCTGTCGATAGAAAAATGAAAATACTCTCCACAAAAAGTGCGTCTCTCCTTCCCCGTTTTTCTGCGTTTTTAGCTTAAACTGAAGAGGTAGAGAAGCTTAGCTTTCATGTCGCCATAGCAAAGGATCAAAACCCATAACCACTTGTCTAAACTATACACTTTTGTACATCTGCATAAAAAAAAGAGAAAGCACAAACATGCACATAAGCTCATCCATCATCCTCAGTGTCACCAGTCTGAATTTATAACCCATGACCAACAGATGGCGCTGTTCCCCTACAGTACAGTGCAGCTGCATTCCCACAGGTCCTAACGCTGAACGCTTCACCATGTAAACAGTGTGTACCTGGAGACTTGGCGCTGGGTCTTAGAGGCAGTGCGTAGGGCTGTCGGGGAGGCAGCATCGGAGAGGACGGGAGGGACAGGGACACTCCTCTGGACAAACCCAGCCTTAGGACCTCCTCGCTGGGGTACGGCTGAACCGGCAGGGGGCCGCTGCCTACGCCTCCTGGAACAGTCAGACCTCCCTCCAGAGCCTTATGGTGAAACCTGGGGCTGAAGACGTCACCAGCTTGCAAGATGGACAGATAAAAGGAAGCAAACAATCAGCAGGGTTATTTACACTTCAGGCACAGAAGACAGGGGGATGCACAAAAAGGCTGATTTTGTGTCAGTCTAGTAATGCCTCTGTGGAGATTAGCACTAGATTAACACATGGTGTGTGTTATACTGATCTGTACTGATTGTAAAAGGCATGACACTGTCGCAAGGTGCTGAATTCAGGTAAGGTAATAAAACTCATCATGGTGTGAGTGAGCAGGACAGCAGTCGCTGTAGTTAATGTGCATGTCAGCAGCTGAGCATCAAGTTTTTATACTACAGAAAACAAGCTGACACCGGCTATAAGGAAATAAAAGCCTTTATTTCTATTGTGCAATACACAAGGACTTTCACACAAAAACCTCACACCTTTCATTCGTCAAAACACCACATCATCATCATCATCATCATCTTCATGACATCTCCAATGTCCATCTGTCCTTTTTATTTTTTTAATTTCCTTCATTTCCTGGACCGTTCCAGCCACATAACGCTCGGTTCCAGGCACTACATCTTCAGCCTCATAAAGAAAAAAAAAACTCATTACAGCCATCATTACCAGTGGCACTTCTCTTCTCCAGCCAGTTTAACTGGCACTGAAAACAGACGGATGCGCTGCCAGGGCAGACGCAGCTCTGGGTTTTTTTTCTCGGGGAAATCTGAGAACAACTTTTCACGGTTCCACGAGCCAAACACGCAGCTCTTTCTGTGGTCCGTGGCCTAATGCTTTGAAACGGATTCTCAGTATCTACTGCCTTTCATTAAGCTGTGGAGGGGTAAACAGCATGTGTGGGCCAGGAGTTTAGCCCAGCGCGAAAAGCTCAGAGCTCAGCGCTCCAAACGGAGCTCGAAAAGAAACGGCACACTGTGAGCACGAGTGCGAGTTGTGAAAAAAAAAAATGCCTTCTTACACTTCGACAAGCTCATAAGTGTCAGCAAGTGTGTGAGAGTTAGAACAAACACTGACTTTGGCTTTGGAAACCGACGTTAAAGCGAACACCAAATGGCCGTGAGTTTCGACTCCTACGGACAAGAGGTGGAGCATTCACCATTTACAAAGAGTAGGACGTACTTACGATCGCTTCACAACGTACCGGAACTACAGGATGCACTACTGACCAGAAGGTTGTGAGTTCAAATCCCACCACAGCCAAGCTGTCACTGTTGGACCTGTGAGCAAGGCCCTTAACCCCTGCTCACCTGCTCAGCTTTACAAATCACATAAAATGTAAGTCGCTCAGTATCAAGCATATTCCATTATTCCACATTTACATTTAGCCACACCCACAAAACTCCATATAAGGAAAAGCTTACAGAAAAGTGAAAATGTACCAAATCTTACAACAACGCAGCTCAGCCACTGCAGCGCAGCTAGCTCAGCTAGCATGAACACACACTCTTCCTCCTTCCATAGCGCTGTTACATTAGAACTAATTAATAGGAGTTTATTCAACATAATTTACAGATTTGGAATAAAGAAGTGACTTAAACTTAACAGATTCAAAGAAGCAGCAACTTGCATCAAATTCCATAGGGAACGTAGGATACGGATGTATTTACAAACAAACTGGACTAGTTTAAATTATTACACTACTACATTAGAACTGAGTCAGTGGTTTAGGCTTTTATGCCCATGTCAGACCCCAAACCAACACCTCCCCTTCCCCCTCGCAACTCCCCCTGCTGCCTCATTCAGCCAAGATGAAATATTTATCCAGCTCTAAATCATTCATATGTGGTGGAAATCAGGGTTTGGAGACTTGCTGCAGCTAAATATGTGCTGACACGACGAGAGAAAACATTCAGCGTTGACTCATTTTAGCCTGGATTACCAGGGTGACTTTACGCCGTCGCTCTGAACAAATATCAGATTCTGTCCGAACTCACAGTCGCAAAAACTCAGAGGCGTGCGGCACAGAAAGTCTGGAAGGTGTCAGGAATTTCCGAGACACGCCCCATACACAGCTTCTGATCCATGCAGCTTTTTTTTAACATGAAAGCCTGAGTGAGACTCTAATGCTGGGCTTTCATCTCAGCCAATAAAGGAAGAGACACACGAGGGTGACCCCTTCATACGACGGAGCTCAAGTAGTACAAAGCTCATGACTCAAGCATCAACTAGACGTAAAGTGATCACAAGAAAATAAAAACTCCTGGCAACAAAATCATCACGCATCATCAAACTAAGCATGCTGATACAGGAAAGTAATCAACGAAGGTGTGTATGATAATACGGAGTTACTGTTCCCGTGCTGAACCTGATTATTGTCCTGTAACAGCACCCCTTGTATGGCACGTCGGGGGCAGTCATGGTCTGGTGGTTAGGGTGTCTGCCCCGTGATCGGAAGGTCCCGGGTTCGATTCCCGTGACTGAC
>JAOVYV010000010.1:7732402-7739992 GCA_025674545.1 Hassar affinis
GACTCAGTGAATCATTTGAATTTAAAACTGAGATTTGTGCAATATGACTCAGTGAATCATTTGAATTTAAAACTGAGATTTGTACAATATGACTCAGTGAATCATTTGAATTTATAACTGAGATTTGTGCAATGTGACTCAGTGAATCATTTGAATTTAAAACTGAGATTTGTGCAATATGACTCAGTGAATCATTTGAATTTAAAACTGAGATTTGTGCAATATGACAGTGAATCATTTGAATTTAAAACTGAGATTTTTGCAAGATGTCTCAGTGAATCATTTGAATTTAAAACTGAGATTTGTGCAAGATGTCTCAGTGAATCATTTGAATCAAAATTGAGATTTCTCCGACTTGAATAAATGAATCATTTGAATTGAAATTTAGATTTGTGCCACTTGAATCAATGAATCACTTGAATAAAAGTTGAGACTTTTGAGATATTTGTGAGTCAACTGTTCATATCAAAATCTTTGTGCCACTTGAATCAGTGAATCATTTGATTGAAAACTGAGATTTGTGCAATATGACTCAGTGAATCATTTGAATCAAAACTGAGATTTGTCCGACTTGAATAAATGAATCATAACATCAGATAGCTCCAGGATTAACAGGAAGACGGGACCTGACTGTTTAGATGCGAGTCGAACAGAATTCAGAGAAAACTGGGTCACTCACTGTTCACTTACAGCTGATGAAATGGCTAATGCATGGTCAAAGTGCTTTTCAAAGTGTGTGTGTGAGTGTGTGTGTGTGCACGCTCGTCATAGCTAATGGTGTGTAAAGTGATATGTGATGGCATCAGGAAAACAATGCTTTCCCATCTGCTCCGATTTTAACAACACACACACACACACACACACACACACACACACACACACACACATGAGCGTCAACAATATATGTTCTTTCTTTATCACAGTGAGCTTCAGTTACTGTCAGCATCTGTGTATGCAAATGTACTGACAAACTAGCATATTGGTCCTTACACACACACACACACACACACACACACACACACATCTGACAGTGTACACTGCTAAATTATGATTTATGACACGCACAGAGCTGCAGTGTGTTTTATATATGCAGTGTGCGCTGTTATATACTGCCTCTACGCATCAGTGCTGCATTGCACAGTGTGTGTGTGTGTGTGTGTGTGTGTGTGTGTGTGTGTTATTTTTCACCCACCTAAGCAGACATAAATGAATGTGATCCAACTGTCGCTTTCAAGAAGAAAAAGATTTATTATAACATTTATGTATTTTTATGTAACTCACACACACACACACACACACACATACACACAGTTTATGCATGAACCCCATTACCACATACAGTGTTCACTTAGTCCGTCATGTTTATCTGTCTCACTTGCTCCCTGAGCTGCGATCTGATTGGTCAGGAGAATAAATAAAAGCAGCTGCTGAGCTGGTGAGAAAGCTAAATGAGAGAACGTACAAAACAAGAGCTCACACAAAAGAGAAAGAGAGAATGAAAACAAACCAGCAAATCACCTGAACGCTCACAGAGAGAACCACCATGAATCTTCACTCAGGAGCAAAAAGCTAGGCGAAGCAAATAAAAGAAGCCTCCTGAGTCAATGAATCATTTGTTTTAAACATTCAAGATTTGTACCACTTGATTCAGTGACTCATTTCCATCAAATTCAAGATTTGTGCTTTCGCTTTAGTGAATTATTTGTGTCAAAATTAAAACTTGTGCCTCTCGAATCAGTGAATCATTTGTGTCAAAATCAAGATTTGTGCCTTTTGATTCAGTGAATCATTTGTGTCAAAATCAATATTTGTGCCTCTCGGTTCAGTGAATCATTTGTGTCCAAATCAAGATTTGTGCCTTTTGATTCAGTGAATCATTTGTGTCAAAATCAATATTTGTGCCTCTCGATTCAGTGAATCGTTGGTGTAAAAATCAAGATTTGTGCCTCTCGATTCAGTGAATCATTTATGTCAAAATCGAGATTTGTGCGTCTTGACTCAGTGAATCATTTGTGTCAAAATGAAAACTTGTGCCTTTTGATTCAGTGAATCATATGTGTCAAAATCGCGATTTGTGCCTTTTGATTCAGTGAATCATTTGTGTCAAATCAAGATTTGTGCCTTTTGATTCAGTGAATCATTTGTGTCAAAATCAAGATTTGTGCCTTTTGATTCAGTGAATCATTTGTGTCAAAATTAAAACTTGTGCCTTTTGACTCAGTGAATCATATGTGTCAAAATCGAGATTTGTGCCTTTTGATTCAGTGAATCATTTGTGTCAAAATCAAGATTTGTGCCTCTCGAATCAGTGAATCATATGTGTCAAAATCAAGGTTTGTGCCTTTTGATTCAGTGAATCATTTGTGTCAAAATCGAGTTTTGTGCCTCTTGACTCAGTGAAGCATTTATGTCAAAATTAAAACTTGTGCCTTTTGATTCAGTGAATCATTTGTGTCAAAATTGAGATTTGTGTCTCTTGACTCAGTGATTCATATGTGTCAAAATCAAGATTTGTGCCTTTCGATTCAGTTTTTGATGGGAAAATTGGCCCTTAGTGTGTGAATGCGAGTGTGAGTGTGTGTGTGGGCCCTACGATGGATTAGCGCCCTGTTTAGGGTTGGTTCCTGCCCTTGTGCTCAGAGTTGCCGGCTGGGCACCGGCTTCCCCGTGACCCCGTAACTGGGAATAAGCTGTACAGATAATGACTGACTGAATTCAGTGAATCATTTGTGTCAAAATTAAAACTTGTGTCTTTTTACTCAGTGAGTCATATGTGTCAAAATCAAGATTTGTGCCTTTCGATGTGTCAAAATTGCCTCTCGAATCAGTGAATCATTTGTGTCAAAATCAAGGTTTGTGCCTTTTGATTCAGTGAATCATTTATGTCAAAATTGAGATTTGTGCCTCTTGACTGTGAGATTTGTGTGAGTTGAGTCAGTGAATTGTCATTGAATCATTCCAATCGACCCGAGATTCAGATCTGTCTGGTTCAGTGGGTCAGTTTTTGAATAAGCGTTTTTTTTGTTCATGTTTTTAAACATTCCATATATTGTCAGTCTGCATGTTAGAATATTAGGCCACGCCCATTACACACATAAATACACTGAGAGAATACACTGCAAATACAGTATGTAATATTTTCTTTAATAAATATACTGATGCATTTTAAATGTACTTATTAATATCTGTTGTTTTGCTGCTAAGGTTAATATTGTTTGTTTTCTGTTTATTGTAATTTTGAATGATTTTATTGACTTTGTTATTGCTGATGTTAGTTGCTGGTGCACTAATGTTCTAAACATGCAATTATTCCTTAGTAAAACTGAGCACGCTTATAATTAGTGTGTGTCTGTGTGTGTGTGTGTGTGTGTGTGTGTGTGTGCATGTGTTTACTTAATAAGTGCTTACAAAATGTGTAACTAGGTCACTGTAAGAAGATCAGAGTGGAGGAATCAGGGCAATTAGGGCTTTAAGTAAGTGTGTGTGTGTTTGTGTGTGTGTGTATGTGTGTGTGTGTGTGTGTGTGTGCACACTTCCACCCTAGCCCTATGCTAACAATCAGTTATAGTTACAGAACTATTTAATCCTGTTATCATATTCTAATATTTTTGCAATGCTGTATTTGTGGGTTGCCAGATGCACATAAATCACTCAGGCGGTTATCTTTCTCTCTGTAAGAGAACTGTAACAAACCGTAAAATGATTTGTCATTTTAAGCCCCCAAGGGCGCCGGTGTTTATCCTGATCCTGAAGTAAGGCACAGTAATTACAGGCTCGTTGGCGCATGTCCCGGCCCAGATTCAGCCCTTGTACGTTTTTCCACGAAAGGATTCAGAAGCTTTGGGAAAGTCTGTGCTGGTTGAAGTGACATTAATTTGTTTGTATCGATTGTTCAGAAGGGGTTCAGTAAAAACCTGCTTTCCTAAAAAAAAACACGTAAAGCATCACTGATGTCTCTGTTCTCCATTTAAACGCAGTTAATAACCTCTTAATAATCCCTAAACTGCTCCTGAAATTAGATTGAATTATTTCACCATTTAAACATACATACTATAATCAACAGCCAATGTATTATTCATTGAAGTATTTACATGCATATTTATATGCTTGTATCTCATTCTTTTGGTCACTACCCAAAGCTCATGACCATAGATGAGGGTTGGAACGTAGATTGACTGGTAGACTGAGAGTATTGCCTTATGGCTCAGCTCTCTCTTTACCACAACAGACTAATACAGAGCAAGCATCACTGCAGACGCCGCACTGATCCGTCTGTCAACCTCCCGCTCCCCTTTTCCCCTACTCAAGACCCCAAGACCCTGGCTGCAAACTGTTCCAGAGAAAGCTGAAGGTCCTGGCTTGATGAAGCCAAAAGGACCACGTCATCCACAAAAAAGCAGACATGGGACCCTGAGACCACCATACTGGACACCTTCCATCATTTGGCTACACCGAGAAATTCAGTCTATAAACATTAAGAACAGAATCGGTGACATAGGGCAAACTTGACAGAGTCCAACCCCAACTGGAAACCAGTCTGACTTATGGCCAGCAATGCGGACCAATATTGGATAGCCCGTAACAATGAGCCCAGTACCCCATACTCCTGGAGCGCCGCCCACAGGACATCCTGAGGGACATGGTTGAATGTCTTCTCCAAATCCACAAAACACATGTGGACTGGTTGAGGATCCTGGAAAGGGTAAAGAGCTGGTCCAATGTTCCACAACCAGGTCAGAACCCACATTGTTCCTCCTGAATCTGAGATTCAACTATCAGCCAGACTCCAGATTCAACTATTTTCCAGTACCCCTGAATAGACCTTAACTGGGAGGCTGAGGAATGTGATCCCCTTATAGGTGGAACACACCATCTGGTCCCCTTTCTTAAAAGAGGAACCACCACCCCATCTGCCAATCCAGGGGCACTGCCCCCGATGTCCATGTGATGTTGCCGAGACATCCCAACCAAGACAGCCCCACTACATCCAGAGCCTTAAGGAACTCAGGGTGGATCTCATCCACCCCAGGGGCCCTGCCACAGAGGAGTGGCAGGTAGCGGAGGAGGGGACCTTGGCCACCTCGGCCCAACTAATGGACTAAAGTCACCCCTGGGATCCACAGACTCTGCTTCCTCTATAGAAGATGTTCTGGTGGGATTGAGAAGATCCTCAAAGTTGTTGACATCAACAGCTCCCCATATGCACTGTGTACAGTATTAATGGGAAACTGTTTTCCCTTCCTGAGCCGCCTGACGGTTTGCCAGAACCTTCTTGGAACCAACTGAATGTCTTTTTCCAAGGCCTCACCGAACTCCTGCCATGCCCAAGTTTTTGCCTCAGCGATAGCCAAAGCTGCTGTGGTACGCATCAGCTGCCTCCAGAGTTCCACAAGCCAACCAAGCCTGATAGAACTTTCTTCAGCTCGACAGCCTCCCTCACCAGTGGTGGCCACCTCCGGATATGAGGGTTGCCCCCCTGACAGGCACCAACACCCTCAAACATGGTGCTGGTTATTGAAAGACTGTGAGAAGCACAGGAATCCACACCCTTCCAGGTCTCACTGTCATTGCCCATGTGAGCATTGAAGTCCCCCAGATGCTCAGAGCTGCTGTTCGGTGCATCAGCACAAACAACAGTCAGCACCCATTACCGAACCGAAGGCGCAGTGAAACTACCCTATCGTCTACTGGGGAAAACCCCAACACACAGGTGCTGAGCTGCAGGGCTGATTCACCGATTCATTGATTTGTTTAATCTTTTATTAATTGATTCACTGATTCAGAAAGATAAAACATACTTTTTCTTATTACCCACTTGAGAGAGAGAGAGAGAGAGAGAGAGAGAGAAGCATAATGGCGATGATCATGGCTAAGCTCTGGCTTTGTGTAAATCCTTCTCCTCACACAGCTGAGATTTTTCTCATCACTGCAAATATTTCTCTCGCACCTCCATGCGTTGGTTGCGCAGATGGAAAGGCAGAGTGCCTGCCGCAGTTCCTGCTACATAAACTGTGAACTGTGGAGTGGAATTGTTTTCCATGTTGATATTACAAATGTTGTTGCAAGGCGAATGTTAATAGGGTTGGTTTTTATATGACATTATACTGGACAGTTAAAGTTTCAGTCAAACTAGAAGTCGACTGTTTTAAGGTGAAATAACTGTCAGTAATGCAGGACTGAATGTAATTATTAAACAGCCTTTGACAGGGGATAGAACCGTGTATCACTGCCACTTAGCTAAAAAAACAGAGCCAGCAGTCAGTGACTGTGAGTTGACTGTGGTTGGATTATTAATCCTATTCAAGGCTGAACACCAGCAAACCCACTGTAACGTCTGTAACTAAAGGTGATTAGCTGCTTGTCCGGCTCAGCGTAAGGGAAACACACAGCAGACGGCCCATGCGGGTAATGGAGACCAATTATTGGCATCGGAGCACCCATGTTCCACTCCTCACAATCCCAGGATAACAGCAGTGGGGTAGAACAGTCAGGCTACAACGAGAGCGGATCCCCATGTGTGCTTATCTGTCCATGTGCAAGACTCTCTCTTTCTCTCTCTCTCTCTCTCTCATACACACCCCCCCCACCAAAAAAACACTTAATGGGGCTGTTCCACCACACAAAGCAACATTTATTCAATTTACAAAGCAACATCTACATATGAAACATTTAAAGAACTGAATGTAATGTAAATCCTTCAGACAAATGACGGAGTGAAAATACTTACAGTGCTACCAGTGCAGTGCATTCAGCTTAACTCACTAAACCCATTTACTGACCTTACACATTACAGACAACAGTACAAACTAGACAGACAGACAGATAGACAGATAGACAGACAGATAAATAAAAAGACAGACAGACAGACAGAAAAATAAAAGGACAGACAGACAGACAGATAAATAAAAAGACAGACAGACAGACAGATAAATAAATGGACAGACAGACAGGCAGGCAGACAGATAAATAAATGGACAGACAGACAGATAAATAAATGGACAGACAGACAGATAAATAAATAGACAGACAAACACACAGATAAATAAATAGACAGACAGACAGACAGACAGATAAATAAATGGACAGACAGACAGACAGATAAATAAATGGACAGACTGACAGATAAATAAATAGACAGACAGAAAGACAGGCAGGCAGGCAGACAGATAAATAAATGGACAGATAGACAGACAAATAGATAGACAGACAGACAGACAGACAGACAGGCAGATAAATAAATAGACAGACAGACAGACAAGCAGACAGATAAATAAATGGACAGACAGACAGACCGATAAATAAATGGACAGACAGACAGATAAATAAATGGACAGACAGACAGACAGACAGACAGATAAATAAATAAACAGACAGACAGGTAAATAGACAGACAGACAGACAGACAGACAGATAAATAAATAGACAGACAAACAGACAGATAAATAGACAGACAGACAGACAGACAGACAGACCGATAAATAAATGGACAGACAGACAGATAAATAAATGGACAGACAGACAGACAGATAAATAAATGGACAGACAGACAGATAAATAAATAGACAGACAAACACACAGATAAATAAATAG
>JAOVYV010000010.1:8288451-8300481 GCA_025674545.1 Hassar affinis
GACAAAGTTAGAGTGAAAACCTGACAGAACCATCTGGAACATCAACATTTACCTCAGATGTTTTGATAAATTACTAAAAAAAGACCATCTCTGGCTAAAATGAAGTGTTAGCTAGCTGATATGTAGCTATTAAGTACATTAGATGGTTTAAGGACAAAGTTAGAGTAAAAACCTGACAGAACCATCCAGAACATCAACATTTACCTCAGATGTTTTGATAAATTACTAAACAAAAGACCATCTCTGGCTAAACTGAAGTGTTACCTAGCTAATATGTAGCTATTCAGTAAGTTACAGATGGTTTAAGGAATAAGTTAGAGTAAAAACCTGACAGAAACATCTGGAACATCAACATTTACCTCAGGTGTTTTGACAAATTACAAAGCATCCAATAAACAGATAAAATATCTGACAGAACCGTCCCAGAACCATCCAGAACATTTACCTCAGGTCTGTTGATAAAGTACTAAAATAGACAGTCTATGGCTAAAAATAAGTGTCAGCTAGTTAATATGTAGCTATTAAGTAAGTTTTACATGGTTTAAAGACAAAGACAGAGTAGAAACATGACAGAACCATCCATAACATCAACAATTACCTCAAATTACCTTAAATTCAAAGTACATTTACATTTACGGCATTTGGCAGACACCCTTATCCAGAGTGACTTACGTTTACCTCATTTATACAGCTGAGCAGTGGAGGGTTAAGGGCCTTGCTCAAGGTGGTGCTGGGGATTGAACCCCCAACCTTCTATTCAGTAACCCAACACCTTAACCATTGAGCCACCCCTAGTATGATAGTATGATAGTATGATTCTGTTCCCATTGTCTTTGACCAATCAGTGTCAGAACTGCTCCGCTCAGTCTGTGATGTCACTAAACTAGCTCAAAAACATGAACCAACCAATTTGCAGCTGGTTCCTGAATAACTTAAACAAAGAATTTGCAATAGGCTGCAAATGCTAATGTTAGCAATGAAGAAATGGTAGTTGTCATGGTAACAGTAATAATATGAAAGGTTTGGATCTAAGTCTAGGCTCTGATACAGAAAACCCATCCATCTTGAGCTATGTAATTTACCAGCCTGATTAACTAATGTTAGTGGTTGGCAAGAGGGCATGGGGGCGTGTCCAGATTTGCATATTCATGTATATTCATCAATACTGCAGAAAAAACAGTGAATCAAGGTTTAGTAGCTCCACCCACACGTTCGTTTCTATTGTTACACTGTGGTGTTGAAAGGTGCTATAAGACACATTAATAGCAAGGAGAATCTCACACACACACACACACACACACACACACACACACACACACACACACACAGTTTTCCCTGGAGAGTTTAAATCTTCCTGCACCAATCAGAGCTGACGACGTGAGAGTGATGTCCTGTTACGATAATAAATGACTTATCAAAGCCACCCTGCTCATTAGAGGAGCGTTCATCGGCTCCCGGTGTCACTCGGGGTCCTGGACTGCCACGGTTACCATGGCGACAGCGAAAAATGTCAATTAGACAGATATGCAGATAAGGAGCTGAGCGTGTGTGTGTGTGAGACGGAGGGGTGAAAGGATGAAGGACGGATTGTGTCTGGATGGATGACAGGAAACGTCTGGCAGGTTTTATTGTGCTTCCTCCTCTTAAGGACACACACACACACACACACACACACACACACACACGAAGAGCGTTCTTTATTATATACTGTATGTTCTGATAAAAAAAATGGACATCACGATAAATATTAAACATTAATGGTTATTTACAATATTAACATCACTTAGATGCTGATTCCAGTTTTTAAGATTTGGAATTTTGAGTCACTACACTTGTGGGCGGGGCTATGGATAAGACATTTTGTTATTTCACTCAATAAGTTTCATATCTTTGAACAGATCACATCCAATATGCAAATTTTTAGAGGATTTCTAGATTCTAGAGGATTTTTAGAGGATGGAAACGTTAGCCACAGAACATGCACGCTAGGCTATCTAGGTAGCTAAGCTAGTGATGAAGAGACTGTGGTTGCCATGGTTACATTAAAATTATATTGATAAGTTTGGCTTGAAAAAAATGAAAATGTTTAAGAGAAAAACTAGATTCTAAAACCCGACTCCCGCTGAGCTAGCTTGCTAGTGGCTAACTAACTAGATAGATAGCGGTTGCCATGGTAACATTATATTCTGGCAGGTTTGGATATAAAGCAAGACTCAGACATTGAAATGCCACTAAGGTCCAGGTAGTTCAGCGCACAGCTACGTTAATGTTGTTAATATTTGGAGGACATGGGGGGGGTTGGGCGTGTCCCTAATTTGCAGGTTCATGAATATTCATAGATCCTTAAAGACAATGGGTGTAGAGATGTTTCACGATCATCATTTCAGGGTTAAACATCACAAATTATCATAAACAATGTTTGTACCCGGTGACTGTCCTAAATGGTTCCTACTGTGTTCAGTCAATGAGTGTGTGTGTGTGCGTGTGTGTGTGTAATGGATTTTTAATGTGCCGTGCTGCCTTCACAATTAAAGGCTGAATTAGTTCATCTATGTGCACTTTATTAAAAATAAATGTGTCTTCATGCGAAGCTGAGATTCAATTCCTGCTGTTAATTTGGGTTTTGCACACACACACACACACACACACACACACACACACAATAACAGGCTTAGTTTCACTTTAAATGAGAACCCAATGTGTGATTTAGAGTGTGGCAGAATCCTGGTATGTGTGTGTGTGTGTGTGTGTGTTAAAAATGAGATATGTGCAGGAGGAAATCAGTGCTGTAGACCCACACACACACACACACACACACACACACACACACACACACTCACACTCACACTCACACTCACACTCACACACACACACACACACACACACACACACACAGACATACACACACGGGCCTGATGGTGTGTGTCGGAGGTGATGGAAGTGAGGTGCAGTCTCCCGTAATGGAAGTGTCTCTGCATTTAGAAATGTTCTTCTGTTATAGATGGTGTGTATGTGTGTGTGTGTGTGTGTCTTGTGTGGAAAGATATTTGCAAGCTCTTTTGGATCTTTACAAAAAGCTAAAAATAATAATAATAATAAGTAAAACGTGCAGCCCCTTTACAGGTATAATTACATAGGCAAACCATTGCATAGTAAGCAGAGTTACTGTTAGCTTCCTGAAATTGATTATTTTTCTTTAACAGCATGCTCCCAAGTGTTTTATTCCTGATGTGTAGATACGATGATGTGTTAGTAGGAGCGCATTAATATAAAGCTGCACTACTATCAGAGCTGCTGTTAGAGAGAATTAATCAACACCTGCTGACCAATCAGGATCCAGACCTGGACAGCGCATTGACGACACACTGAATGGCTCTTTTGAAGATACTGTAATACTGACAGAAATAACCTCAGTGTATGTGTGTGTGTGTGTGTGTGAGAGAGAGAGAGAGAGAGAGAGAGATGTCATTTCTATGCAAATCAGCTTGAAATGGACCAAAAAATGAGATAAACAGGGTGTCAGGTTCCAGTGACGAGAATGCCGAGGAGAGAGACGGAGAGACGAAACCGGAGGAGAAAAAAATGATGACAGAAGCGTTTGTGATGATGAAAAGAAAAGAAGGAAATGAAAATGAGATTCAGGAGAGAGAGGGAGAGAGTGTTTGAGCCGTGCAGTAAATAAATCATCCTGTCAGTGTGTGTGTGTGTGTGTGTGTGTGTGTGTGATGCAGGAGAGGGCACACAGAAGGTCAAGGACAGCAGACAGAAAAACACATTAGGAAAAGGTCAGACGCCATTAGAAAAAAAACCCCAGAAGAGCCCTGAGAGAAAAAATATATTTCTTCTTTTATTATAAAAAAAAAAACCCATAATATTAGAGAGCAACCTGGAGATTTGATTTCTGAAAATCATTTATTCACCTGATAGAACAAAAGAGGAAAAGAAAGACCTTCTGCGAAATCACACTTTCATTTATCTGTTTATATGTCCACTTGTCTGTTAATGTTTCTTTTAATTAGAGAAATATCATGTAGAACACATTCAGGAAACTGCGTACATTCAGTCACCCACCCAATCATTCATTCATTCATTCACCCATGCATTCATTCATTCACCCACCCAGCCACACACTCATTCATTCGCCCACCAACTCATTCATTCACCCACCCATTCATTCATTCACCCACTCATTAATTCACCCACCCATTCATTCATTCACTCATTCACCCACCCACTCATTCATTAATTCACTCACCCACTCATTCATTCACCCACCCATTCATTCATTCAGCCACCCAGCCACTCATTCATTCGCCCACTCATTCATTCACCCACCCACTCATTCATTCACCCACCCATTCATTCATTCAGCCAACCACCCACTCATTCATTCACCTACTCATTCATTCACCCACCCACTCATTCATATAGCTACCCATTCATTCATTCAGCCACCCACCCACTCATTCATTCATGCACTCATTCATTCACTCACTTATTCATTCATTCAGCCACCCACCCATTCATTCATTCACGCACTCATTCATTCACCCACCCATTCATTCATTCAGCCACCCACCCACTCATTCATTCAGCCACCCATTCATTCATTCATTCACCCACCCACTCATTCATTCAGCCACCCATTCATTAATTCAGCCACCCACCCACTCATTCATTCAGCCACTCATTCATGCAGTCACCAATTCACAGATTTTTCCATCAGTCATTCAGTTATTCAAAGACCGTTATTCGTTCATTCATTTATTCATTCATTCATGTAACATGAAATCAGAAAAACAGAGACTGTCCCATAATACTCATCGTTTCACTCATCCATTTATGTGCTGATTGATTTATCATTCACTCATGTATTCATCTTTACTCTTCATGGACCTTGCAGTTAAAGAGCTCTGAGATTCAATCCATCCATTCTTCCATCCATCCATCCATCCATCCACCCAATTACATAATCAATTTTTCATTCATTTATCCAAAACAAAATCAGAAAAATTTAAATTCCTGATAAGAAATCACTCATTCATTCACCCATGCATGCCTTTATTCACTTGTTCTTATCCACTATTTCATTCATTTATTCATCTTTATTCTTTCTTCATACATACAACAAAATAATATTCAGAGAGACCAGTAATCTGTGGATCAGTCATATGTTCATTCATTCAATATAAACAAGACAAAGCCTTCAAATTCCTGAAATAATTAATAATTAATAATAATAAATAAATAAATAATGAATCTATTAATTAATCTATTAATTAATTAATTAATCTATTTAGCAAGTGAGATGAAGAAAAGAAAACATTGGGAGAAAAATAAAGAGACATTTTGCTGACAAAGCAGTCACTCAACCCCATGGCTAACCCATCCAACGCCGCTAAGTGCAAAAAGATTAGCAGGTTCAAACCATCACATCACAATAATGTGATGCTAATTGGGGCTAAAAGTGATGCTAATGGATAAACAACATGTTCATTAGATAAACGAGTCAAGTGGGTGCACATCCTTGTCAACATGAAACAACAATGCTAATATCAGCGTGATTAACGAGAGCCGTATCACAGAGACGAGATGAGCTGCGCTGAGGTGAAGATGAAGAATGGCTAATTAATGCCTCTTATTACCAGCATTCATTTGTTCATTCATTCATTACATTCATCACATTGCTTCTTAAGCATTTCAGTTTATTTTGGAATTGACGTGTTGTACAAATCAAAGCCTTTCTTTTTATTAATGCTACAATCTCTGATCTTCATTTCTTTAATTAATTCTAAAATCTATTTCATTCATTCATTCTAAGTATTTCTAAAATTAGTTCACTCTAGTTGTTTCTTAAGCTGTTGAAATTTTACTTTGTGTTTCTCACTATGGCACAATAACCCACATTAGTTGTTAGCAGTTGATGCTAAGTATTAATAATAATATAATTCCTAATATTTTCCTAGTAATTTACTAACACATCTGAGGTAAATGTTGATGTTCCAGATGGTTCTGTCTCATTTCTATTCTCACTGTACCTTTATACTCTCTATAAAACACTTAATAGATAGGTAATAGCTTGCTAAGTCATAATTTAGCCATCAAGTGTCTTTGTTTTAGTCAAAATATCTGAGGTAAATGTTGATGTTCCGGGTGGTTTTGTCTCATTTTTATTCTCACTGTGTCTTTATACTGGCTATAAACCACTTAATAGATATGCACTAGCTTGCTAAGTCATAATTTAGCCGTACAGTGGGTTTTTTACTTTAATCTGTCAAAATGTCTAAGGTAAATGTTGATGTTCCAGATGGTTTTGTCTCATTTTTATTCTCACTGTACCTTTATACTCTATATAAAACACTTAATAGATAGGTAATAGCTTGCTAAGTCATAATTTAGCCATCAAGTGTCTTTGTTTTAGTCAAAATGTCTGAGGTAAATGTTGATGTTTTGGATAGTTCTGTCTCATTTTCATTCTCTATAAAATACAACATCTACGTGCTAGCTAGCTAAATCACAATTGCAGCCTTACTGTGTCTTTTCTATAGTAGTTTATCAAAATGTCTGAGGTAAAATTTTATACTCTGAATAGTTCTGCCTCGTTTCCATTCTCACTGTATCTTTATACTGACTATAAAACACTTAATAGATATGCGCTAGCTTGCTAAGTCATAATTTAGCCATACAGAGGGTTTTTTCTTGAATCTGTCAAAATATGTGAGGTAAATGTCGATGTTTTGGATAGTTCTGTCTCATTTTCATTCTCACTGGGTCTTTATACTGGCTATAAAAGACAAGAGCTACGTGCTAGCTAGCCAAATCACAATTGCAACCTTACTGTGTCTTTTCTGTAGTAGTTTATCAAAATGTCTGAGGTAAAATTTTATACTCTGGTTGGTTCCGCCTCATTTCCATTCTCACTCTATCTTTATACTGGCTACAAAACACTTAATAGATATGCACTAGCTTGCTAAGTCATAATTTAGCCATACAGCCATACATTTTTCTTTAATCTGTCAAAATATCTGAGGTAAACATTAATGTTCCAGGTGGTTCTGTCTCATTTCTGTCTCATCATAAAATACTTAAAATTGTAATTTTAGTCACACATGGTCATTTTTTTTATTAATTTACCAACACAACTGTGGTAAATGTTCATGTTCCGGGTGGTTTTGTCTCATTTTTATTCTCACTGTGTCTTTATACTGGCTATAAACCACTTAGATATGCACTAGCTTGCTAAGTCATAATTTAGCCGTACAGTGGGTTTTTTTCTTTAATCTGTCAAAATGTCTGAGGTAAACTTTAATGTTCCAAGTGGTTCTGTCTCATTTTTACTCTCAATGTACCTTTATACTCTCTATAAAACACTTAATAGATACGTAATAGCTTGCTAAGTCATAATTTAGCCTTAAAATGTCTTTGTTTTAGTCAAAATATCTGAGGTATATCTTAGCGATCAAGTGTCTTTGTTTTAGTAACCAAGTAGTACAGCCAATACTACAGCCAAGTGCTAGCTAGCTAAATCACAATTGCAGCCATACTGTGTCTTTTTTATCGTAGTTTATCAAAATACAAAATAACTGAGGTGAACTTTAATGTTCTGGATGGTTCTCCCTTGTTTTCACTTAAGAGACTTAAGAGCTACATGCTACATAATAACGCTAGCATTCTTTTTTTAGCTTCTGTAACTCTTTAGCATATGCTCAGTGTCTATTACTTCCAAGTGCCTAACAACAGCATTCTCAAGAAAAAAACCTTTATGGTGAGTGTACTGTGTGTTTGTATTAACTGTTCCGTTAATTCTGGAATTAAAAGACATGACGTTGAACACACACGTGTTACAGACGTGTGCTGCTTAGAGGCATCTGTCCATGCAGATGGTTAACATGTGCTGACATCACCCACGAACATGTGACATATGCTAGCAATGCGGGGGGCGCGCGCGTGTGTGTGTGCTCATTTACGTTCATTAAGCTCATTGAATCAGTGAATCATTGAATCAGTGAATCATTGAATCATTGACTCATTGAATCAGTGTGTGAGAAAATGTGCATCATTTATTATAAATACATTTTAAAATAATTAATTCATTTATAAAGGCAGTGCTGAAAATCTGTGTGTTCCCGCTCCATCACTCAGTGTGTCGCCTCGAGCGACACACACACAAGCACACACACACACACACACACACACACACGGTTATATTATTAGAAACAAAGAGAGCGAGGGAGACAGAGGCAGATAAAGGTCTCAGTTGAGTGTGTGTGTGTGTGTGTGTGTGTGTGTGTGTGCACGCTACATGATAACTGCTAATTGATGGTCATAAATGAAGTTATCAGCAACACAATGAAGAGCACACACGCACACACACACACACACACACACACACACACAGAGCTTCTTAATTAACATCTGACTGTATCATGGCAACACACTCCCACGTTTCTTTGGTTGTTAGCGCAGCGCTAATTTATACAGCGGAGCAGATGGATCAGAACTTACACTCTGTAACTAACACTCACACACACACACACACACACACACACAGTATGAGTCATGTATACTAGTACAGCCTCATCCTTCTTCTTTCTATAATCTTCTCTTTTATGTTTCATCCTCTTATCCTCTTGCTTTTTGTCTTTTCTTTCTTTCTTTCTTTCTTTTCTTTCTTTCTTTCTTTCTTTTCTTTTCTTTCTCTTTCAGTCCATTTCTCATTTCTCAGTTCCTGTGGCCTGTAACCTGCTGCTGTTTCCCTGTATATCTGAAATTGTCACACACACAGGCAGGCAGGCAGGCACACACACACACACACACACACACACAGACACACACAGACACACACACACACAGACACACCACTTGTCTCTTCACACAACTGCAAGACTGATGTGGTCGTTGAGCTTGTTGCCATGGCGATACCTGAGATGAAAAGACCACAAGAAATAGAGGGAAAACGGCAAAAGAGAGGAAGCGAGGATGAAAGGATGAGAGAAAGGGAGAGGAAATAATTAAACACGGAAAAGAAGCAGGAATAACGAGAGAGGAGGAAGAGAGGAAGATGTGTGTCAGCTAACTAGCGTCGGCTTAGCTAGAGGTTGATGTTTTTCAGCTAGCTAGCATAAGCTGAGTTAGCGCGCGAGCAGTTAGCCGTAAATTCCAGTCAGCTTCATCTCCATTTGTTTAACTTCACATCTAATTAAAGTTCTTCAGGGTTTTATTAAAGACTCTCAAACGCTCGAGCCAGCTTCATCCTCAAGTGAGAAATATTATCCAGTAGTGTCTTATTTAACACTGAGACTCTCTCTTACACACGCACACACACACACACACACACACACACACACACACTCCGGCAGCTGTGTGTGCAAGATAACGGTTTGTGCAGCGATAGCAGGACAAAGTAATGAATAATAAAGGAACCAAACTCATCAATCACGCTCTCTCTCTCTCAGACACACACACACACACACACACACACACACACACACACAGATGGGTTTGTTATATGTAAGTGGATACAGAGATGGAAATGCTGATTGAATTAAAGCCTCATTAATCACTTCATCACCAACTGCCCCCCTTTCTTTCTCTCTCTCTGTTTCTCTCTCTCTATCCATCTCTCTCTCCCTCTATCTCTCTGTCTCTCTCTATCCATCTCTCTGTCTCTCTCTATCCATCTCTCTCTGTTTCTCTCTCTCTATCCATCTCTCTCTATCTGTCTCTCTCTCTATCCATCTCTCTCTCTGTCTCTCTCTCTATCCATCTCTCTCTGCTCTCTCTATCTGTCTCTCCCTCTCTATCTCTCTCTCTATCTCTCTCTCCATCTCTCTCTCTCCATCTGTCTCTCTCTCTATCTGTCTATCTCTCTCTGTCTCTCTCTATCTGTCTTTCTCTCCCTTTCTGTCTCTCTCTATCTCTCTGTCTCTCTACTCTCTATATCTGTCTCTCTCTCGGTCTCTCTCTCTCTCTCTCTCTCTCTGTCTCTCTCTCTATCTGTCTTTCTCCCCCTCAATTTTGTATGTAGTGTTTAAAAACATTCTTCCTGACACGGTGATGTAAATTTCCATTCATTAAAATTCCCATTTGGGAATATCCAGTGTTCGGAATATTCCGGAATTCCTGGTCTCGGGACAGAGAGCAGCAGATAAATGTCAATTAGCAGATAAACGTCTATAATTACATTCAAGGCATAAAATTACCCATAATTCCTGCCGCGGTGTGACCCCAGGGGCCCTGTGGGAAAGTGCTCCCACGTTCACCACATTAACACATTAATAAACTATTACAACTCGTTAATGACATCATCACACACTAACGAGCCCCAAACACCTCGTTTACTGACTTCAGGACAACATTCCTAACTCCCCCTATTTTCCTCTTTTTTACTCCCCTCAACTTTACTTGTATTTCTCTTTCTGTCCTCATTTCCTCTTTTCTCCTTCCTATGCTTTATCCTCTTTTGTCTCTTACAGTATTCTCTTTTCCTTCATGTCATTTATTCTCTTCTCATCTCTTCCATTCCATTTCTCTCTTCTCTCATTTATTTCCCTCTATTTCTCTTAACTCCTCTGTTCCTTTCTCCCATCCTTTTCTTTTCTCACTGTTTTCTCTTTTCACTTGCTTTCTTCTCTTTTCTTCTCTGCCTCGTCTTTTCCTTTCTTTCATTTCCCTCGCTCTTTCTCCTGCTTCTTTTCCTCTCCTTCATTTCTCTTTCTTCTCTTTTCTCCTTTATGCTTCTCTCTTCTCTTTCTTTCCTCTCATCATCTTCTCTAACTCATTTTTCTTTTTTTATATTTCTCCTCTTTCTCTTATTTCTTTTATTTAATTGTTTTATTTTATCTCCTATCCTTATTTCTTTTCCTTTCTTTCCTTATTTCTCTTCCTCTCCCTTTCTCTCTCTCTCTGCTGTGAGCTTTATTCAAGATTGTGACAGAATTGCTTTGCGGTTTGCAGATTCTTTTCTTTTTTCTTTGTCCTCCCTCCTCTCTCTTTCCCCTCTTCCTCATTCTCCCCCACATTTCTCCATCTCTCTCTCTCTCTCTCCCTCTTTCCCCCCTCCCTTTTTTTCTCATTTTCGCGAGACAGCACATGACATGGATTTCCATCAGGGTTTGAAAATAACCTCACCAGGTCCCGGAGCCAAGGCGACCCTCACACACACACACACACACACACACACACACACACACTATTTATTTATTTATTTATTTATGAATTTTTGCATATCGGGGGGTTTTGCCTCAGTGAGCACGTGCCGGGAATAAACACACGATGGCAGATGACAGATGTGTTCAGGTGGGCTGGAGTGCAGGCGTGTGTGTGTGTGTGTGTGTGTGAGAGAGCAAGAGAGAGAGAGAGAGATGGATGATGGAGTGATGGGATGCCTCTCTGATGCACCAACCAATTAAATTCAGCGTACAGCAGCTCCTCACTTCCTTCACACTTCAGTAATAAAACATCCAATTTGGACACTTGAATAACTCACTGCTACAGAACACAGGGACGGAGACGGAGATGGGGACGGGGACGTGGAGATGGAGAGAGGGTACACTGAGATGGAGGACATGGAAACAAGGAGACGGGGGACATGGAGATGGAGACGGGGGACGTGAAGACAGAGAAGGGGGACGTGGAGACAGAGATGGGGGTGTGGAGACAGAGACAGGGGATGTGGAGACAGAGATGGGGATGTGGAGACAGAGATGGGGACGTGGAGACAGAGATGGGGGTGTGGAGTCAGAGACAGGGGGTGTGGAGTCAGAGACAGGGGACGTGGAGTCAGAGACAGGGGACGTGGAGACAGAGATGGGAGTGTGGAGACAGAGACGGGGACGTGGAGACAGAGACGGGGACGTGGAGACAGAGATGGGGGACGTTGTGACAAAGACAGGGGACGTGGAGACAGAGACGGGGCTGCGGAGACAGAGACAGCGACGTGGAGACAGAAATAGGGGACGTGGAGATGGAGACGGGGGTATGGGGATGGAGACGGGGACGTGGAGACAGAGACGGGGGTGCGTAGACAGA
>JAOVYV010000010.1:9223298-9233644 GCA_025674545.1 Hassar affinis
GTGTGTGTGTGTGTGTGTGTGTGTGTGTGTGTGTGTGTGTGTGTGTGTGTGTGTGTGTGTGCGCGTGTGTGTGTGTGGTATGATATGTACTTGTAAAATACAAATGACTTCAATGTAGTGAGCTTTTAGTATAACTGTATTTTCTGATTTTATTAGAACAGTCACTCTGGTTTTGCTACTGGACTCAGTAATTAATTTGGAAATTTCAGCAGAATTCATAATTCAGCCTGGACTGTGTGTGAGTGATTAAGCCGTGACAAAAAAACCGACACAGCAGCAACTTTCACAGCCATACTAAGATCACAATGTGATCATTTCATAAGACGACGCATTTCAAAACGTAAAATTTTGACTACTCAGTGAAAGATGGTTTTTTTTTGGTTTTTGATATACTTTAGCTGCCTTTCTTACCTTGCCCCATCTCCCCAACACACACACACACACACACACACACAAAATGGTCATTTAAGTCACCCAGGAGGACCCGGGGAAAGGGGCTTTCCACAGTAGTCAATTCCAAAGAATGCCACAGCTTAAGCAGACTCCACACACAATCCAGCCTGAAATTACGAACTCTACTCAATTTTTTCTAATTAATTACTGACTCCAGTCACACCCTTTACCAAAACCATAGCAACCATTCTAATAAGATTTCCTTAAAATACAATTAGAAAAAAAAGGAAGAATGCAGATTAAAAATCTGAGGCTATCCATGCTCCAACTACAATACTAAAAGAACATGACAGAAATCACAGCCCGCGCACGCACGCACACACACACACAATCATGTGCTGCCATGACGGTGTGTGAGCATGTGTTATAGAGTGGGTCAGTACAGCAGATTTCTCAGCGTTCACCTCACTGTAAAACACAAACCCATGTTTACACACACGACCTCTGACACACACCAGCCTGCCCTGAGCCCAACTTTCAGTCTAAATACCCGCAACCTGAAATTCCACCTACAAATTATTGTTTATAAAATGGCGAGGGTTAGATCAGTAGACTGTAAAGTGTCCCGAGCTACTTCTTGCCGTTTGCACAGACCCCGTGCCCCGTGCGGGCCGGGCGCAGGGCAGCGCTGCAGGGTGTGGCCGCCTTTAATTGTCCGCACTCGCCATTTTAAGACGACGAGCTTTCTGCGCTGCGCGCTTCAGGCTGTGAGGATTCACACATCATTTCACCAGGAGCATTTAGTAAACACGTAATTCGCGCTAGTACCTTTACACAGCCGAACTGTGAACGTAACAGAAGTAAGACCAGGCTTATTAAAATAAATATTTTCGTCCAATTGCATGTAGTTTGAAAACCAACTCCCCTAACGTGAAGATAATTCTGTTAGGAGCTCCGTGCAAATTCACACCCAGTGAAAAGCTCGCATTTCCCTCACATACTCGCTCAAACAAGTTTGTGTTAAATCCACAGCGGTGCTTTTATCACAGTAGGCGGAAATGCAGCGTACAGACCCTGCCTGAGCTAGAGCTGCCTTTCCTAACTAGGCCTCGAACCCTTCTGTGTCTGGGCGCTATGGAGAGCTCCCACACCGCGCATGAGCAAACACAAGCGGAAGCGAGATGGGACACGAGGAACATGCAGTTCCTTCAGAAATGGTCACCACGGTAAAAAGCGTGGCCTTGTGGCCCAACACGCTCGTGTGCCGGCCTTTGCCGACGGCGTGGAGTGAGCTGGTGATTGGAATTTACTGAATATAGCCGTGCAATGTGTGTGTGTTTGTTTAAGGCATAAAAATAGATTTAAGGTTAAACAGGCCCATTCAGACAGTTCTCTCTCATTGTAGCGTCCAGTGTGAAATACTCAAGTTGAAACCTATTTGAGGACAATGCAGCTCCCACCGTGAAAACACTGAACACACACGCGCCCACGCTGCTGAATAATCTGACTAGAAGCAGTGTTTATGGCCACAGACGCAGTTTTCTAATACGAGACAAAGCTGGGTTAGGGTTAAAATGGTAAAAATGTAATTACCTTTGACGCTTGGGGACTGAATGCTCTACTTCTAGAAGTTTTCCGTGAAGTTCTACTTTTCCTGGAAAACAAATAGCATTTAATTAGTCAAGGCCAGGACTCCTAATTTTAATGATTTGCAACCGTGACGATATTTTTATTTATTTATTTTAAGTATAATGTAAATTGTTTTAGATGAAAGACATTTCCATCCTTATTTACTAAACATTAAAAGGAGAGATCCTCGCCAGTTCCTGGAGGTTAAACATGGAAGACAAAGTTGCCCCCTGCACCGCGAGCAGGCCTCAGCCGAGCACAGCGAGCCCCTGCCTTACTGACGGACACTACAGCCGAGAAAAGTCCATCCACACGAACACACAAACACCAATTAAAGGCTGATGTATGTCTGTGTCTTAAAATGATTAGTGTTAAATCAAAGGAACCACACAAGCAGACAGCAGGCCACCGAGCCAAGCACCTGGCGGGTCAGCGTGCATGAAGGCGACCGTGTGAATGCTGTTTTAACAATGGAGCTGAGTTTATAACCGAAATAAGACTGTTTATAGGCTTACTGCTCGAAATATCCGAAATTGCTTCAAGTACCACGAGAAATAGGCCCTATGTGAACGTGGAGAGGGTGAGCAAGACTTGCTCGAGTTCTAGCCTTCAAAACACACAGAGAGAAATGGCTTTGCCAAGAGTTTGAATTGATTTTACACTCATGTGACTGTGTGTATAGCCCGGGCACATAACGGTGCGAATTGCATTAAAGGCGGCATGTGGCCTGCTCGAGCAGACTGAACACTCTGTATCCTCGGCGCAGAAAACCTGCGATTAAAAAAAAAAAAAAAAAAAAAATCACCGGTCACATCGACAGACACCTACCCAGGCACCATCGCTCCGTCGCACAGAATTTCAGCTGCACAGCGCGTAAACCTCTCGTGCGTGTGCACACACCAGAGGAATACAAACTGGCAAAATTAACACACTTCTCCATTCTCACCTGAAAGTGTGTCAATGGCCTTCATCGCGATCTTCTCGTCGGGGCAGTCCACGAACGCGTAGCCACTTTTGACTAAAAAGGGCGCGCTGAACGGTATCTTCCACTGCTCAAAGATAGTTTCCAAGTCGAGCGCGCTCGTCTGCTCGCTTACGTTACCGATGTAGAGCTTGTTCATGTCGCCGCACCGTCGGGAAGAGGAGAGAAAGAAAGAGCGAGCGCGTTTGCAGAAGAGCAGCGCTTTTAATCGCGTCCCTCGGACGGGCAGTGCTGGGAGAGAGCGGCGCGCTGTCTGTCAGCCGGGCGGGCGTGTGCTCCTCCTCACTCGCTCCAGAGCTGCCTGGACAGATGGAAGAGAAGTGTGACGGACGGGAACTGCGCACTGGCGGCCTCCGAGATCTTACTGGATATCCTCCCGCTCTGGCTTTCAGACTTCAAAGGAAAAAACTATTTGTGTGCGGCTTCGTCCCAAGTTCTTAACCAACGAGACTGCAAAAAGTCACACGTTAGTGCAGGCACCGCCTCCAAATAAAACCGAGAGAAGACAATGGGACCAGAAGCCCACGGTTATTCCACTTTCTTTAGTGAGCCACGTGTTCAAACTGCAAATCAAAGCCGCACGTGAGTGAGGAGTGCCGCTTGATCAATTAGGATAAGTGTAGCATGGCACAGGAGAAAGACTGGAGTGTGGATAGAGACTGGGTAGTGAAGGAGAGATTGGATTTGAGGTAAAACCTGGCTGGGTGGACTGGGGGATTCCGCGCGGACTCCTGTAGTATTCCTTTCGGCGAACTTTTTTTCCTGGCTCGTGATTGGCTGTCAGTGATGTAGTAAAGCGGCGTGGCGCGCGCCCCCTACACCGTACACAACAGGAAGGGCGGGGGGACAAACCTATGGAGGCCTGTCGTATAGGGGCAGAGGGGAGGGTCTGGCATTCATAAAACACATCCTGCATGAAAGGGCGCTCAACGGAATTTGGCCTACTTTATGCGCGTTTATAATATAAAGGTAACAAAGTTACAGTAGGATGTTAACGTACTTTTACACTTTTGACTCCTCCTCAGATGCAGGCAGTGAAACAGGCCACCACACACAAGGCGACCCCTGGTCCTTGGCCTGTGTGCATCCGGAGTGTGTGTTATTAGAGTGTGGAGGACACGAACCGCCGTGCACCTGCACCTTCAGGTTTTATACAAATAGTTGTACCGTGTTTTAAAACGGTATTGTCTTATTGTCTAAAAGTTTAATGGTTCAGTACTCTGATTGCACTGGTCAGAAGTCAAAACTGACATGGATCACGTATAACAGATGTAGGCTGGCCCCAGCTAGGCTCTTTGAGACTCTTTGAGACCTTCTCTGTGCTGTGTGGGAGAGCAGTGGCCCCACTCATGGCACTGTTTGGTGTGGCCTGGCAGACCCCCATTCGGTAAATGGGAAACTAATGTGTGTTTTTTTGTTCTCTCCTGGCCAGGAGACAGTTTCTGTTTAAATGGAAAGACTCTAATCCACCAACATACAATTACTGGATCAGAGAAATTATGCATCACCTTAAACTGGGAAAAATTAGATATACCCTAACGGGTCCAATAAGAAGTTTTATAATATTTGGCAAAATTTCTTGACAGAATGACAATCTAACAGGCTTCTATTATTATTACTATTATTATTATTATTATTATTATTATTATTATTATTATTATTATTGTTGTGGTTGTTATTATTTTGATCTCAGCCCGACTTTGTATGAATGTAGGTGTGATGTTTATAAATCCGTGTGGTATATCAGGGGTGAGGGGGTTGGGAGTGGTTTGTTTTGTGTGATGTAATTTGAAAAATACAATAAAAGACTATGAACAAAAAAGAAAGTTTAAAGGTGTAAACTGTCCTTCTGCACGTTTTTAGGCTGTAAGGAGTAAGTAAGGAGTAAGTGTTGTTTTTCCAACAGGAGAGACAGTTAGAGATTAGGTGTGTGACATGCTGACATTAAAACATGGTGTTCCTTTAATACATTTTCTTCTAAGAAAAAATTGTGAAGAACTTATCAGGCACAGAAACAGTGAACAATTTCACACCACGCTTTCATAGATAAACAGAACACATTTATACATTTATAAACATTTCAGTGTGATTTATGACACATACGTATTTGTATTTCCAAAGTTCAGGTTGAACGTGAATTTAAATATCATAAAAATAAGATTTAGAACATTTTAAGGCTGTAAAAGTGTAATGTGTGACCTGCTCACAGCCGTGGACTACTGTGATCTAACTGTACAGCCCAGCTTGCACATTGCTAATCTAAATGGGATGTTAAATGAAACATTTTAGTGCTAAATTGAAGAATTATTGAAGAATTCTCCAGCTGTTTTAGTGAATTTTGAGCCTTCAGAAAGTGTATTTTGCTGGCATGTCCATTTGTTTTTCATGCTGGAGGGATTGTTTGGTTCTGCTACTCTATAGACAGCCACTTGTGTGTTAGAATAGTGAACATTGGTGTGTTGCTTTGGTTAAAGAATGGCTCAGCATTAGTTAATGAGGGGACTTTATAATGAAGTATAGTGGTCATTATTTTTTAAGATGTTTCCAAAATTTGGTTGACGTGTTTATATCTGTATTATTCTACATTGTTTGTTGCATTTTTATACCCCATTAAAAAGCAGGACATTTTGACGTGTAAATTGGAAAAAGCCATCACAAAAATGAAGACTCTGCATGCTTTCTCTCTCAGTTCATTCACCAACTGGGTAACATTACCTAAATAAGCTACTAAATAATTAGAACTAAAGGAGTGATTCATTTGTTTTCTTCCTAACACAAATTTCTGTATTGTTCACAGAGATCTGCATACTTTTTTGAACATTGTAACTTTAGCCAAAGCCCAGATCTGACATCGCTGCTCCAGCCTGTCCAGGTTCTACTGTAGGGTCTGTTTGTAGGAGACATCCCAACCAGGTCATCTATGCAGAACATACGCCATGTATTTCACTGCTTTGGTGTCATCTTTTCCCCAGGAAAGTGAAACACTGACTCATTTCTATCAGAACCAGCAGGAACTGTTTCAGCACTCTGTGCTACTGGAGCTCTTCTGTGGGATCGGACCAGACGGATTCACCTTCACTCCACGTGCACATCAGTGAGCACTAGGAGCCCATGATCCTGTCACCGGGTCACCACTTCTCCTTCACTGGACTGCTTTTGGTAGGTACTAACCACTGCACACCAGGAACCCCACAGGACCTGCTGTTCTGGAGACGCTCTGACCCAACCGTCTAAACTCCACCCATTTTTCTTGCTTCCAACACTTTGAGAACTTTTGAGAAGGTGGCAATATTTCCTCCATTATATCACATTACAATTTCCTTGTGACTGTAGTTTTGTGTTTGTCCTTCTCCCTGACAGCTGCTTTGTGGACTTTTTGTGAGGGTCCTTTTTGTATTTACTGTCAAAGTTTAATTTTTTATTTATTGTTGATTTCTGTTAGATTTAAACTGATTTAAAATGAAAAACAAAACCAATTCAGAGCTCATACCTAACACACACGCTTTCTCTCTCTCACACACACAGAGTGGGAAGCATATGAAGAGCTCTGATTGGTTGGTACGAATAGCCAATCAGAAAAGAGTGTCTCGCCCTCGCCACGCCCACCGGTGAGCACAGCAGTGTCCATTCATTGGTTTCCTC
The DNA here is from genome assembly GCA_025674545.1 of Hassar affinis. Classification (NCBI taxonomy): domain Eukaryota; kingdom Metazoa; phylum Chordata; class Actinopteri; order Siluriformes; family Doradidae; genus Hassar; species Hassar affinis. The sequence continues at coordinate 9,229,945 of JAOVYV010000010.1, forward strand.
CGGTGCTATTCGATACGAATCCGGGCGGGAGGAAAGGCAGCTGTTACTTTATAGACAACTTTGTATTTTAATCTTATAATATTTTTACTCTATCAGCTTCATTCATAAATTCGCCGTATTGCAGTTTTCTCTCCTAATGGAAAACGGTGCGTCTTATTTTACAGTGGCTATATAACCAATAATAATATTAGTGCTCTCTCTCTACTCGTGCATTTACTTAACATGTCTTAAACATCTTCCACACGACTTTCTCCTATAGGCAGTGTGTGTGTGTATGTATGTGTGTGTGTGTGTGTGTGTGTGTGTGTGTGTGTGGGCGGAGCCGGTGCTGTTATTTGATGTATTTTCTATAGGCTACACTGCTGTGTGTAGGCGCGCCGGATTCCTGCAGGAAGATCCGTTTAAGTCTAAGTACATCTTCCATACAATAATGAAATGGCCATGTTTAAATCTGAAAGCTGTGATCTGTGATCAGGGAGCAGTGTGATGGCTCGGGCTGAGCTCTGAGCTCTGCGGGTCTATACGGCTGGACCGCTCCGGGGAGAAGCCGCGTGTCCGGGTCGGGACACGCACAGAACCGCGGTTGTAAGTCGACCGTCTTTATTCCGCACTCGCTGCTTCTTGTCTGAATGTGAAGGAATCGGAATGAAGGATGTCCCCATGCCGGCTGCTGACCCGAGTCCCAGCGGTGCAGTAACTCGGATGTATGGATGTGTGTGTGTGTGTGTGTGTGTGTAGCAGCGCCATGTTCGTTTCCGAGGAGAGTCGAGCGGCTCACACACCGCCGGGCTGCTGCTTCACCCCGGCAGGACTTCAGTAAACCCACTGCAACTTACTGTACACGAACTGTCTCCTTGGGTAGACCTTTCTCTATTTTCGTCAGTTTTTCGAAAGTTATTCGCTGTAGTCTGTCCATACGCTAAAGACGAGAAAATGGCGGTGGATATAACTCGCTCTGTTTCTGTTTGTTTAAACTACTCAGCAAATTAAAACATTAATAAGCAACAATGACACAATTTAACTGTCTAATAAAACCTACTATTGTTTAATTTGTTTAATTTTTAATTTTGGGCATTGTCTGGTTCATTGGCTTGGATTTGTGAGAAAACTTTCAAACTGTAAACACGTTTACTGCACACTCTACAGTCCTGTTCAGCTTCATGTAAGTGTAATTGTGTAATTAGTCTTTTTATTTTACATTATTCTGTGATACAAATATTTCAAACTAAATCTGACATTTCATTCTAATGGTGTACATTTCATTTCATTTGTATGAAGAAACACATTTTGTAATATATAAACTTTCTAAAAAGTTTGGTGTTTAAGTTCTGTAAAGCGTGTGAAACCCCTACTCACACACACACACACACACACACCCCCACATACACACACACCCCCACACACACACACCCCCACACACAGTATGAACATAACTTTTACAGAGCAGCATTGTCTGTATCTAACCTAAACAAGTGCATGAAGGGGTCAGTGGAAGCGACACTGAAATTAATTTTAACTGTACAATGATGCATACTTTGCTTCTAAAAAGTGAATAAATCTTCAACTGTGCATTAAACCTAACTAAATATAAGACTGTGGTTTAAGAATGAAACTAAAGATTAATAATGTAAAGCCCTTCTAACCTCTCTCTCTTCATGTATGGTTAAACACAACGCTCTGTCTGTAACCCTGCTGTTTATCATTTCAATGTAAATACCATGCAAATCATTACACCTACATCCTAGTCTTTACATTGCATTACTCAATCCTGAGACCTCAAACAAATCCATGTGCGTCTCATTCTGTTCCCAAACAAGCTCTAATAATAGATTAACAGGTAAAATCAGTGTAGTTGTAATAGCAATTGTTGGAAATTGAAGTTTACATGATTTTGTAGAATTTTTACCACAAAAAATGTTATACATGAGTCCTGTAAAGCCATTTCGTGTTTTCTCAAGGAGTTTTACACACCCCCCAAAAAAGAAATTAATTTCAGATAAGTATATTTATTTATATTATTATTTCTGTTTGGCCTGTTGACTGAGTATTATCAAATACAACAGAAATGAGATCCACCATGTGAAACTATTCACATGCCGAAATGGAAAAGGTAAACTGGAATGACTGAATCAGTCAAACCATCAACATTGTTAAACCAACGAAAAACATTTTTATTCTGTAAATTAAATTGTATTGTGACATAAGAATATGATAAATGTATTATTTTTAAAATATTTTTTAAAAAGCACCCTGATTTAAATTGTAACTAAATGGGAAAATTGCACATAACGGCATACATGATTTATCATGGCAGTATTTCTGCTTTCAACTAGACATTTGTGTGTAATATTGAAGTATAATAATGACCACGTACAGATTAACAGATTAAAACCGAGTTCTAAATGATTGCCAAGATGCAAAAGTTAAAACTTATTATAAACTGCTTACTGCACAATTTAAACAGTTATGAAACAGTATTCAAGATCACTGAAAATACACAACTGAATGCATGAAGTTGTAAAACAGTGTGTGTGCATGTGTGATCAGTTTGCAGCTGCAGCTTCCTCCTGGATGCTGAATAGTAGTAAAGTTTAAGCAAGTGTAAGAATCTGAGTATCAGAACTATCAGCTATCTTCGGGCAGTGGAAGAAACTGGCCTGGTCTGATAAATCACGTGTTCTTTAACTTCATGTGGATGGCCAGGTGTGTGTGCACCAGGAGATGGCACCAGCACAACCTACTAACACATGAGTATCACTTTAGGGTCACTGCGGTGCTGATCTCCACCCAAATAATACTTTGTGCTCTGTGAAATGCAGAGAAACAGATGGAAAACGCTCTGTATCAATATCACTCTGTATCAAACACTGAATGGCCAGTGGAGCTGATAATATGGAAAGACTGTAGATACAAGTAGGTGGTTTTATTGTTATGGCTGATCAGTACAAATTTAATATTTTATTATATACTGTATACACACACATATGTATATATGTATATATACAGTACATTCAGTTATTTGGTTGTTGCTGATTGAGTCCAGGAGATCGACTCCTTTGTGTTTGTGGTGACGATGCTTGGACATTTCACCTGGACTCATCACAGTGGAAGCTGGAGGCAAAGCTGGAAAGGAGACTGACTGCACAGTTGCCATGTCATTTTACAGCTCTGAGAGGAACCCCATTATGCTCTTGCTTGCTTTTTCACGTCAGAATCAGTGGTTCTCTCAGTACCACTGAAGTCTGTAAAACTAACCATCCGCACTGGAGAGCCAGGTGTCAAAGTTTTGCTTGTTGGAGATGTTATTTTGAATGATGATTGAGACAGCACTGTGTTGCCACTTGCTCCTATGTCAGGCAGCCTGTTACAGGGGGAGATGTTCCCTGTGTACACCTCAAGATCATAGGCAATAAAGCTGCTATCAGAAGACACTTTGTGTCCCCAGGTTTTGGTTTGGGCTTCAAACCCATGAATCCCATGAGTTTTGGTTTGGGCATCAAATAATCCCTCCATCTGCATGCTGTACACAGATTTTCAGTGTAGATGTCTGAGAAAATACAGTCGTAGACCCTGAGGAATATTAATGTACTATTTTATACGTGCTTATCTCAAGTTATTTGGTTGGCCATTCTTCTTGCAGGATAGTGGCCAGGTCACTACGTGATGCTGGTGGTGGAAAACGTTTCCTGGTATGCTGACA
>JAOVYV010000010.1:9378580-9389249 GCA_025674545.1 Hassar affinis
TGACTGACTAGTTTGCCGTCTGCTTTGCTTTTTTGTCATCGCGACTTGTACGAATATTTTTCCAAAGTGCACACACTGCTAGTGGTTAGGGTTATTGGGAAGTGGTTGCATCAGAGAAGTTTTAAAATACAAGTAAATGAGCACAGTATCATACCAGTACCTGGTACTGATACTGGTACATCCCTTAGGGAAATGGAGCTTTCAATGTTGAGTGGACGGACAAATATTTGTTCATTCTTGTCAAAAGTGTGAACTCAGTGATTTTAAGTGTCATGGTTGTTGCAGAAACCGCTGATCTCCTGGGAATTTTCCTCTTTAGCGGTCCAGTTTAGGTGAGCCTGTGCCCACAGCAGCCTCAGATTCTTGTTCTTGGCCCACAATATTGGACCCCGATGTGGTCTTCTGCTGTTGTAGTCTACTTTTTCGCTCAGTGTGATTTGTAAAGAATGGTAGCTTGAGGAAGCTTAACCTTCAGCTGGAAGCATTCCCATCAGCATTTCCACCCGCAGAACTACTGTTCACTGGATGAGCAGGAGATCAGCAGTTTCTGAAATGCTCAAATCAGCCTGTCTGGCACCAAAAACACGCCAAGGGAAAAGTCCCAGAGATCAGACATTCTGATGGCACTACCTGAAGTTTGACATGATCTGATATCTCGACCCATATCTGCTTAGATTTATGCACATGACCTGCTGATTGGACACCACCTCCTAACAAAGTGGCTGTATGTTTGTTACCACTCACTTTTTATCTTAAACCTTCTGATCTAAAAAAAAGGGAAATTACATTCCTGCTTTTTCTGTCGAAGGGCTATATTAGTTCTGTTTATTCTTTTTGCACTCGAGCACAATGAAGCTGTGGGCATGTTTATTTTATTCTGGTTCTGATTTTCCTTCGTCATGTTTAGTTTGAGGACATGGTTTTTACAGGGGCAGATACCCCGAGACCTTTAGCTAGACTTTATCTGCTATAGCAAATTTCTTTTTGCAGAAATATTAAAAGCAAGGGAGCGTTTCCCCCAGAAGTAGAAAGGTGGAAATCAAACTGTTCTGCCTCTAGTGGCGATGACCAGCCAGCTTTAGTCCAAACCTTTTCAATAGTTCACAGCAATGTGATCACCTCAGCTAACGAGTGCTGTGAGTCTAGAGCCACAGCTTTAAGTCTCATGGTGTGTTCTGTTCCCTGCATGATCCGACTCTTCATCTGAAAGTACTGAAGAATCATGCCAGAACACAGAAGGCACTAAACTGTGCAGTTTCATGTAACTCCAGATCTGGATGTTCATCTGTGATCCAGATCAGACAACCCTAAAGAGATACTAAATCCTGTGAGTATCATGCTTTCAAGAACCTGACACTAAAAACTCCTGACAGACTGGGAACAGTGACCTGCTGGTGCACCGAATCAGGCTCAACCAGTTCAGCCTGTTCACTCACTGTGTTTGCTTTGCTTGGCAGTGTTCAACTGCATGGCCTGTTTTTTAAACAGAGCCGAGTATGATGTTACTGTGTCTGTTTTCTTCACTGTTCCTGAAGATTTAAAATGATTTAATTCCAGGAAAGTAAATGCTAGTCATTCCTTCATGCCTGTGAGCGATCTGCAGGGTCCAAGCAAAGATTTGTGACTGTAGTGGAGTAGTGCGAAATGGAGGCTGAAATCTAACTGGCTGTGAGCAGCTCTGTATTTGATGACGACAGTTATTTAAAATTTCAGCCTTCATGTTTCTTAGGAACCTTTGTATTGAACAATGTGGTTAAATTATATTCAATTAGGTGCAGTCTGTTATTTTGGTTTGGATAAACTAGACTGTCAAACTAGGATTGCTGGCATTAGGCAGCTGTTTTGTTTACAAATTATATGACATTATTATTATTATATATTATTGTATTGTATATATTATTATATATTATTTATTATTGATTTCACGCTCTAAATTATGCAAATGAGCAGTTTTTGGAGGTGTGGGAGTGGGTGGGGCTAAATGTTCCATAAGACAAAAATATCTCCGTCACTTGTCTGATTATTCGTGGTTTATTGTATTTTTTGTAATATAATGAAAATATTATAATATAAATACATTACATAGACAAACTCCATTTCCAGAAAAGTTGTGACACTTTCTTAAAATCGGTTTCGCCCAAATGAGGACGGCTTTCCTTCCGAGTCTGGTTCCTCTCAAGGTTTTGCCTCTTAACATCTGAGGGAGTTTTTCAAAACCTAAGTTATGTCTGGATCGTATGTCTTTGTAAAGCTGCTTTGGGACAATGTCCATTGTTAAAATTGCTTTAGAAATAAAATTAAATGTAATTATATGTTGCAGTTTTGCAAATTTTGCAATTTTGCCCATTCTTGCTGTGTACAAGACTCGAGCTGGTGAACTGTCCATGGTCTCTGTGGTCTGATTCTCCTCTTCATGATGCTCTGTACATTTTCAGTAGGAGATCTGGACTGCAGGCAGGCCTGTCAAGCCACGCGGTTGTGCAGAACTGGTACAGAATGAGGCCTGGCATTGTCCTGCTGAAATACACATGGAGTTCCTGGGAAAAGATATTGTCTTGACAGCAGCACGTTTCTCCAAAATCCCAGTATAATCCTCCACATCAATGGTCCCTTCACATATCTGCAGATCCCCCATGCCGTGGGCACTGATGCTCCCCCAGGCCATCACAGATGCTGGTTTTTACACTTTTCACTGCTAACAGTCTGGATGGTCTTTTTCATCTTCGGCATGTAGAATCCAACATCCTTTTTTCCCAAAAACAAGCTGAAGTGTGGACTCATCTGACCACAGAATACATTTCCGCTGTCTTTTGGTCCATCTCAGACAATGATTTTTCAAAGTCCTCCCGAGCCCATGTGGCTTTGTCCATCACGTTAGCATGATCGTTTCTCAAACAATCTGAGGGCTTGATGGTCATGTACACTCAGCAGCGGTTTCCTCCCTTGGCCTTTCCACAGTGAGATTTCCCCTGACTCCCTGAATCTTTTCATGACATTAAGAACTGTAGATGTGAAAGACTGAAATTCTTTGCAGTCTTGTGCTGAGAAACACTGTATTTGAACTGACTGACAATTTTCTCATGAAGTTTGGCACAAAGTGGTGAACCACAACCCATCCTCACTTACAGAGACTCAGAACAGAACAGTGTTACTGTAGAACCTTTTCAGTCTTATTTTGCCTCTGTCCTAACTTTTTTTTGGCACCTATTTTAGGGTTTTGCATCAATTTCTAAATTTGTTTATATTTAACAATTAGTTCAGTTTATAATTGAAAAAACTGAAAATTTGATTTATTTATTTATAATTTATTATGATTTATAAGCACTTATAAAAAAAGGACTTATAAAAAAAATATTTTTTTGTCCTTTTGGCTGTTTAAGTAGAGCTTCAAGAGAATTAACAAATTACAGATTTCAGTTTTTAGAAAGTGAGGGTGACACAGTGGCTCGGTGGGTAGCACCGTTGCCTCACAGCAAGAAGGTCCCAGGTTCAATCCCTGGGTGGGGTGGTCTGGGTCCTTTCGCTGTGGAGTCTGCATGGTACTCCGGTTTCCTCCCACAAGAATGTCCAAAGACATGCATGTTAGGTTGATTGGCTTCTCTAAAGTGGCCCTAGAGTGTGTGTGTGTGCCCTATGATGGATTGGCTCCCTGTCTAGGGTTGTTCCTGCCTTGTGCCCTATGCTGCCCAGCTAGGGCCTCCATGTGCTAGGGCCCTCCCGTGACCCTGAAAAGGAATAAGTGGTTAAGAAAATGAATGAGTTTTTAGAAAGTGTACCAAATTTGCTGGAAATGGGGTTTGTATTTACTGGAGTAAAATTAACTCCACTGCTAGTTCTTATGCATATTCTTATCTCTTTGTGCCTTTATCCTCACAGATCATTAAGAAGCTAATAGAGAGAAAGCAGGCACAGATACGCAAGGTGTATCCTGGTCTATCCTGTTTTAAGGAGGGTGTTCGCCAGATTCCCATCGAGAGCATTCCAGGCATACGTATGTCATCTCTCCATTAGAGAGAACTGTAGAGAATTCGTTATGATCTGTTTTGATGACTTGCATTTATTTTTTGCTCTTTTAGGTGAAACAGGCTGGAAACCTTTGGGGAAATGGTAAGAGTTAAAATTTTTTACTCTTTTTTTCTCTCTTTCTTTACAATCTTGTTTGTAGAACAGGGGCAAAGTGAAATAAATATAAAGTATTTCAGAACTCAACTGAGAATAACAGTGTAACAACTAGGGCTGGGTGATATGACAAATATATGATTTTGTATCATAAAAGTATTTTTACAATACGCGATATACATCATGAGATATATGTTTGCTCACAAATTACAAGCAATGCACTGTAGTGTTAATAAAAAATGTCATAAATAATATATAAAAGTGGAAATTTTAGATTAGCCAAAACTCTGGGAAATTGCAGTTGTGACCTAGGTATTAGAATAGAACTTACTGGCATCTGTAAGCAGTGCAGTCGATTCACGCCAGGTTGATGTAAATTGAATAGGACACACTTGCAGTGAACTTCTTAAGCCACTCTTAGCTTAAAACTAATCAGTGATCAGTTGTACAAAATAAAACTCTTTCACTGCTGTGCAAACAGAGGTTTTTTATGGCTGCTTACCAAGAAAACAATGAAATCTTAAAAAAATTTACTATCTGTGAAGGATTTGACTATGTGGTTAATTAATCTCTTGCTATAATGTCACCTTTTATTGAAGTAAACCTACTCAAGTAAGAAGTAAGTTGATGTAACTTGCATAAAAAATTACAATACTTACAATAAATAAATAAATAAATAAATAAATAAATTAATTAATTAATTAATAATGAAAAGATGATAGAGGAGCTGTACTGTTCTGTTCACACCCGTGCTCCCTGATTCCTCACTAAAATATTTTTAAGCTCTGTTTTGTTTTGTATGAAACCTTCATTATTACAGAGACTGATTAAGCTGTGATCACATTTTGTCCTTATAAAGAAAATATATAGATGTGTCCCTGTGTTGTAGCAGTACAGATTCAAGCAATTCTGTCTGAGGGTATAAAAGGATTTTTTTAAACAAAGCCATCCAACTGCTGAAAATTCAGATGCCTTCTCCAGACTCCTACAAACCCCATTTCCAGAAAAGTTGGGAAACGGTCTGAACATGCAATAAAAACTGAAATCTGTGATTTGTAAAATAATTTGAAGCTTTATTTCACAAACAAAAGGACAAAAAAGAAAAGATTTTCAGTGTTTTCAATGATGGACTTAATTCTATTTGTTAAATATACACAAATGTAGAAATTGATGCTGTAACACACTCAGTAAAAGTTGGTATAGAGGCGTTTCCCACTGGGTCACATCACCTTTTCTTTTAATTACACTTTTTAATGGTTTGGGAATTGAAGATACTAATTGTTGCAGTTTAGCAAGTGGAATTTTTGCCCGTTCTTGCTGTGTACAAGACTGGAGTTGCTGAACAGTCCGTGGTCTCTGTTGTCTGATTCTCCTCTTCATGATGCAACTTGTTCAGAATGAGGCTCATTATCTTCAGATTAAGACTTTTCTGTCTTATTTTGCCTCTGTTCCAACTTTTTTTAATCTGTTGCAGGCATCACATTCATCTTTTTAGATTTACAAAATAGGTTTGTTAGTGAAAACACTGAAAATAGTTTCTTTGTACTTTTAGTAGTTAAATGATAGTTCAAATGAATTAACAAATTAGTTTCTAGTTTTATTGCATTTTTAGAAATTGTCCCAACTTTTCTATAAAAGGGGTTTGTACATAATTTTCAAGTCCAACACATTGTAAAATTGTAACATTATAAGTAGCATAAATACAGTATTTCTTATTTAAGCTATTATTAAAAATGATCTTTTAACACACCCATAAAAATGTATTTCACCAGAGAGTTATTTCATAGTCACTCACAAGAGTGAGTAAACCCCTCACATTTCTGCAAATATATTATTATATACAGTGGGGTGCGAAAGTTTGGGCAGCCTTGTTAATTTTCCTGATTTACCTTTATAAATCATTGATTGTTTGGATAATGCTTTAGCATACCTCAAGCGGCTCTGTTTGTGATGTGGGCGGAGAAAAGGCTTCCTCTGCATCACTCTCCCATACAGCATATCCTTGTGTAAAGTGCGCCGAATAGTTGAACGATGCACAGTGATTCCATCAGCAGCAAGATGATGTTGTAGATCTTTGGTGCTGGTCTGTGGGTTGACTCTTGACTGTTCTCAGCATCCTTCACTTCTGTTTATTCGACATTTTTCTTGGTCTGCCTCTTCGAGCCTTGACTTGAACTGTGCCTGTGGTCTTCCATTTTCTCACAATGTTTCTCACAGTGCAGACTGAAAGCTGAAATCTCTGAGATAGCTTTCTGTATCCTTCCCCTTAAACCGTAACGGTGAACAATCTTTGTTTTCAGGTCATTTGAAAGTTGTTTTGAGACTCCCATGCTGCGACTCTTCAGAGAAGATGCAAAGAGGAAAAAAACGTACAATTGCCCCCCTTAAATACCTTTTCTCATAATTGGAGTCACCTGTGTATGGAGGTCAAGGGTCACTGAACTTACCAAACCAAATTTGAGTTCCAGTAATTAGTTAGGTTTTGAAATCAATAAAATGTCAACAGTGCCCAAATTTATGCACCTGCCTACTTTTGTTTAACCAATTATTGCACACTTTCTGTAATTCATATAACTTTATTTCACTTCTCAAATATCACTGTATTTGTCCCCTATATGATATATTTAACAGATTTTTTTTATCCAAACAATCAATGATTTCTAAAGGTAAATCAGGAAAATTAACAAGTCTGCCCAAACTTTCGCACCCCACTGTATTTCATGGGACGGCGACACTGTGGCTCGGTGGGTAGAAGAAGGTCCCAGGTTCGATCCCCAGGTGTGGCGGTCTGGGTCCTTTCTGTGTGGAGTCTGCATGTCCTCCCTATGTCCACGTGGGTTTACTCCTACGATGGATTGGTGCCCTGTCTACAACCCTAGTTCCTGCCTTGCGCCCTATGTGGCTGGCTAGGCATCGGCTCCAAGAAAATTAATGAATGATGAATGAATGAATTTCATGGGACAACACTATAGAAATGAAACTTGGATATATCTTAGAGTAGTCAGTGTACAGCTTCTACAGCAGTAGAAATTTACTGTCTGTTCACTGTAAATAACTCAACAGAAGTGAATACACCTCACAGTGAACATGTCCAGATTGTGCCCATAGTGTCAATATTTTGTGTGAGCACCATTGTTATCTACACTGCCTTAACTCTGTTGGGCATAGAGTTCACCAGAGCTGCACAGGTTGTTACTGGAATCCTCTATCACTCCTCATGACATCACAGAGATGATGGATGTTAGACACAAGTTTATCTTGGTCTCGTCAGACCACAGGACACAACGGTGCCAGTAATCCATGCTCTTGGACTTGTCATCAGGTAACTGTTTGCGGGCTTTCTTGTGCTTCAGCTTCAGAAGAGGCTTCCTTCTGGAATGGTGGCCATACAGACTGTGTTGATGTAGTGTGTTGTGTACGGTCTGAGCGCTGACAGGCTGTCCTCCCTCTTCTTCACCCTCTGCAGCAATGCTGCAGCACTCATGCATCTGTTTTTTGAAGCCAACCTCTGGATATGATGCTGAACACATGGACTCGAGTTCTTTGGTCGACCCTGGCCGTGCTGTAGCTCAGTTTCAGGGTGTTAGCAATCTTATTATAGCCTAGGCCATATTTGTGGAGAGCAACAATTCTATTTCTCACATCCTCAGAGAGTTCTTTGCCCTCAGATGCCATGTTGAATGTCCAGTGGCCAGTATGAGAGATTTGTACCCAAAGCACCAAATTTAACAGCCCTGCTCCCCATTCACACCTGGAACCTTGTAGCTCTAACGAGTCACATGACGCCAGGGAGGGACAATGACACAATTCAATTCAATTTTATTTCTAAAGTGCTTTTAGCAATGGACATTGTCTCAAAGCAGCTTTACAAAGACAAGAAATCAGGACATGGCCTATAGACCTTGTCCCCAACAGCTATCCCTAATGAGCAAGCCGGTGGCGACGGTGGCAAGGAAAAACTCCCTCAAATGATAAGAGGAAGAAACCTTGAGAGGAACCAGACTCAAGAGGGAACCCATCCTCATTTTGGTGACACTGGACAGTGCAGTAACAGGGGAGGGGAAGAAAAAGGTGGGAGAAAAAGAAATACAGATGATTAGTTATGCTTTCCACCAATCTTTAGAAGAACATGTACATTTTGTGCAGAGTGCAAGCAGAGAGTCCAGCAAGACTAGCTAAGACAGCATAACTAAAAGGGAGAGCCAGAAGGTAACGCAGACATGAGAGAGCTGTGGGACATGAAGTGCCAGCCACTCCACAGTCCACAAACCTGCATCTACAAACTGATACCGGACACAACTGGGCACAGTTTGGACATGTTCACTGTGAGTTGTACTCACTTGTGTTGCCAGCTGTTTAGACATTAATGGCTGTGTGTTGAGTTATTTTCAGAAGATAGTAAATCTATACTGCTGTAAGAAGCTGTACACTGACTACTCCAAGATATATCCAAGTTTCATTTCTATAGTGTTGTCCCATGAAATATATAATAATATATTTGCAGAAATGTGAGGGGTTTGTGCACTTTTGTGATTGACTGTATATTGTCACAAATAAAGACAATATTGGTTATGGTTGGTTATTTGTTATGAGAATGAGTTGAAACATTCACTAACAAATATTTTTATACAGTACAATACAGCAAAACTGAGAAACATGAGAACAGCTGTGTGGCCCTTTATTGGTATGTAGATGTGATCAGTTGCCTTCCCATGTTGCACCTTTTTCTGCCTATATAGTTTTTTTGGCATTATATAGTTAATCCATGTAAAAAATAATCACAAACAAACAAAGAACCTGGCAGAAGGACGACAGAATTACTCCATCAGCCAGGCCTTTATGTTAGCGTGGCTAGACTGAAGGCCTAAATGAGAAGAATTCATTTTTAGTTTTACCATTAAGGTGCATATATTAATGGGCAAAAAGTACATTTAATAAATTTGAACTTAGGAGTGAAAATAGGAGTGCAGAAACTAAAGTGTGCTAGAACTGAAGGTGTCTCAATACTTTTCAAATCCCTCCACTTTATTAGGAACACCTGTACGTTCATGCAGTTATCCAATCAGCCAATCACATGGAACCAAATGTTACATTATTATTATGCGCTGCTTAGAGGATGACAAACCCTGCATAATTTTTAAGTTGGAATTGTTGTATTTTGTATTTATAATGTTGAATATTTCATATCAACACCACCATGTCATATCCAATTTGTGTTTGTGTTTGTGTTTTTGCCTTACGGAAGTACACAAAAAGTGCAGGATATGGATGGATTTGAGAAAATTGTGAAAATTTCTGATGCATCTGTTTGGTGTTGGTTTGTTACAGCAAAGAGGTGAAAGATCCAGATCAGCTGTGTAGCACCTTAAAAACCATTCTACAGCAAGTCAAGGTGATGCACACATGCCACTTTTGACCATTTCCAAATAATCTGTGCTGATTTAGTTTTCTTTGACTGTTTGTGTGTGTGTACTCCTTTCCTTCAGTCCCACCAGAATGCATGGCCCTTTATGGAACCTGTAAAGAAGAATGATGCTCCTGGTTATTACCAAGTTATTCGCTTTCCTATGGGTATGAATGATTACATTCAGTTACAGTTGTCCTCAGTGATGGATGTTTCCTTTACTTATTGAATGTTCCTTGTCTTCTCTCAATTACTACTTTTTTTATTTAAATTTTATGTTATAATCTTAACCTGGAATAATTGCCATTAAACACAAGTAGCCTCAAGTTAAAAATGACATCTGATATACAAATCCTGATAGATAAACACGTTACATTTTACACATAAGAAATTTAAAAAACGAAAAGATTTTCAGTGTTTTGATGAATTATATTTATAAACAAATTTAGAAATTGATGCCTGCAACACATAAAAGCATATATGATTCTGTTTAACAAGTAGAATTAAGTGTATCCTTGAAAACACTGAAAATATTTTCTTTGACCTTTTGTCTGTTAAATAAAACTTCAAGTGAATTAACAAACAGATTTCCGTTTATATTGCATTTTTAGAAAGCGTTCCAACTTTTCTGGAAATGGGGTTTGTAGATTTATAAATCAGGTTGCTGATGAATGAGTCTGAGGCGAAGAAAATCTCCCCGAGAAGAAATGAGGAAGAAACCTTAAAAATTAACCCATCTCTTTCTGAGCAACAGAAGGATTATAAATCTGTTTCCACAACTGTATACTATAAAAAAAAGTACATGGATGTTCAATATGAGCAGTATAGTTTTTTGCCTATCTACGCTTTTGGATAGTGAGTTTTGCCTCTGTACACCACCACAATGGCCCTGAATTGAGACAATCATGGTGTGGTTGAAGTGTAGCCATTCAGTTTTAATTCAAGACATTTAACAAAAATATTGCATTAACCATTTTTTTACTGTTCAGCCATTTTTACACAGTCCCTACATTTTCACAGGCTCAAAAGTAATTGGACAACTGACTGTGCAGCAGTTTATGGCCAGGTGTGGCCTGTTTCCTCATTATTTCATGACAAATGAAGGAGATAAAAGTTCTGGAGTGGATTCCAAGTGCTGAATTTGCA
>JAOVYV010000010.1:9389349-9409035 GCA_025674545.1 Hassar affinis
TGATCATTATGGCTTGTAGCTCATGAAAAGCAGAAATCCAGTATCTCAGATGATTAGAATATTTCTTTTGTGAACAGACAGCCTTTTCAGCAATGACTTTCTGTGACCTTGTGGATATAGATATATATATACTGTTTGAGATATTCATCTTATATTCATATATTCACTTCATATGTAATGAATATAAGATATTACAGTTTCCCTTTTTCAAATTAAATTATGAAAAAAATGAACTTTTTCCACTATATTCTTTTTTTCTGCTTCCTGCTCAAATTCAGTTAAATGCTGCAAAACGGACAGGACTTCATTGCTTCATTTCAGATCCATTGTGGTGGTGTACATACTCCTTACAATGATATTCAACCCATTAAAAGTCACCACATGGGCCAGGACTGTGATTGTAAAATAAATAAATATGTAATTGTTCCTATGCATATATACTCAAATGTTTTCCACTATGACCCTTTTTAACTCTTGTGTAGACTTGAAGACTATGAGTGAGCGCCTGAAGAGTCGTTACTACACCACACGGAAGCTGTTCATGGCTGACATGCAGCGGATATTCACTAACTGTCGGGAGTACAACCCTCCTGAGAGCGAGTATTACAAGTGTGCAAACCTGCTGGAGAAGTACTTCTACATTAAGATTAAAGAGGCTGGCCTTCTTGACAAGTAGAACAGTCTGAGGGAAACATCCTCCCCCTTTTAAAATTTCCCTTTTTTGCACTTTTTCTTCTCCGCTGACACTTGTCAGACTTTTTAGGCATGAGCTCTTTCCAACATGAATGGTTGTACACTTTAGACCCTGTTTCCATAAAATTGGTTGTAGCACAAAAACTGTGTCAGAAGAGCTTCGAAACCCTCTGGAAGTGTAGATGATGTTAGAGAGATAGGTGTGTGTGTGTGTGTGTGTGTGTGTGAGAGATCTGCACAAGGACATCTTGGTGTGTACGTAGTGTCCCTCATGTTTCTTAAACTTTATCCCTACCAAAAACATAACGTGTTTGAGTGCAAACCAGTGTATGTGAACCAACCTTAAATAATAGTTTATATTTTCTATGGTAGAAAGTTTAGCTTCATGTAGATGAACATACTTTATGTGTCATGCAAGTGACATTCCTCAAAAAAGCCACATACTTCTGCTACATTTTCTATGAAAAATCTGCACTTATTTAAAAAAAATTGTGATAAATACAGGCATTTATAAGGTCTATAGTAAGAAAATATGCGCAGAGGTTGTTGCTCTGGGTGGCACAGGACTGGAAAGTCTTACTGAGTTTGGGCTTAATGTCTGTACAAGTGTTGGGAAAATACACATACCTTGTAGTTAAAGGCAACAACAAAAGAAAATGTGCAATAACTCGCAGATTTGTTGTTTTGTAAAATGTTTGTACTTTTAAATATTAAGGAAGAAATAAACTTTGTATTGTCATTTTATAGAATTATTATAAATAGAATTATTATAATTGTAGATCAAAACTCTGGGAAGTTGAAATTGTGACCTAGGCATTAGTATAGAACATACAGGCATATGTATGCAATGCAGTCAATTAAGTTGGTTTAAACCTGGGGAATAGGTATTAATAGGACACATTTGCAATGAAATTCAAAAGCCACTCTGAGTTTGAAACTGAAAATGTGATCAGTTGTACAAAATAAAAACTGGACATGACCATTTCACTGCCATGCAGTTTTTGCTCTCTTAAGAAACAATGAAATCTATGATAATAATAATGATGTTGAATTTAAAGCACAAGTTCATGCTAAAAATTTATTTATGTTTATAAATAAAGAGTTTTAAAAAATGAAACTCCCCCAAATGCTTAGAATAAATACTTTTAAACAAACCCATGCCTCCTTCATGGCTGGTGCAAAGAGTGATCTCAGTCCTTTCCAGAATCATCAGCACTCACAAAACTGCCCAGTTGTAGGAAATTGTAAGGCTACAAAGACGTTCATTATAAGTATTCCAAGTGCTTCCAAGATTGGGGCACCAGTTTGGAGAAGAACCACATACGGGTGTGATGGTCAGGTGTCCACATAGTTTTGGCCAAAAATGTACATCCAAGAACCTTATCATTAATTAATTACATTTATAATACAATTAATGAGGTTGTGGTGGAAATGCTCCCTCCCAGCATGTTTGGCATCATAAATCCTTCTGATAGGGAAGGAATAAAGAAAAATGTCAAGTGTAATTTATAATTTTACAATTACAGGTCTAGTGTATAGAGTACTGAAGTATATGGAATACAATGTTCTTACATTAATACAAAACTTGCTGCAATTTCCACACACTACAAGCTACAGAGTTACCCAGAATTGTTACAAACAAAAAAAGGTCCACTGTGCAGCAGTCTGTGGGTTGAAACACTTTCAGAAAGGAGAACGGCAGGACTGTTTCAAGATGACAGAAAGGTTACATTAAAGCAAATAATTCTTTACTACCATGGTGATCAAAAAGCAACTCAGGATGCACAACACATTAAACTTTGAGGTAGATTGGATGCAGCAGCAGACCACACTGGGTTCCAGTGCTTTTAGCCAAGAACAGGAAACTCAGGCCATCATGGACCAGACAGCAGAAAACTGGAAAAAGATTGGATTGCCTTGGTTCAAAATACTTTGATTTACAATCATTTTAGACTGACAGAAATTTAGGTTTTCACAGTTTGTTGCTTCAGTGTTCTTCAGATTTAAAAAAATGTGTCAGATGTTTCTGTGGAACATTTTTGTTTCACGTTTATTCACAAATGCATCATGTTTATGCAAAATACTTAGTGTTTACCCTTCTTTTACAAGACTTCTGCAATTTGCCCTTGCATGCAGGATATCAGTTTCTGGGCCAAAGCCTGACTGATGACAACCCATTCTTGCCTAATCAGATTTTGGAGTTTTTGTTTGTCCACCTGTGTGGACCTCCTGAGCTATAGAAAGACTGTTTAGTACCACAAGATAGTAAGTTAGTAAACTAAGAATAAAAGCACCAGAGAAGCATGCATCAATATGTAGTAGTGATGACTATGAATGTTTTCAGTGATATACTTGAGAAATGGTTGTAGCACAGCAGTTCATACCTACACAGAAATAACATTCATGATATCCACCAGTCAGGATTTAGGCCTCATCATAGCACAGAGACAGCACTGGTTAATGTGGTAAATGACCTGTTACTGGCCTCTGATCAGGGTTGTGTCCTGGTTCATACCATTCTCCTTCACAGATTAGAAATATTGTTAAAGTTAAGGGAACAGCCCTCTCCTGGTTCAGGTCCTATTTGACTGACCGTTATCAGTTTGTAGATGTTAATGGTTAGTTCTTAATATTCTTAGAAAGGTCAAGTTTGGTGTTCCATAAGGTTCTGAAAAAATTAAGGGTCTAAGTGCATTGCTTTTTTCTTTATATATGCTACTGTGGTAAAGTTATTGATAAACATGGAGTCAGCTTTGAGGAAAATGTAAAGAACATGAAACATTTCTTTCTTAATATAAGAAATGTCACTGCATGGTGCAGAAAAACTAGTTCGTGCTTTCTTACCTCTAGGTTGGATTATTGTAATGACTTGCTGTCTGAATAGGAGCATAAACAAGCTCCAGTTAATTCAGAATGTAGCAGCCAGACTCCTTTTTAGAATATATATGATCACAGATCTTCTCCATATTGCCCTGGCTCCTAGTCAAATTGACCTTCATAGGTCATATAAGTGCTTTATAGCACTGAATGATCTCATGCCACAGTACCTGAGCAAACTTCTACTCTGCTATGGTCCACCACACCTACTTTGATGAAAAAAAAGGTGCAGGCTCTCTGTTGGTACATCAAATAATGAAGGCTACAGCAAGTGGCAGATCTTTCTCTGTTAAGCTGTTAGTTATGTAATAGATGAGTCACCCTGATGAGGATGGGCTCCCTTTTTGAGTCTGGTTCCTCTCAAGGGATATTCCTCTTGTCATCTCAGGGAGTCTTTCCTTACCAGCATGGCCTCTGGCTTGCTCATTAGGGATAAATAAAAATGTCAAGATTTCTGTAAAGCTGCTTTGTGACAAAGTCCAATTCAGAAATCACCTTGCCTAATAATTGCCTGAAATTACTTGGCAATTACTTGGGAGATCTACCCGTCTGGTTCATCATGAGAAAAATCCTATTGAATGGCATCAACCTTAGGGAAATCATAAATGAATCCATCACAAAGTCTTACGAAGATACATTTATTCTTAACACGTGGAACATGTAGTATAAAGATTTCATACTGAATAAATTATATTCATTAAGCCAAAAAACATCAAGATTTTTAGCTACATTGTCTGAAATACAAATATGCAGAATCCATAGCACTTTGGGGTAACGGGTGATTTCTTTAGGAATTGCCTAGATTTGGTTGAATGTAGATATACTGAACTAATATGTTTGGGTTGATTATAAAGAGAGAAAATCCTGTTCCCAGATGTATGTGAAGGAAGGATAATAAACACATGGCAATGCAAAATGAAGAGATCTTGAGTGTAACCTTTAATTAACCAAATATTAAAAATGGTGAAGAGCGCAATATGGTGAGAGAGAAAGAGCAAAGTGTATTGTACATGATTATTTACATTGCAGCCTGGACTGCATTTGAAGTTCAAGACCAGTCCTAAGAGGTGAATTCTTTGTGGGTCAAGTCATACAATCAAGGGACAAAGAGGTCGGGGTGTTGTACACGATAGTTTGCAGAGAGAATGTCTTTTCCCCCTCTCTCTAAATAAGAATGAAAATCATTTTAAAAACTACAGTTGTTGCTGCCAAGTCAGCATTATCTCAGTGTGAAACAGTATTATTATTACAGTATGTTTACAGCTTGTCACTTTAAGGTGTACAGTACAAAAAAGTCATACAATCTACTGTACAGGCCTTCCATTTACAGATGTCTGTTCACAGCCAATGATCTGGTCCCTGGGCTCAGTGTATATATCATCCAAGTTACAATTTATAGCACAAACAAGAATCTGAAACTGTATAGTCTCAGAAAAAGAGCTAGACAATGGTGTCTGCCAGCCCAGTTAACCAAAAGAACCACTGGGCACCTTAATCCCCCAAACTCACTGTAATTGTAACAGTAACTTTGGTTAGATTTTATTTTTCTATTTTTTAAATCTACCTATTATTTAATTTAAAAGACATCCTTCCAAAATGGCAGCACACACTCCCAAGGTCATGAATCCACATTAGTTTTTCTTCATTTTATTTGTGGTAAATCCACTTAGTTAAATCCCTCCTTTAGAAAGAAGCAAGGTAGAATGATCAATCAGTGGAATTTGAGGTGATTTTTGCATAAATTAAAAAAGGACAGTCAGTTTTTGCTGTTACATTTCTCCATTCACACATTCAAGGGGGTTAAGGGGAAAAAGCTCATCCCCACAGCCGTCATGACTGGCCAATCAGGAACAGTACATCACAGATCACGTGGGACACTCCTGAGTTCAGGAGGGGGGATACAGAGACATCCAGTAGCCGTGACTCGAACAACATGAACTCAGAGTGGTTCTCCTCTACTTTGGCAAGGGCATGCAGGGCACGGGCAGCCCGCCGCATCATGTCCACACTAGTGGGTTCAAAGTCTGGCCCCTGCATATGCAACAGTGAAGCCTGGCTCTGTCGGAACTGTGTGGCTGCAAGGCTGTCCTCCAGAAACCCCAGGAGGTTCCCTATACTGCCTTTCTGCACAGCAATGGCCCGAGCTGCCAGGCTGTCACCCTGGGCCAGGTTGGCCAACAACACCACTGCCATCTCACGGCACACAGGTACCTTACGGTCACCAATTAAGCGTACCAGTGAACTGTAGAATTTCTCCAAGCGACTGAAGGGTGGTGTGGCCAGAATGAGGTCAACATTATTGTCCTGGATGCTGAGCTTGCTAAGGGTCTCAAGAACCATTCTCTGAGGGGAAACTGCTCCATTAAGCCCCAGTGTAGGAAAAGGATCAATGGCTTCTGCTGAAGGGCAGACAGCCCAATGGAGAAGACCATCCAGCAATGGCAGGCAGATACTCTCAGGATACATGGACAGGTCCAACTGACCCGAGATGTTCGCCAATGTAACCAGACAGTTTTCTCGCAGAATCTCCAGACAGTCCCACCACCATTCATCTTGCTCACAGCTCACTCCTTCATCCTCCTCTTCCTCTTTCTCATAGGTTACAGGAGACTCCTTGCGCTCAGGATGCCGGTGATGAAGGAGTACCACACGGCCCAGTATAAGCAGCAAGCCTGGGTGTTTGGACATTTCAGAGTCATTGCCAGGGATGAAGGAGAGACTGCGGACAATGTTAGAAATGCATATACACCGACGGGCTAGAGCATCCTGCCAGTCTGAAAATGTGCACAATGGGGATTCATCTTTGCTGTGTGGCTCATCCTCAAGAATCTTAATGCTGCTGATCTGCTTTGATGGGTCAATGCCAAACAGGAACTTGTTCTTCTCATCCTCATTCTCCAATCCGTTCTGCACAGCTTCTTTAGTCACTGATGCTGACCAGCCAGACAGCACATCATCAACAGTGGCCATAAGGGTAGCAGATGCACTGGTAATAGTTGTGATATTTCCCCCCCCCAGTGGCTGGTCTGAGGAAGGCTCAGATTCTGGTTGCTGCTCATTTTGCTGGTGTGATATACTTCTTTCATTCTTAATTCTGTTCTCAGTAAGCACATCCACTATGGGAGGTGCCTCTGTATTAAGAGGCACCCGTTTATGAGGTTTTAGCAACTCTATCTTGCTCTCAAAGTGAGTTTGGATGTGCTCCGTGGTGTCACCTCCACCAACACTCCAGTGAATCAGTCCACTGTCAAAATTCTGTCGCCGACCCAACTTGCCAATGCGTCCAATAACAAATGGGTCTTTCTTCCACACTACCTTAATGGGAAGCTTGTCAAATTTGCTAGCCTGTTTGAGCTTTTCCTGTACTGCACTACTGTCCTGGAAGGAAGTAGATAACTCATGCTCTTTAGATGAAGAAATTTCTACTTCCTTCTCTTCTTCAGACTTATCACTGTATTTTTGGTCATGCAAAAGCTCATCCTTCTCATGCTTGACTTGGATCAGTGATGAGTGTTGGCTACTATTCTCCTCTTTGTCCTCTTCTTCATCCATCTGCCCTACATCTGGGCTTTCTTCATCAAAGATGTCAGTGTCGGGAGCATCTGGGTCAATCAGTGTTCGTTGTCCAGGATCTCCAACCTCATATTCTTTCAAAATACCAAAAATTTCAATGAGGCATCGACGGAAGTACTCCACTATCAGTTCAAGGAAGCCAGGGAGCTGAAAAACAATAAAGCATGACTATCAGACTAAAATCAACATCCTTCCTACTACTTTTCATCTTGAGGCAATGTAATCCATACTTCATGCAGTGCAGAATGCTCAGACAGTGCATACACATCTCACCTGACACAGACTGAAGCTAGAAATGCTATTATCATCATACAGAAGAATACTGATTGTGTCCAAGGCCCAAGTGCTCTCTGCCAGTAATCCTGATTTGAGGGACATCATGATTCTCCAGGCTTCGGGTGTTCCTACATACATGTACATATACGTACATATGCAGAAAAGCAAATATCAACCAATTGATGTACACATGTACCACATGGCAAAATACTAAAATGCATACACAGTGTCTTACCAATGTCTTTCATCATGAGTCTGCGGCGTGGTTTGAGGATGGGCTGGGTCGCCTCCACAGACCCTGGAGGAAAGGCAACATCTCCCCTTATCATTGCAGACTGTAGTGGTGGTGGGGCTACATGTGAGGCTGGGACTAGAGGTCCAGCTTTCTGAATCTTTATCCCAGTGTGTATATATGGGGACTTGCTGGGTGATGTACTGTTATCCATGGTTCTTGGCATGGGTGCTGGACTTGATACCTGTGGAACATGATTTTGAGAGGACTGAAAATTGGATTGGAGCGTTCTAGAAATTGGTGGAACAGAACCACCTGGTCCATAAGGAGGCTGCCTCTGGTTGACATGATTAGGCCATGGACCTTCATGATTCATTCGCTGTTCTGAAGGTAACATGTCTTCAGAACGATTCATGGCATGGAACCCTGGACCTTGAGTGGGAACTCCAGCAGGTCCCTGACGACTGGGATAGTTGGGATAGTTGATGTCATTTCTGCCTTGCCACATGGGACCTTGGGGCCCATCAGGGACAGAGGGCAAGGGGCTGCCCATCATCTGTGGTGTCATGGAGGACTGCGAGTTAGAGCCTCCAGCATTAGGCCCCCTGTCCCGTCCAAAACTGAAAGGGAACTGACTCTGTGGACCAGGTGGACGTCGATCTGTGCCAGGATAGGCATTATACTGGTTGTACATGTCCTGCTGGGGTTGGGGTCCACTTGAGGGTTGGGTGCCCTGTTGCTGCTGGCCACTGAATACATACATTTCCCCCTCATGACGTTTTGCTGGGGGACCATAACCACCATCTCCAGGCCTTTTCTGTGTGTAATTCTGCAAGATGGAATTTGGGAAATTTATTTTTAAACATTAGAGACATTAGAGACATTAGGACAATGTAGAACATTATTTGGCTGCATAATATCTTTCTTAAATAAACCATCTGAGCAATGCATTCAGTACTATACAAACCAGCTGTTGTGGGTAGATTCCAGGCTGCTGACTTGGGTACTGTCCACTAGGGGGTGCATTTTGATTAGGGTACTGATTAACATAGGAATCATGCCTGCAGAAAAAGAAATATGGCTAAATAACTATTTAAAAATAAGGTAATAAGCATAACGGATGACAAAAAGTAATGCTAACCTTTGGTGCTGTGGATTAGGTGAATACATCCCAGTGTCAGCAGCAGAGGGCATGGTGTTTGGCTGTGGGGCTCCAGGACCTATACTGCCATCTGGACTCATGCCTGACTCTTGTCTGTGAGGACATATTGAAGGATAAATGTACATGATTTTCTATTAAAAACTTTGCTGCTTTTTGGCTTGTATTATATAGATTATAGTCATGCTGGTGTACCAGTCATTTTTCTATGTTTGTATGACTATGAAAAGTCATCATAACATTGCAAACTATTAAAAGAAACTCCTTACAGACGAGAGCCAGGCATGGGTCCAGAGGGCATGGTGTTTGGCTGTGGGGCTCCAGGACCCATATACTGCCATGTCTGGCTCTTGTCTGTAAGGACATATTGAAGGGAATATGTACATGGTTTTCTTTTAATACTTCTTGTTGTGTCGTTTTTCACACTGAGGCATTTTCCCTGTTTGTATGTGGCTCTACAAAGACATCCTAACCTATACTAGTAGTGTAGTTCTGTCTTGTTCATTTTCCCCTATCGATGTTGCCTGTTTTTGTGCTTAACCAAAACTACAGTATGAATGACAAACTTCTATATATAAACATCTGTGTTAAGACAGTGACATATGATGACAATAAATCAAATAAATGCATAAAATATGAGGGATGCATTATAAATAGTGATCTGCAGAGTACTGAACCATTAGATAGTTGATTCATAGGTGTGCCTATAAAACCGTACAATAGCAGACACTGAGAATTCTGTTATCATATCCGATATTCATAGATACTTGTGGAGACTGAGTTTAATGTTAATATCCAGCAAAGTGTTTAATAGCTTCAAACTGATAAGAAATAGCCAAAAAGCAAGCATCTTTTACCTTCGATCATATCCTGGTCCATATGGTCCATATTGTTGTCTCTGACCCAACTGCATGTTACAAATAGGTCCAGGTGGGCCTCTGTTATATTGCTCAGTCATTACACTGCTGGGGCCTTGTCCTGGATTCATGAACTGCTCACCAGCTAAATGGAAATTAGACACACAGAATTAGATTCTGAAACTGATGGATATTGAGAAGCAAATCAAGTGATTTATTTCTAAAGATAGAAGTTTTAAAATAGTTTTAATTAATTTCTTTCTTTATTAAAGTAAAGCAATGTCAGTCTAGTTCAGATGTTCAGAGAATGTGGTTTGTGGGGAACATCTGATATGCATATACATCTGACATGTATAGTTGCAAGCTAACCCATTCTCAATTCTCACCTTTCCTCATACCACCAAAAGGGTCCTTATTGGGCTCGTATGGACCTAAACGACCCATTATATCAGGTAGGCCCCCCATTCCAGGCTGGCAGCTGGAGTTGGGCGTCAGCGAGGTCCGTCTAGCAAACGTAGGGTCCCCACCTTCAGCAAATGGGTCTTGAACATTCACACTGCTCCTGTTTGAAGATTAGACAGAAACAGCTGCTGGTTTATAAACAATACCAACTGTCTTCTAAAACATCATCACTGATCAGCCATGTATGAAGAGCCTATTCAAATACTGAACATACCGAGCGCCAGGCATAGGGGGCATCTGGCTGTGGGGTGTTGATGCAGGGGTCGGGGGTTTCAGATCGTTTCCTTCAGCCATGGAGCTACTAGTCGACTGTGGAGTCTGAGGGCCCTGTAAAGATCCTGATCCCGCTGGAGAAAGACACAGAATACGCTATAAATAGTTTGAAATACAAGCAGGTGTCCTACAGTTAGGCATTTTAGCTGTTTACTAAATCATATTCAAGATACAGTTATATAATCAATGGGCTTAAATTGCAGACTCTCAGCTTTGAGTGTATTCCCATCCTAATTGGAGGAAGGAATTTAATATGTAGCTCAATCTTTTCAAAAGTAAATGGACAATCATGTCAAAAGTTATTTCTTGGGCTGTATGAGCTATTACCACATTAATCCCTCATCACTTAAGCAGGTAAAAGGTCGAGAGTTGATTCCAGATGTGGAATTTACATTCGGAAGCTGTTGCTGTAAACTCACAACATGCAGCCAAAGGAGCTCTCACTGGAAGTGAAACAAACCAAATCAACAGGTTGGTGCATTTTGGGGGAGGGGAGGGGGAAAAAAAAGGAGTGCACTGGTGAGCTTGGGAACTCAAAGAGACCTAGACGTCCACGAAAGACAACAGTGGTAGATGATCACAAAATCCATTCAACAGTGAAGAAAAACCCCTCACAACAGCCACTCAAGTGAAGAACACTCTCCAGGAAGTAGGAGTATCAGAATCCAAGTCTACCATAAAGAGAATGCTTCATGAGAGCATATACAGAGGGTTCAACACAAGGTGCAAACCATTAATCAGCCTCGAAAATAGAAAGGCCAGATTAGACTTTGCCAAAAAACATCTAAGGAAGCCAGCCAGTTCTGGAACAGCATTCTTTGGACAGATGAAATCAAGATCAACCTGTACCAGATTGATGGGATGAAGAAAGTATGGCTCATGGTGGAATGGCTCATGAGGAAAGCACACCACATTGTCTGTAAAACATGGTGGAGGCAGTGTGATGGCATGGGGCATGCATGAAAGCAGCTGGATGAATTCTGAAGTGTACAGGGATAAAGTTTCTGCTCAGATTCAACCAAATGCAGCAAGGTTGGTTGGATGGCGCTTCACAGTACAGATGGACAATGACCCAAAACATACTGCAAACAAGTGGAATTCTGCAATGGCTGAGTCAATCACCAGATCTCAACCCGATCAAGCATGCATTTCACTTGCTTAAGAGAAAACCATAAGGCAGAAAGACCCACAAACAAGCAACAACTGAAGACAGCTGCAGTAAAGTCCTGGGCAGAGCATCACAAAGCAGGAAACCCAGCGTTTGGTGATGTCCATGAGTTCCAGACTTCAGGCACTCATTGCTTGCAAAGGATTCTTAAGTATTAAAAATACCGTATTGTGCCTACCTGTATATGTTTGCTTCAATCAAAAATTGCTGTTAATAGAGGGGCTCAAAAGTTGAAAGTATGAAAATGATGCAAATCATATGATACAGCATTCACAGTCTGCAAATCTCAAACCAGTTAAAAACCAAATGGGAGACTTATTTGGTTAAGAGTTATGCTATACAACCGTCTCCACCACAGTGCCAGAAGTCTGGGGCTCCACTGGTAGTACTGCTGACACCCACCTTGTGCTTCTCATTTGGACGCACCAGCACATGATTTGGTCACACAGTTTTTGAAAAAATTAAATTAATTTAAAAATGATTTTTTAAAAATGTAAATAAAAAATGGATGACTTTACAACCCACAGAAATGTGTAATGGTTATATATAATAATACAATCCTAATCCTCTTTTTTAGTATTGTATTTTTTAGACATAAACATTAAGAAAAGCTGTGAGGAAAAACAACTGTAAAGGTACAGATTAATCATAAAATATAGAGTGTAGTATAAAATGTTTTTAGCTGCTTTTCAATAATAATAACGTCTGGACTTAATGAAGCCGTTATATAAAATGCAGCTCAGAATGCTAAGAATCAGACAGGAACATGAGCATTAATAAAAAGAATATATAAATGTAAACGTATAAAAAATACAGAAGAATTTATATAAAATAGCTCGTAAAAGAAAAAACTAAAATAGTTATAGAAATTATATTAAATTGTTTTTAAATCAGTTGCTTATTATTATAATATTTATTTATTTATTTTATGACTAACACTAGAAAATTGTGCCATTTTAATGAATTTAGCCTCAATTTATTTAGGATAAATCTTTGTTAAGATTTAATATATGAACTTGATTTCATTTACATTTATTATATAATTAAACTTTAACAACTTTATTAAACTCATTTGAGCTGAGGGAGCTGTAATTTATTTCCATGTCTAACAATACCACATTTATCTGTCTATATTTTGCACAGAATTACAGGCACGCCAGTTGGTAATATTGGGCAAAAAAGCTATGAAAATTGTAGGTGGTTAATCTAACCTTTCTAAGAAAAAAAAAAACAAAAACATTTTCAATAAAAAAAATATCACAAATCTTGGTACACCTTGGTCCCATAGTGAGTATCTGCACTGACCTGGAGACGGTGGCTGTACCTTTGCCTGGTTCTTTTTGGGCTCATTGTTGAAAATATCGGGAGGTGGGTCCTCACCACGCTCAATCTTGCACTCAAAGGCATACAAACACTGAATGTACTGCTTCTTTAGTGAACTAGCTGCACTACTGGAGGTCCCAACATTTAGGTTTGTCGCCAACTCCCTCCATTTTTTATTCTTATTCACCTGGAAAAGAAAGAAAGCAAGCATGATTAGAAAAATGTATGTAGATAACCATGAGACAACCCTTGAAAAAGTCAGAATTTATTTATTCCAAAAGAATTGTATTATTTTATTATCTTCTTATGGTCTGGCATGTTCATTTTCTAAAGCCAATGAGATCTGGCCAGAGTACCACAGACAGAAACGAATTACTTTTAATAATAATAATAAAAAAAAAAAGACTTGTGTTCAGTTTTGTGTTCATACACAATCTGGACAAAGCTGTTTATGCAATAGGATGAGAAACAGTTATGTGATGAAAGTAACTTGGCCAAAATTGACAGAACAGGGGGCTATAAATACTGGAATTAATGGTTTACAATTATCATTCTAATAAATGCATACATGTTCTCCCCTGTTGGCGTGAAACCCTACATTAGTTCTCCTGTATTAGTTCTCCCTAAAGTTCAACAGAGAATATACCTAATCAAACAGGATCTGGTTAAAAATACCAAGTTATGATTCAAAATGATAAAAAAAAGTGGCATCAGCACCAAAAGGCAATAACGTGTTAGGAGAATATTAGTCAGAGAGAGTTAGATTTGCTTACGAAGTACAGGCTCTTTATTAGTACCTAGAATAATGAAGAGTACTGCAAGGCTCAAAGATCCTTCCACCAGCTATGGCACAATCTTCTAATTACTGTTCAATATTCAGGCACAGTTTCAATTTGTTTAGACAGGCGTTTTGTTAAATCAATTTATTCTTAGGCAAAGGCACAGATCACTGCGAGAGTTGGGATGTTCTGGTGCCATCATCACACATTCACAAATGCTTCATGTCTCAGGGAGCCCTTATGCTTTTGTTACCTTCTGGATCTTTACTTTCATAACTAGACCTGCCAAAGTGGCTGCCTGCACACATCTCACAATGTACACTGAAGTACATTGGCAGGTCCCCCATGGGATCTTGCACAGTCCTCACGCTGATGTTTGTTGAGGGCCCAGCATTGAATATCGATATTACTTGAGGCATTGTCGCACTGTCGCATTGTTGCCAGCTAACGTTCACGCTCATGTTCACGCAGAGTCTTTTTACAGCCACACTGCTGTCGTAAGATGGAATTTTTTGTAGAAAATAGCAAAATCGCGATAACTTGCTATTCTCAACTAGCTCTAGAAGCTTCCATAGATGTCTATAGCTTTATATACGCACTGGTGGATGCAACCAATGACACGTATAGGTGGTGTTGCTGTTTTTCTCTTACTTCAGTGTAAACCCCATTTAAAATACAGTAGAACAATAATCTGTGCTCATTCTCTCTCCCGAGCTGCATGTACACTCCTGATATGATCCTGTTGCCTAAACCTGACACTTCTAATGTTGTGGCTTCTCTCGTCACCTGGACCTTTCTTGATGCTGACTGGATTTTCTGCACCTAAAAATGTACTCTAAAGTCTGCAGTTCCCAAAAGACAGTTAATGCCCAAGCCTCAACCTTTCTTCAGTGGATAATCTCACCCTGGGTAGTACAGCCCCAAGAACTGCTGCTGTAATCATAAAGACATGATGAGACACTCTAAACACTAAACAGGCAACACACTCAGAACTGTTTGATTTTATAATACAAATTTGTAATGACAAGTAAAGAATTACAGTTTCTCTGCCCAGGGTCACCCAGAAGAGGATGGGTTTCCTGTGTGAACATGGCTCTTCTTAAGCTTTCTTCCTAATGTCATTACAGGGCATTTCTAAAAATCTAATTTAATAAAATTAAATTGAAAAAACAGATATGAAATCTTGCTTGGAGTTAAAAAGGAATATTGGAGACTCATGTGGATAAACTTTCTCTGGGGTCTGATAAGACCAAAGTGTAACATTTTGGCTTTGGCGCAAAGCTAACTAAACCGAACCCTGCTCATCACCCTAAATCACAATCTCCACAATGAAGCATGGTGCAGGTAGCATCAAGTTTTGTACAAGCTTTTCCCCCAGCAGGGATTGGGCAGCTAGTCAGGCTTGAGCGCAATATTGAGTCCAAATAAAGAGCAATCTAGAAAAAATACCTCCAGAGCACAAGAGGCTTCAGACTGTGGAAGAGAATGGCACTGGTCAACAGGACAACAAATCTAACCATAATCTAAGCATAGCCAACAGCTGGCTCAAAACCAGGAATTTATTATATATTTATTAGTATAATGTCCCAGTTAAAACCCAGTCCTGAATCCAACAGAGAATGAGTAGCAAGTCACTAAAATAAAATGACTGCCAGACAACTGCCTGTTTTATCAGTCAAAAATTATAATCGCACTGTCAAATATTGGCCATATTATATAATAAAAATATATATAATATTTATTTGGCTAAAAATCACAATTAAGTCCATTTCAGTTTCAAAAACAAAGGTTCATCTTCATTTGTGTAAATGCATGCTCACCTGAGTAAGGCCACCAATCTCTTTAACAGACACATAGAGACGAAAGAGGTCGAGAGGCTTACGGCCCACTGCTGGCAGGTGGGTCATACCCATGGCTTTCTCCTCAGCAAAGGACAGGTAACGGTCCACCCACATCTTCCTCTCTGGCTCAGTACCCAGCTCATATAGCCGAGTTATTTTCTCATTTGTGGTGGTGGATGAATTTGACTTCTACAGAGAAGAAACAAAACGAGAAAAACAAAATTGGATCATGAATTCTTTAAACCGTGGTTAGTGAACATCTGAATTCAAGTATTAGAACATTAGAAATGTAAATATTAACTATCTAAATATTTACATATTTAAAAACTATCTAAATATTTAAATTTTAACAATTTGA
This sequence comes from Hassar affinis, assembly GCA_025674545.1. Taxonomy (NCBI): domain Eukaryota; kingdom Metazoa; phylum Chordata; class Actinopteri; order Siluriformes; family Doradidae; genus Hassar; species Hassar affinis. The sequence continues at coordinate 9,405,221 of JAOVYV010000010.1, forward strand.
TAGTCTTAAAGGCCATGACTAAATCCCACATCTTACTACTGCTACAGTTAATTCAAACATTCACACAGCTCCTTACTTTTTTTGACTCAGTTTTAGGAGTCCCATCAACTTTATTATTCATCTTCTGGCTTTGGTTAAGCTTATCCATGCCAAACTCTGGGCTGGGAGCCATACCTGAAGACAGAAGGAAGCATTTGTGCACTACATGCATTGTGCATTTCACAACTCAACTCACATGAATTGTCTACTATTTTTTTAAACTTCTTTAATAAGGAGTATCATAAAAGCCAACAGAAAATCTTTAAGTGTCTATCACTTATAATAATTTACTTTTACTAAGCCATGCAGACTACTATGGACAGTTATAAATGGACTACAAAGACACAGACTTAATTCTCAATAAAAGGAAAATATTATTCTATATACATGCAAGTAAGCAAAATTTCACTTCATTCGAGATGACCCCTGGCTACAAATCTAAGCACAGTTCCGCACACATGCACACACAGTGAGCCAGAGAGATCTGATATACAGTGAAGAAAATAACTATTTGAACACCCAAAGAATTTGCAAGTTCTCCCACTTAGAAATCATGGAGGGGTCTGATATTTTCATCTTAGGTGCATGTCCACTGTGAGACATAATCTAAAAGAAAAAATCTGGAAATCACAATGTATGATTTTTTTAATCGTTTATTTGTGTGTTACTGGTGAAAATAAGTATTTGAACAACTGTGGAAATCAATGTTAATATTTGGTACAGTAGCCTTTGTTTGCAATTACAGAGGTCTAATGTTTCCTGTAGTTTTTCACCAGGTATGCACACACTGCAGCATGGGGATTGTGGCCCATTCCTCCACACAGATCTTCTCTAGATCAGCCAGGTTTCTGGGCCGTCACTGAGAAACACAGTTTAAGCTCCCTCCAAAGATTTTCTATAGGGTTTAGGTCTGGAGACTGGCTAGGCCACTCCAGAACCTTGATATGCTTCTTAGGGAGCCACTCCTTGATTATCCTGGCTGTGTGCTTTGGGTCATTGTCATTTTGGAAGACCCAGACACGACCCATCTTCAATGCTCTAACTGACGAAAGGAGGTTGTTCCCCAAAATCATGCAATACATGGCCCTGGCCATTCTCTCCTCAATACAGTGCAGTCGTCCTGTCCCATGTGCAGAAAAACAGCCTCAAAGCATGATGCTTGCACCCCCATGCTTAACAGTAGGGATGGTGTTTTTGGGATGGTACTCATGATTCTTCTTGATTCTCCAAACACAGCGAGTGGAATTAAGACCAAAAAGTTCTATTTTGGTCTCATCTGCCCACAGAACTTTCTCCCACAACTCCTCTGGATCATCCAAATGGCCATGGCCAAACTTAACACGGGCCTGGACGTGTGCTGATTTAAGCAGGGGAACCTTCCTTGCCATGCATGACTTTAAACCATGACGTCTTAGTGTATGACCCACAGTATCCTTGGAAACGGTGGTGCCAGCTCTCTTCAGGTCATTGACCAGCTCCTCCTGTGTAGTTCTGGGCTGATTCCTCACCTGTCTTAGGATCATTGATACACCACGAGGTGAGATCTTGCATGGAGCCCCAGTTTGAGGGAGATTGACAGTCATGTTTAGCTTCTTCCATTTTCTAACAATTGCTCCAACAGTTGATCCTTTTTCACCAAGCTGCTTGGCAATTGCCCCGTAGCCCTTTCCAGCCTTGGAGGTTTACAATCTTGTCTCTGGTGTCTTTGGACAGCTCTTTGGTCTTAGTCATGTTAGTAGTTGGAGTCTTACTGATTGTGTGGGGTGGGCAGGTGTCTTTATGCAGCTAACGACCTCAAACAGGTGCTTCTAATTTAGAGTAATAAGTGGAGTGGAGGTGGACTTTTTAGAGGTGGACTAACAGGTCTTTGAGGGCCAGAATTTTTGCTGATTGGCAGGTGTTCAAAGACTTATTTGCAGCAGTAACACAAATAAATGATTTTTTTAATCATACATTGTGATTTCCGGATTTTTTCTTTTAGATTAGGTCTCTCACAGTGGACATGCACCCAATATGAAAATATCAGACCCCTCCATTTCTAAGTGGGAGAACTTGCAAATTCTCTGGGTGTTCAAATAGTTATTTTCCTCACTGTATATACACACAATATTTAGTATTCTATTCAGAAAGAAATCAGTGAAGACTTTTAAAAAATGTACAAAACATTAAAATGAACTGATGTCAAAAGTGAGGAATGAGGAATGGCAGACATGCCCATGACACCATGTCAATGTTAAAGTCAGATCAGTATGTCATCAGCATAAGGCTGGGCAAGGTTTGATTTTTTTGATGTTCACAAAGTTCATGAAAGTCAAATGCAAAGGTTAAAGGGATGAATCTGGAGACAGGATATTCACAGTAGATGAATTAGTTCAGTTTGGCCTGTCTAAATGATAAAAATCCTACAAGGAACTACACCCCATTTCTGAAGAACTTCTGCAAATACAGTTAGCCTGCTGTGAAGATCCTGTATCCAGCTTTATCCTTTCCATCCTTTCACCCTTCCCATCTGACTGAAGAACTATTCTGTGTTAAAGACAACAGATACAATGTCATAATAGATTTCTATGGAATTATATAAAGAATGCCAGGTCTGGTGCTCACCTGCTGAGTTGTTGGCCACGTTGCCTCCCATGGGGTACGGCCCTGCCTGGTTCATTATCCCATGCATGCTGTTCACAGCTGGTGCATATGGAGACCCAGCTCCCATCACCCCCTGGGTCATGCCAGGATGACCAGGAGGCCTGGAGAAAACAAGTTATTCAGCTAAATACAACAATGACTGTTTATGCCTAATGACAGCAGGAAAGACTATTTTTATACTCAATGCAAATTCAATTCAATTCAATTTTATTTCTAAAGTGCTTTTAACAAAAGGTCATTGCCTCAAAGCAGCTTTACAAAGACAAGAAATCAACAAATCAACAGTTATCCCTAATGAGCAAGCCAGTGGCGACGGCAAATGTTGTGATGGCACATCTTGCCTTCAGAAACGTTGTCAAAGTGTGTTCACAATATTGAAGTGTGAGTGCCGTTTATGATTCTTTTTGGAGGGGCATGTGGGTGTTATTACATTGTGCATGTGAACGTTGTGCCATTTCCTACATCATAAATGGAAATTGCACACCTCATGTTTGGACTGCACCATGGGTTATTTGATCACATGCAACAGTCACTGGCAACACAGTTCAAAATACCAACTTTTGCAATTTAACATCATGAATTTATTATATGAAACTAATCTGCAAGAACAATACTAAAAAGGTTGATTTATAAGGCCACTTCTGGCTGCCAGGTCTATGCCTCATTTATATTTATGGCATTTGGCAAACACCCTTATCAAGAGTGACTTACATTTATCTTAAGGGCCTTGCTCAAGGGCCCAGCAGTGGCTGCTTGGTGGTGCTGGGGCTTGAACCCCTGACCTTCTAATCAATGGCACTACTTGGAGCAGGATGGTATGGTTCAGCGACGATCTCCACGGCCTATCATGGTGTCCACTTTCCAATGTGAGATTGGATGTGGGCCAATCGTGACGCAGGGTGACACTGGACCCAGCCAATCACAGCACTCCTTTCCATTCCATTTATTCTTCCCTCAATAACTCAATATACAGCCATTAATGTCTAAACCACCAGTAACAAAAGTGAGTACACCCCTAAGAGACTACACCCCTAAATGTCCAAATTGAGCACTGCTTTGTCATTTTCCCTCCAAAATGTCATGTGACTCGTTAGTGTTACTAGGTCTCAGGTGTGCATAGGGAGCAGGTGTGT
>JAOVYV010000010.1:9518592-9530750 GCA_025674545.1 Hassar affinis
ATCCCTCTGACCACTGTGCAGGACTTGTAGATGTCATTCCCAAGACGAACTGACGCTGTATTGGCCGCAAAAGGAGGAGGAGGAGGCCCTACACCATACTAATAAATTATTGTGGTCTGGTCTAAACTGTTAAATCTACCTGTATGTTTCAGCTTGTGGTAGCTAGAAAGATAACCAAATTTGGTGGGAACGTGGGTACAGTACGACTGTCTTCTATGAAGTAGTGCTTATTAAACAACGGGGCAGCACAGTGGCTTGGAGGGTAGCTCTGTTGCATCACAGCAAGACGGTCCTGGGTTCGATTCGCAGGTCGGAATGGGTTTACTCCGGGTACTCCGGTTTCCTCCAACGGTCCAAAACGGTCCAAAAAACATCAACGTATGGATGTACCCTCGTGCTTGACATGATGCTTCACTGATGCTGAAATGACGTTAAAAACCAACATCACTAAACAAGGACAACAGCTATACTGTAACAATTTGCCACTTTATTCAGAAACAATAAAGTAGAACCGACGCAAACTGTATGGCAGTGAAGCAGGCAGATGCAAGTTCACCAGATGACGTATATTCAACCTCACGTAAAGGACAAGTGTGACTAACTTAAACACTCACATTCAGATGTCTCACAAGATCACACTATAATCGATAATGCATTTTTTTTAAGAAACATGGCATTGAACAAGCATCGACACTTTCGATAGAAAAAGTTAAACTACAGTTAAAGAAAAAAACAAAAAAACATTTGTACTGGTGCGTAATAAAACGTTTCGGCGATCCGTTTACACTCAACATCGGCTTTTTAGTTACAATAAATTCATAAAAAATACACCCAGCTCCTCAGGCATAAATGATATTTTTACACTATTATGGGTAATCAGCTAAAGAAAAAAAAAAATACGAATACAAAAGACTGGACTGACTTTTTCACGTTTTCTAAACACGTTCCGTTTATACACGTCGCAGGTACGTGGTCGTGGCCGCGGGGTGACATCCTGTTCGTTCTGTAACACGTTTAAACCGTTTGCACTTTATAAATCTTACACTGTACTACCTTAGGAGCTCTTTTTTTTAAAACATATCCACAGGATCCTCGGCGGTTTGACATCGATTGACCACGTTCACAAAAAAAAATAAAAAATATCAGAAGACTCACGATCAGTACGAACAATTCATATAAATAAATATTAATAATACAATGCTGATACGATATCGTTACTACAGTTCAGTGTTTTTATACAAACAGGAAAAAAGGCTTCATTAGCACCCTTGTTTCACTTTTAATGCTCTTTAATGAATTGGTTTTGGAACGGCGAAGAAGAAAAGAGTAGTGTAACTCGACACGGTGAACACCTCTGTGACCCTGTGTGAATGCAGTGTCAGGATTAATAATCGATAATGATAGTGAATCGATAGTGTGTTAAAATCAATGATTTGTTTGGCTGAGAGGACTGGCCAGTGTGATATATCATCACTATGAATGTATGGGATTATGAAATCTTATGAAAATGATTCATTTTAATCATATTACTGATTTCAGCAACAATTTTGCTGTCCTTAGCTCAACGGGTTTATAGCAAACGTCAAAAGATGCCTGATTTGACTGTATTAGTGTCTTTATTACCGTGTATTAACAATAAAATATAATATAATATAATGCATGAGCATGAACGCTGCACAGCTGCACATCAGTGCCCATCCCTGTCTTTTCTCCCGTCCCACCGTTGTCCTCAGACAACCTTATCCGTCTTGCGTGCACTGATGAAGGCCATGCCGTGTGTGCGGAAGTGTGTGTTCAGGTCCGAAGCCTTGTCGAAGCGGCGTCCGCACACCCTGCAGCTCATGCTTCCCTCGCCCTCGTCTTCGCCCTTCTCGTCGTCGTCTCCCGGTTTGGCTGTGCGAGACGTGTCGTGGCTGTCCTGCTGATCCTGCCTTAATTTGTGCGTGATGAAGCGGTGACGGCTTAGCGAGGCGGCCGAGGCGAAGCAGGCTCCGCACTGAGCGCACTGCGTTGACGCTGACTCGCTGTCGCGGTGCTTCAGGATGTGCTGCTGGAACTCGGCGCGGTCTGGCGTGCTGAAGCCGCACGGCGCGCACCGGAACCCGCCGTCCTCCTCGTCCGCTTCCTCTTCCTTCTCAGACGAACGCGTCCGTTTGGCCGGGCTCGTCGTCTCTTCTCCACCGGTATCCGGGACGTCGGTCCCTCCTCCGACAGACGGAGCTCCGCCCTCGTAATCGACCTCAGAGGAGCTTCCTGCTCCGTCGCCTGGTGCTGAGCGTTTTCGTGCGTTTGGGTTATTCTGACAAGACAAGAGATACACATCAGGGTCATGTGACAGGAAGTGTGTCTAATTACGGTTGAGAGAACCTGAAATGTTCTTCCTTACCCGCTTCTCTACCGTCTGTCTGGTTCGGATGCCGTGTCTGACTCGGATGTGCTTCTCCAGGATCAGACGACTGCTGAAGGTTCGTTTGCCCTCTGAACAGTACCTGAAATGGGACAAAGCTCCATCAACATTCCTGTAGGTCTTTTTTTTTTATATGACGCCATATTTGATCCACCATGGCTTGACAAATTAAAAGAAAAAACTGCTTTGGGAAAGGGTGGGGGGTATGTTTGTTTAATTTTCTGGCATGGTTTGCCGGTAACATTCGTTTAACTGATCACTTCTTTTCCATTATGATGGGTGTGGTCTCTTCCAGGATGACTCCGCCCCCTCCAATGAATGGTTTCATGTAATAAAAAGAAAATCACATGCTCTGGCTTGGAGAGATTTTGGAGAGACTGCTCTGCACCATCACTCCATCTCATTTCATCACTCCATCACTACTACACATGACTCTATGCTAAGATACACTGAAGCTGTTCTGGCGGTTTGTGAAAGCCCAGTACTTTTCCTTTAATTTGTCAGCTGTGAGCCAAAACGTGTAAACTCACTGGCACTGGAAGACTCTCTTGACACCCTCGTGAATGACGCGGACGTGACGACGCAGGCTGTTGGCCGAGCTAAACGAGCGCTCACACATCCGACATGGAAATTTCTTTATGGACTACGGGACCAGAGAAACACACGTTAATTAATACACTGCTTTAATTAGGACACCTACCCGGTGCATACAAAATAGAGAGAGAGGTGATAACTAGATGAAACGAAGCTGGGTGTGCGTTTACCGTGCCGTGCTCATTCTTCATGTGGTCGATGTAATCATCTCTCTCAGTGTACCGTGTCTTACACTCCCTGCATCTCCACTCCATGCTGCTCCCACTGTCCGGGGAACTGGGATGGTCTTCCTCATCATTGTCTTCTTCCTCCTCCTCTTCGTTTTCTCTTTCTTCTCCTTCCTCATCTTTCTCTTCTTCGTCCCGGTCGCCTTGTCCTTGCTTTCTCGACGGCGTGTTGGCGCTCGAAGCCGAGACAGGAGACGAGGAAGTGGGCGTGGCTTCTGCTTTGCCTGACAGGCCTCTGTGAGCAGTCTGAACGGCAGAGGAGTCATTCAGTAGGATCGTAGGATGAGCGCACATTTCACAAATCGTTCAGTACGTGTTCCTGGTAGAGAGCTTTCCCCGAGGTAACACTGGAGCTACCCGGTAAAGGCTAAACCAAGACTTTACTGTATGCCTTTACTGACACCGCATTCTCTTAAGGAAAAGGAAAAGAATGGGCAACACAAAAAGGCAAGAGCACAACTGCACTATAGTGATAGTTTCATAACAGGAACTAACCTTGATGTGCTCCATCATAGAACCCTTCTGAGCGTACAACTTGGTGCAGTCTGGACACTTGAAGACGTGCACTTTCTGCTTGGCCAGGTGAGTGTCAAAATGCATATACAGCAAAGGTTTCTGGGTAAAGACTGTGTCGCACATCACACACTTGTAAATCATCCTACATGGAAGTACACAATGATGAAACACGATTAGCTATCAGGCACGGATATCTGATATACGATCATACATACAGTATATAAACTGGCTTTTATTGGTGACCAGGGGTCTCAAACTCAATCCACAGAGGGCTGTGTGGTGTGGGTGCAGGTTTTCCTTCCAACCAAGCAGAAGCTACACCTCACTCCACCTGTGTTTAATCAATGAATCTAATCAGTGGATCTTGACTTTCAGTAGTTTGTGGCTTCTGCTTGGTTGGAGTGAGTTTGAGACCCCTGACCTAGACTAATATCAAAGCTAACATATTAACAGGTGATCCCTTTTCTTTCTGTGCAATACTGTACTGTAATTCTATATTCAGATAAATGATGATCATGACTTTGCAGAAGATCTAGACCATACTTGGCTTGAGCAGTGCTGAGGGTCGGGTGCTGGGTGCTGATGTGACCCTGGGCACTGGGGGCTGATTTGAAGGCCATTGGGCAATGTGGACACTTGTGGAACACTTCGCAGTGAGCCGTCTGGATGTGAGATTTGATGGAGTTCAGGCCACCGAACACCACCTGACAGCTGGAGCACCTACAACGACAGACACAAATCCCTTGAGTGACTGCATTCTAAAACTCTCTACTCTGTCCGTTAAGCATTGACATGACCCAAAAATGCGTATTGGTATTTCTCCAGTATAGACCTGTAGCCGATGCGTCTGGCAAAGTGAAGACAGGCCTCCTCTAGATGAGTCTTAAAACTAGCCTGAAGGGCGATGCCACCACATTCCGGACACACGTGGGGAGCCCGGTGCTTATGGATGCGCTGGTGAGCTGATACACTGCACCCATTAGGAAGCATCATTGGTGGAGAGCAAAGCATGCACGTCTGAGGAGAGAAGAAACCGCATTAAAGACATGTATAACCTCATTTCAAGAAGAACGTATAAGGAGGTGCTACTCACAGAGTTAGGGGTAGCTCTGATTTGCTGGAAGTGGGCGACTAGCTCCGCCTTGCCTGCAAACTGGGTCTGGCATTCAGGGCATTTGAAATTGTTGTACTGAAGAACCTCGCCCTTCTTGCACGGAAGAGGCATTAGGACGTGCGGACTCTGAGGCCCCCGGCGAGCTGGACTGGTCTGGGAAGTGACCGGGCCTTGCGAAGGCGACTCTTTTAGTGGACTTGGCGTGGAAGGGACTGAGGGTGTTCCTGATTGGGTAGAGGGAGTTGACAAAGATGGAGAAGAAAGTGGAGGTGCGAGCATACCTAAAATACAATGGAGCATTCGTTTAAATTAAGGTATTCAGCCATAAATAATGAATAAGTTTCATTCTACAGTGAAAACATACCAATTGGTGTGGTGTCCTGCTGGCCAATCATCTGCTCCACAGTAACTGGTCTCATGACCAGGTGTGAGCACTGCATAACCAGCCCTCTCTCTTTATGCTCCCGAGCATGCAGCAGCAGACTGCACTTGTTAAAGAAGGCCAGGCGCTTTGCGCAGTGGTTACAGGTCACCTCGATTCTTAGAGAGCGTCTATCGTAGTGACGTGCCAGACTTCGCTCCAGAGCAAAGGCATCCCCGCACTCTAGGCAGCGGTAGCCTGTTGCAGGCATGGGGAGCCCCCACTCAGGGGGTGGTGGGGTAGACAGATCGGGGCGGTAGCTAGGCAGCAGGTTCTTGCTGTTCAGGATCTTGTTAAAAGCTTCCACTAGGCTCGACTGGCTCCGGGAAATAACAGCCCCTGTGCTGTTGACAATAGAGGCAGGCTTGCAAGGTACATGAACGTTAGGCGTTCCGCCGTTAGCTGCCCTCCCAGAAGTGGCACGCACACTAATACCACTAACTGTAGGTGTCGCAGGCAGGTTAGCAGCTTTTGTAATGCTGACAGCCGTGGCAGAGACCTTGGTCTTGTCCGATGACACGGGGCTTTTATTTTGAGCTTTGCTTGCCGCAGCTAGCATGGCACTGCTCGCTTCTAAGGTGGACGCAGGCAGGGTGGAACCTTTCACCATTCGACCAGAGGGTTCAGCTCTTTGGGCTTTGTTCGCACTGACTGTCTGACCTTCTGGTTGCACTTTTGTACCATCTGTGCCTTTACCTGCAGCTCCTTTCCCTGCCACGTGGGTAACAGTTCGAGTGATGCTTCCTGTCGAGGTTTTAATGGTCTTTATTCTGACTTTAAGAGGCCTGGAGGATACGCTACCATCGGCTGCAGCGCCTCCACTGCTGTTAGGGATAGCGAGGCACTGGGTAGAAATACTCTCATCTTCCACCTCGGATTTTTCTTCCACTTTTTGTCCATTGTCCTGACCTACATTAGTTGGATCCCCATTCTCCTCATTTACTGGTTTGGCCACCTCCATTTCCTCTTCTTCTTCTTTAGGTTCTCGGAGGCCTGTAGGCGGGGATGAAGCAATAATCGCTGGGCTGGAAGACTTTTTGGAAGCTGCAGGAATTGCTACTGAAACTTTGGGGATCTCAGGCTCTGGACTTTCCGGCGACTCTCGTTCCTCAATGACATGCTCTGGGTTTCGCTCTTCTGGGGGCGGGCTCTTAACACTCCCTGTCTGAGCAGGGGAAGAAAGCCAGTTCTGTACCTGAGGGGATGCAGGTGAGGCCAAGGGGACGTCGCCTGGTTTGGGGTAAGCAGCTGAAGACATGGGTGCTGAGCGGGGAAGTGACGGGGACTCTGAACTCTCGGCAGGAGACTTGAGTCTGCGTGAACATTTTGGAGAAGTGGGAGACCCTGGACTTTCTTGAATGACCAGTGACCCCCCAGACTCCGGATCCGAATCGTCCTCCTCCGAGTCCATACGCCTAAACTCTGATGAACTGTGGCGTGGGGTACCATTAAACGGTTCTGTCAAACTTGTAGCAAGCGGTGATGACGCTACGGCCCCTGAGACACGGGACCCAACAGAAGGAGAGGCTGATGAGGGTGATGAAGAAGGAACGGTGGAGGAATTTGGGAGGTATGGTTTAGGAGGGGGGAAAAAAGGAGAAGCGACGCCGCTCGTACCCCCAGGAACAGCAGCGCTCTTTGTCTTGTCAGCGCCCTCTAATCCTACTTCCTGCTGTGCATGCTGCTGTTGCTGGAGCATCTGCATCCTTCTGGCCCTACCAACAGGGTCTCCAGACCCCTGTGCCATCAGAGGCTTTAGCTTGTTGAAGATGTTGCCACTCTGTTTGGAGGTGTTAGCACATCCGAGCACTGACCCCGTGGTGTCCGGAGTCACTTTGGAGCCGCACAGAGGCCACTGCTCCCCGTTTGGCTGGTTTCGGGACTGAGACAGATGCCCTGCCCCACCTGAGGACACAAATCCATTATGGTTGAGTGGTTCCGACACGGGCACATCACCACCTTCAAAGGCTTCGCTACGCACCCGATTCTTTACGATAACACTAACGATCGAGGGGTCGCTCTGGGAATCAGTGGCCGGGCTGGGGGATCTCAGGGCGGAGCTTCCGCCGACTCCGCTCTCAGATGATTTCGCGACGGAGCCGCTGCTTGATCCCTGGTGCCCCTCCACCTCTTCTGGTGCTGACTGAATGGCCTCTTTGGCATCGATATCAGGAATATCAAACGCTGCCAACAAGTCATCAAAATCGGGGGTCTTCATGTCCCCCATGCCAGGACAGTGGACGCAACTCTAAAGAGCATCGGCACAAAAAAATAAAAACATCACAGGTCGTGTTACTGCAAAGCAACACTGGGTTCCCGTCGATGCGCAAACATAACGGAGTTCTGTTATTTTAGCGCGATAATGAATTTATCATGCTAGTCAGGGCTTTGTTAGCATACCGCCTGACCACAACATCCTTTCATTGTTAGCACAGATGTAGAAAACGCATCATCCTGAAGCAGTGAGTGTACACCCCTGTGAACAACCAGGCAGCTAAGCTACCTATGGTGTCCAGCTGGTGCAACACAAAGCAGCTAGCCACAGAAAGCCAAGCTGACTCATTATATAAATATATATTTATAGATATATATATCTTTATTAGCAACACAGGATGCTGGCTAGCTCGTGTACACACTACTGAGCTTTCCAGTAAATTCTATATATATATATATATATATATATATATACATAGAGATAGATATAGATATAGAGAGAGATATATAGACACAGAGACACCCTGATGAGGTGATTAATAATATGTACGGAACAAACCAACCCTGCAAGACAAGAAGAGCTAGCGGGTTTTTATGCTAAGTGCGGAATTTTATGCTAAGTGCTTGCTTTATTAACCACGAGCCCGGGGTGCGTTTAAACCGAGCATTAAGCGTCTCATTGGATGAAGAATATGAGCTAGTCGGCTATCTTAATGATTTCAAGCACGCACTGCGCACTTCGTGCTATGCTATGCTAAGATAAGCTAGGCTAAGCTATGCTAGGCTAAGCTAAGCTAGGCTAGGCTAAGCTAAGCTAGGTGCTGCGGTTTATTTTAGGCTCGCGCTCCTCCATGAAGCTCGACTGGCCACAGCGCGAGCCAGCGAAGGGTCATTTAAACGAAGGCCACTGCGGTGTTAAAATGCAACACTTTTCTGCCGTGCAGCTGCCCCTGCGTGGATTTTAAACCGCCCCGCGTGGGCTCGGGTTCCTGAAATGTGCGGTTTGCGATGAAAAACGGCGGCTGGCGGTGCGTTTTGCTGCCAACAAGCGAGCATTTGTTTACCTGATTATCTGAGATTCCCGACTCTCCTCACTGCACTTCAAGCGCCTTAACCTCCCCGTCATCAGCCGGATACCGGCAGGTCCGGGCAGAGCACCAGGTCTGCCCTCTGCAAAAAAAACACACAGGAGCCCAGAAATATCATTTTATGAGTTAGGTTTGAATACAATGACTGAGTATTTCAATATTCAATATTTCAGCGCTGATTACAGATTTCTACACAGAGGAGATGAGCTTTTTTTATTACCCCCTTCCAGGACCTTCCACACGGCGTTCCCTGCTGCTGCTGCTGCTGCTGAGGGCTGTAATGGTATGGCTGCTGCACCAGGTGAGAGCATCATACCTGTAATACTACTGTACTCTCTAAAGGAGTAATGTCTGCATCTAATATATAATACTTACTGATTCAACACACACACACACACACACACATATCATCATTTCACTTTACACACAGCCAGGAAGAAGGAAGAAGTGTGTCAGAGCTCCTGTGGGCTGTTGATATGATATCACACACCATTATGAACCAGTATGAACACACACACACACACACACACACATCATAATTTCACTTTACACACAGCCAGGAAAAAGTGTCACAATGCAGCACAGGCTTCAACACACACACACACACACACACACACACACACACACACACACACACACACACACACACACACACATCATAATTTCACTTTACACACAGCCAGGAAGAAGTGTGTCACAATGCAGCACAGGTTTCAACACACACACACACACACACACACACAGAATTGTGATACACACCTACAGTACACAACAACAATAAAATACAGCAGATACAATATTTAAAAATGGTGATATATTTAATATAAAATGAATAGAAGCATTTATTAACTATATCTATAATGATAATAATAATAATAATAGCAATACCACTACTAATATTTTTTATTATTATTAATATTATAAAGATAATAATTTGCTACATGATTTTAATAATATATGTAATAAATAGAAGCATTTATTAGCAATATTGATAATAATAATAATATTTTAATAACATTAAATAGAAACATTTAATAACAATATAATAATAATAGTAATATATAATAATAATAATAATTTATTACATATTTGTTAATATATTATGTAATAAATAGAAGCATTTATCAACAATATTTATAATAATAATAAATTTTTTTTTGTTTACTTTTTTAATAATATACATATTTAATAGAAACATTTAATAACAAAATAATAATAATAGTAGTTTTATTATTAGTCATATTATTAAAATAATAATTTATTACATATATTTGTTAATTTGTTAATCTATAATATCTTACAAATTTAGTAACAACAATAATAATAAACTACTAATAATATTTTTAAATAATTACAAATTTAATAACATAAATAATAAAACGAATAATAATAATTTCTAAATAATTATTAATATTATTAAAATAATAATTTATTACAAATGTAATAATAATAATAATAAAACTACTACTGCTAATAATAATTATTTTAATTCTAAATAATTAGTAATATTATTGAAATAATAATTGATTACAAATGTAATAACAATAATAATAATAAAACTAATAATAATAATTCTTTAATAATTATTACTTTTATTAAAATAATCATTCATCACATAATAATAATAATAATAATTATTATTATTATTATTATTATAAAAATAATAATAGCAATACCACTACTAATATTTTTATTATTATTAACATTATAAAGATAATAATTTGCTACATGATTTTATTAATATATGTAATATATAGAAGCATTTATTAGCAATATTTATAATAATAATATTTTTTACTTTTTTAATAGTATTATTAAATAGAAACATTTAATACTAATATAATAATATAATTTATTATTATTCATATTATAAAACTAATAATTTTTACATATATTTGTTAATATATTATGTAATAAATAGAAGCATTTTATAACATATATAATCTATAATCTATAATCTATAATCGATAATATCTTACAAATTTAATAACAATAATAATAAACTACTACTAATTTAGAATAAATTTTAAAATAATTATTAATATTATTGAAATAATAATTTATTACAAATGTAATAATAATAATAACAATAATAAAACTACTACTGCTAATAATAATTCTTTTAATAATTATTAATATTCTTGAAATAGGGTTTAATAACAATAATAATAATAAAACTACTAATAATAATTCTTTAATAATGATTAATTTTATTAAAATAATCATTCATCACAAAATAAAAAATATAAATAAATAATAATAATAATAATAATAATAATAATAAGCTGGACGTGCAGGATGATCAGGTGTTACTGACGTTATATGTAATAAAATTACGTTTTAAAAAATGATGTTTTATTTTATTATATGTAATAAAATGTAATAAAAATCCCTTAAAACAGTTTAGCTTCAAAGCGTTGCCATGGTAACTCTAATCCTGCCTCTCTCTCCGTTCTCGGAGTCTGTAGCGGAAAACCCCGAGTTTTCCCGAACTCTTCCGAGAAAGGTGAGGGGTGGGTGGGGTTTGTTCTATAAACCTTCTTACTGGAACTCTTCACCATTTTCAGAATTTCCGTGTAATTTTATAAAAAATTAATTTATTTTAAAAATATGAATGTCACTTTATAAACATTCCCGAGGCACCGGAAGACTCTGGAAGGCGCCTTAGCCAATGAGAATAGGTTTTAGAAGCATTTGCGAGCAGCGTGCGTGTTTTGTCCAATAGGAATGCGGCTTGCTGATTTGAACGCTGGAGGGGGCGGGGTTATGTGTTCCGAGAGGGAAATTTGTCAGGAAGGCGGCGGAACGTTAGAGACACAAACAGCGCGGGTTATTTCCCACAAGTCGATATTAAAGACTAAAGTTCTGCGTGGTATTTTTGTTAGGAACAAAGCAGGTATGTATTATAGACTTATTTCCTTTGTAGTCCGTTTGGTGTAATGTGAATGTTGTGTGTAATGTCAGTAAAGGAGAGGAAATGAAGGGGAAACCCCAGTGTGTGTGTGTCTGAGTGGGAATGTTTCTGACATGAACACGAGTTAGTTCAGATGAGTGACTGATCCTGATTATTAATGATTATTAACGATTATTAATGATTATTAACGATTATTAATGCTGATCTTTAAGTTATTGGGACTGTTACTGGGCTTATCGCACTAACAGTGTTTCCTGTTGTTTAGGGAAGCTGTTACGCCATGTCACACAAACAGATTTATTACTCGGACAAATACGACGATGAAAAGTTTGAGTACAGGTGAGTTACTGATTATTCTCTCTGGGTTAGAGGTCTGGGCTACTGATCATATGGTCACGGGTGCAATCCCCCCAGCACTGGCAACCTGCCACCCCTGGGCCCCTGAGTGAGGCCCCCAAACCACCCCATGGCCCACCCTGACCTCTGACCCCTGACACCAACCCTACCTATATATACAGTATATATATAGGGGTTAGACAATGAAACTGAAACACCTGTCATTTTAGTGTGGGAGGTTGGTTTCATCGCTAAACTGGACCAGCCTGGTGGCCAGTCTTCATTAATTGCACATTGCACCAGTAAGAGCAGAGTGTGAAGGTTCAA
>JAOVYV010000010.1:9756776-9768023 GCA_025674545.1 Hassar affinis
GCCTCGAGGTACAGGGCGTGGAGATGCAGAGCCTCGAGGTACAGGGCGTGGAGATGCAGAGCCTCGAGGTACAGGGCATGGAAATACAGAGCCTCGAGGTACAGGGCGTGGAGATGCAGAGCCTCGAGGTACAGGGTGTGGAGGTGGAGGTGCAGGGCGTGGAGGTGGAGATGCAGGGTGTGGAGGTGGAGATGCAGGGTGTGGAGGTGGAGATGCAGGGTGTGGAGGTGGAGATGCAGGGTTTGGAGGTGGAGATGCAGGGCGTGGATCTGGCACAGAGGGAAATATAATGTATTACAAGTCTCTTATCATCATTAAGTAATAACTGATTGTTGTAAAGAAGCGGTGACGTTTTAAACGTCTTATTAAATGCGTTCTTCCTCCACGGCTTACAGAGCACGTTGTTTACTTTACTAACAAACGAAACCAGACACCACTTCATCATCTGTGTGTCTGCACAGCAAACCTGTGACTGTGATCCTCATACCTGGGTGAAGCGTTATTGACGTTTCAGTTTAAATCCATCCTGGAAAAGTCCTGACTACAATAGAATCATAATAGAACTGTAGAAAGAACAACAAGGCTCTGATTTCTCATCAGGAACCGTCTCAGCTGCAGCGAACACTTTTATTAAAAGAGAGCTTTTTGAAGGCTTGGTGTTCAGGTCGCTTTATGGCTTTTCTGGTTAGACCACCATGCTCCTCATGAGCTGCACGGCTTCACAAATTGACTTTACGTCGGAAGGCTGCTACACAAAGCTGACTAAAGTAACAACAGTATCCTGAGAGAGTGCTTTCATTTACGTTCATGCTTAAGTACTTTACTAATTCTACCCGAGTAGAAATATGAACAGAAACCGAAGAGCTTCTTCATGTTTAGGACCAGGATGGAGAGCCTACAGCTTCTCGCATCCATGTGTGCGAGGTGAATCAATTTCGGCCCTGCTGTCGGAAAAATCGCCCAACTTCTCGATTGACGCGGCTTGAGACTATGTTCATTTTCTGCCCATTGGGTTGTCGGACAGACCATCAAACTATTCTTAATATAAGGTACAGATCATCAACTGGTTCTGGAGTATGGTGTGAACATAGGGTTGCTCTGTGTGCTGCTTTTTGAGACCTTGTATCCTGCAGGTACTATCAGGGTGGTGGATCATTCTCAGAACTGCAGTCACACTGATGTGGTGGTGGTGTGTTAGTGTGGGTTGTACTGGTGTGACTGGTATGATCAGACACAGCCGTGCTGCTGGAGTGTTTAAACACTTCCTGTGAGACACATCCACCATATCGCTCCACCCTGTAGATGTAAAGTCAGACACAGTAGCTTGTCTGGTGCCGCACAGTTTTCAGGTTGTATGTCCATGTAAGAGTCTTATAAATACTATCTGATTAACGGAATTTCTGAATGGAAAACCCTGACAGTTCTGTGTAGGCTGCCTACTTTACAGAAAACATGGGGTTAGATGGGGCACCATTTTTACGTTTGGTTATTTGTCATGAGTCAAAAATGCTTCGGATTTAAGATGAGATAAGGAAATTCGCTTCTGTCGGCTGTGCAGGCCAAAACGCATCACTGCATCGGCTCCCAGCCTGAAGGATCAGAACAGCGGAGTGGATAAACTTTAAAATAACTTTAACTTTCCTTTTGTGTGTGTGTGTGTGCCCTGAAAACTGCTTTTACAACCTGTCTCAGGACAATGTGGGATGTTGCAGGATAAAAAAATTTGCTTTTAGAATTAAACACATTCGTCAGGAATCTAGTAGCAATTAGCATAACTCTTGAGATTCAAGCTAACTGGAGGCGAAACGTGTTTTATGGCTTCATTTGTTCCATTCTTTTTCCTGATGCTCTTAGGTTTTGGCTGTAGTATCAAAAGCTTTTTATTCTTAGTAGTTCATATCATATGGGTATGATGTCGTTATCAGAAAATAAACTCTCTCTCTCTCATTACCCACCTCCTTATGTAAAACGTATGTAATAAGAGCATTAAGGGTGTCGCCACGTGTCACTGGCAGTACCGTGGGCCATAAGCAGCTTGTCTTTGTCCTAACCCTACGTCTGGCTTTGCCCTGATCATTCAGCGTTAAGGCTGACTTCATATTAAAATACAAAATGGCTAGGTTCAGCACCATTAAGTGTACATGGGTCGTTATTTAGATTCGCATCACATGCATCAGTGACCCTCCCCTAGATATTAAACCCTTTCACTTTCCATGGAAATGAAAAATGGATGCTTTGTAGTGTTTTTAGTGCGGGTTGTTTGTTGATTTGTCCGTCTATTTGTTAGCAGGATTACGGGAAATCTGCAGGCCCAGTTTTCATGAACCTTGGTGGAAGGGTTTAGCATGGCTTGAGGAAGAACCTGCTGAATCTACCTCTGCTCAATACTGTCAGTCTACAGATTCAGCCCATAGACATTCAGTGCACTTTTTCGTTTAGCTTGGTGACCAATATTTCAGTTGTTTTAGGTGGGTTTCAGGACTCATGGTAGCGCTCACTAGCTTTCCTTCTCCGGACAATCATTTTTCCAAATTTGCTAAACAGTCTAAAAAGGGGGCTTCATCAGAGAAAATAACGTTACCCCAGTCCTCAGAATGTCAGTCTGTCCTTGATGATTTTCTTGGATAGAACTCCAAAAGCCTTTGCCTTACCGTACACCTGCATGCTCCCGTTCCTGAGCATGCTCTGCACTGGTGACCCGATCCTGTACCTGAATCCTCTTTAGGAGACAGTCCTGGTACTCGCTCAGCTTTCTTCGGCACCTGAAGCCGTCATCACAGCAATGAAACCTCTCTCTTTTGAAGTTCTTGACAATGAAGACTGCACGCATTTCCTTGGAGGTGATCCTGGTTAATAGAAGAAGACAATGATTTCAAGCATCACCCCCCTTTTTAAAGTTTGCTCTTTTAATTCAATCACCATAACGGAGTGATATCAGCTGCCTCGTCTTCGTTAACACTTTCTTGTTAGAAACCTGTCCTCCTCTGGTGATTTCATTGCTGTCCAAATGTGAGAGTTTTATCGCCGAGATGATGTGTACTAAAATTTGCGGATTTACGGATGTCCTGCTGATAAACTAATATTGAATAGGGATTTTCTTTTACTATTTGGTCTTTCAAATATCCAGAATATCCATTTCTGCAGAACAGCTCAGGCTGTCAAGGTGAATGAATCTTATGTTGGTCCTAACATCTGGATTCCAGGTTAAACTGTAAAATGCTTGGTGTATACTCTTGTATACTCTTACAAGCTCTGTTTCTCTTTAAAGCCGTCATCGTGAATGTCGTCATGAGCCGACTTCTCTTGTATCTTATATCTTATATCTTATATATTCTGACCGTTGGTTCCTAACAGACCACTCAGTCAGATTGAAGGGTTTTAAAGTCGATAGGAAAGCTGGTCAGTCACATGACGCTATACCTGCTTAAAGAAAGTGTATTATAAATAAGTTACATAAACATATGTCACATATTGACTGGAATTGTGTTTCCAATGTATGTACAGTTGAGTGCAAGTATAATTCAGCCTTAAGGCCAAACCTCTCGGTCAGAAATGATCAATATTTTTATTTATAAGTAATAATTTTGCCAGGGTTGATCCAGTTTAACTCCCCTAAAAATATCTGCTGCACCACCCCAGCCCTTGCTTGGTGGTGGTGATCAATAAAACCTAATTCTCTCATGTATAATTTATTGTGTTTGTGCTCTAAAAGGTAAGCTGCTGATGTGTGCACATCCTTCGCGTGCTCCCTCGTCTTCGCAGACGACTTCTGCTGCACTTATGTCAGCCTGTTATTTATAGTTTGCTAATATCTTGGCTTATAACACAAGGGTTTCCTGGCAGACAGACCTCACATCATTACAGTGAGCACGTTTCCAGTGCTTAAGGCGTTAGATGTAAGAGTGTACAGATCAGAAGGTTATGAGTTCAAATCCCACCACCACCCATCTGCCAGCATTGGGCCCAGAGTAAGGCTCTTAAGCCTGAACTGATGAGGTGTATAAACGAAATAAAGTGCAAATCACTCTGGATAAGGGTGTCTGATAAATGGAAATGGGTACTGGAGCCTATTCCAGTGCTCACTGGGAAGGAAAGAAGGCATGGAAGCCTTTACATTCAGAAATGCATGTGTTGAACTGTAATATTTCTCTTTTTATCCACAAGGGGGCATTACATCACACATTTAAGCATACTCTGTAGATGTTGTAGAGCACTGGTGACCAGTCTTATCCACAAAGGGTCAGTGTGGGTGCAGGTTTTCTTTCCAACCATGTAGACTGAACGTCAGGCTGCATTGATTAAACACAGGTGGAAGGAGGTGAGGTTTCTGCTGGACGGGGAGGGAACCCTGCACCCACACGGCACTTTGTGGGTACGATAGGATTCTCGCTCCTTCACATAATCGAATGTATGCCGAGTTTCTGAACGGGATTTCCTTTTTGCATTTTCAGCCGACTCTTCTCAGAGGCTCAACCTCTTCTACCTGGCCAACGACGTCATTCAGAACTGCAAGAGGAGAAACGCTATTGTCTACCGCACCACCTTCACTGATGTTTTGCCTGAAGCTATTAAGCTCATCAGGTGAGACGGCACTGAATTCCGCTAGCTTTCTATCGTCAGCCTTTCTGTCTCGGTTTCTCTCTCATCGCACAGACCTACCGACACTCTTTCTCTGACACTAATTCTGTCTTTCGCCTTCTCGGCAGCACTGTGAAAGACTCCAAGGTGCGGAAATCGGTGGACAGGATCCTGTCCATCTGGGAAGAGAGGAATGTTTACACAGAGGAGCTTATTAACCAGCTTAAAGGTGGTCTCATCCAGCAAGAAGAACCACCAGGTGACCGTCTTTCACCACCCAGAGCGGCAACTAGAGCCGTTCCTTAAAATCACGGCCGTGCAAAGTCAATCCTCTTAACAGGATGAGGTCAGATATTTCTGGTAGATGAGGATTAAACAAATGTGGCGGCGTGTTCGGGTGGACGTCCTAACAGAGGCTTACAAGTGAAAATAAAATGTCTCGGACTGTCTAGTGCCAGGCTGCAGTATGACTTTAAATCCCATGGAGCCTCCATGTTACTGAATAGCATTTTAAGGTGTTTTAAATCTGAATGTATTCTGTTGAATAACACGTACATTTCGTTTCAGCTCCCGTCAACCCCAAAGCTGCGCTAAGATCCAAGATAGTCGCTGAGTTTTTGGTGAGAGTCTGAGATGCTGTACATAAACTATTTTATTACAATTTTCTGTAGCATGAACTTACTGTGTAATTTACTTTCGCCTGATATTTCCTCCGCAGCCGTCAGTGTTTATCGAGCATCTCACCAAGTACAGGAACTCCATGGATGAGATTGAGCTGAGAGAGAAGCAGCTAGCTGCCATGAGAGTGGATGTCTGCAGCACAGCAGCTCTGAAGAAACTCAAAGGTCAGTGCTGTGTGCACATCATAAGAAATCTTTACACGGGAACGTGGTTATCAGCTTATGCCCTGGTGGCCGCTTCATGATGCCGAACCTTGGATGGTCAGGATGCTTTTACTTGAAATCTTTTTTAGATAAAGCAGGAGGCAAACGGTTTTCTAAGGATTTTGAAGATGGAAGTGCGAAGCTGCAGGATTTTGTAGCCTTTCTGGATGGAGAGGTGAAAAAAGGACCTGCTGTGATTGAGGCTCTGGAGAACGCTGACATTTTCTATGAGATGCAGTACAAAGAGGTCAAGATTGTCACCAATGTGAGTTGAAAATAAACGAAAGACACCTTATTATAAAAATGTATTTAATTCCATTACATAGCTGACTAAAAAAAATAATCCACGTATCCTCAGGCGTATCAGACGTTTGCTAACCGAGTGTTACATCTCAAGAAGAAACTGGATGCGATCAAAGCTTCTTTACCTGCCCCCGACCCTGACCCTGACCCTGACGACTCGCCGATCCCTTCCCCCTCCGAGGACGCTCCGTCACCCACGGGTTCTGAGTCACCCTTCCATGACTTGACACGAGTTGGTACCCCAGACCCAGAGCTGGATGGTCAGGCACTGGAGGAGGACCTGATGGCTATTGGTGATGCACCTAGTCCACTGTCTTCCCCTGGGGACAAAGACAACCGTGTTGTAGAGGACATGGAACTCTCAGACGCTGAGGAGTTAGTGGAACCAGCCATCATAGGTAAGAACAGGAAGATACTCTTGTATTGTATTGTATTGTATTGTATTGTGTGCTTTTGAGAAACAAATATGTTGAGCTGTTGTTCATCCTTCCAGTAGAAGAAGGAACAGAGCAGCCTGGCCCTGCCAGTGTGTCCAATCAGACTCTTAGTGCCACTGAACCATCTCAGACCAGCCAGGCTGCACCAGAGAACGAGACTACACCCCCTGCTGCAGCCACGACCCCAACAGCAGGGTCCCTTCCCATTAACTTGGCTGGTGTGGATTTGGGCAAAATCAGCTCCATTATTAGCACACTCACAAATGTCATGAAGAACAATGGTAAGACCATTACAGGTACATCCTACTGAAGTGTCCCAGTAAATCTAGTTTATTACTGATGGCTTAAACCATTATATTAAACAAGTATTTAATATTTAAATTGGTTGTTTAAGGGGTATCTGGAGCCATATCTTTTTCACAGCTTTGATCGTCTTTTCCCAGCTACAGGAGTAAACCCAACATTTCGCTCATCCAGCAGCACTGCAAGCTCTCATTCTTCAGCAGGCTCAACACTGAAGAGCCCCACGGTATCTTCCTCACCAGCTGTTCCTGCATCTAATTCACTGGCCAAAATATTATCCAAGGTGGACATCAACCCCAGCACGCTGCTGAACGTCCTGTCTAAAACCCAAGCCCAAGGCTTTCATTCAGGCTTATCGTCCTTCCTGAACAATCAGACCCCAGTAAACTCAACTCCTTCAGTCTCGCCTTTAGATCCATCCCCAGACCCCATTCACAAAACCCATGCTGCTGCCAATACCAATCCAGTACCATCACCTCCTACCGTTTCTAGAAGCTCTACCCCTCAAAGAGCTGTGACTCTCCAGGCTTCTCAATCTCCCAGCACTATTCAGAGCAGGGATCTTCAGCAGGAAGTGAAGGAGGACAAAGAGGAACCATTTATTTCTGTTAACTCTACACTGGACTCCAAAATCGACGGTTTCCTTCAGGGGAATCCAGGACTGAGAGGCTTAAATATGGGTTTCCCAAGTGTTCTACCTTGGGCTAAAGCTGTTGATAGTCCTTCAGCGAGCACAGAAAACCTAGGGGGAACTCCTGTCAGGGATGAGTCTGGGGCAACACCAACTCAAGACGAAGTCATGGATGAGCCTGTAGTACAGCCTTTCTTATATCAAGAAAGATCTCTGCAAACGCCTTCAACAACAGCTACTTCTGCACCTCCAGCTGTCAGTGGAATGCCCTTGTCCACGTATGGTAATGACTCTTGGCAGGAGCAGAACAGGCATGTTTTGCAGTATGGTCCTGGCTCACAGCATCCCAGAAATCTCTATCAGAGGGACTTTACAGGAAAACAGGACTTCCCAAATTCAGGTCTACCTCTTGTAGGAACAGGGCGTCCTCAGCACGCGGAATCTTTGTTGACGCCGTCAATGGCAGACAAGAATCAGAACAACGAGGCCCTGGAGCGAATTAGCCTGGCACCACCGTTCTCCAATCCTGGAGCCGACAAGGCGAGCTTGGTAAATGATGGCTGGTATCGTGAGGCACGTGGACATGATCAAGAGCAGCATGCTGGTGCCAGCTCTGAATCGTATAAAGGACAGCGCCAGTCTGAAGAACGTAGACATGATACCAACCCTCCAAATTTCTTCAACACCCCATTACCACCTCCTCCACCAATCCCCCAGCTTCCACCTCCTCCTCAAGACTTTCTCCCTCCAGTGGTAGGTGGAGTCAAAGAACCTATTGAGCTGACGGATGCTGCAGACAACGTACAGACTGGAGGCGACGTCTCTGCGTATCGCTCAACGAATCCTGTTTCTCACGATGATTACGATGAACGGCTCCTAAATCGGGTCCCGCCCAAAGAGACTTTCCATCCCCATCTGAACATGCCAGGGCCACGGCATTGTGCAGTTGCGCCACATCCTGTTCGTATGGGTCCCCAGAACTGCAGTATGGACTTTAACCATCGTCCCAGAATCCCTTTACACAATCAGCACCGTCCTGGTATGCCTCATCCAGGTCCCCCGCCTTCGGTCCGGGGGTACCCTGATGCTCCTAGTCCTTCACATGCTTTATCCGAGGATGCCTATTTGGACCCACACTGTGATGAGGCTCCTCATAGCCCTTCTCCTCCTCCTTACAACGTTGACCACCCTGTCTCGCCTCATACGCGTCCGTTTTATCCCGAAGAAAGAGCTTTACCGCTGCACCATCCAGAACCTAGATTACGACCTCGACTCGAGCATAGGATTCCTCCGCCGCATCACTATCGTCCTCCACGGCCTGGTCAATACCCACCACAGAGACCCCTCCGTCGCCCTCCGCCACCGCATATCCCTCGTCCCGGTGAGCCACCGTTCCTGAGAGGGAAGAGACCCGGTCCTCCTTTTGGAGGACCTCCAAGACCTGCGGGCCCATTTTACCCACCAAAAAGACCTTTCCTGCCACCACGGTACTGAACTGTTAGCAGGACTGTTAGAGTACAGGATTTACGTGCCGACAACCCCACACCGCCAATCTTCCACTAGGCTTCGTTAGACTACACCATGAAAATCTGTCAGCACATGGACGAAAAAGACACAGTGGTCTCGTGCAGCGTGAGGATCTCTGCTCTGTTTCTCGACTCACGAAAAGAGCTTCGATCTCACCGCGGGCTGTGAAGCGAAGCGGAGCGGCCGTGTCGTCGTCGTCGTCGTCATCGTCATCGCCGTTAACCAGTCAGCAAGAGAATCCCGGAAACGGAAAGAATGAAGAAAGTCACTACAGGAATCCTGGAGAGAAGACGGATCATGCAAGCGGAGCAGCCACGAAATTGCAAGCTAAAGAGAAAATGAGGTGGTTATACTTTTATTTGATTGTTCTTTGCCATTTCTTTTTATTCACAGTTCTAAGGAAAACGTTCACAATGATTTTGATGCTAGTCATCCAGCCTTCCTTACTTTAAAAAATCAAAAAGAAAAAAAACGTGTGAGTGCATGCGTGTGTGTGAATGAAATGCTTGTCTTTGGGTGTACCTGTCTGTCTGTCTGTCTGTGTGTCTGTGTTTTAAACCAGAGGTGCACAGCTCCTGGTCCTGGAGAGCAGTTTGCCCTTTTCCCTGCCCAGACAGGAGCTCCTTACAGGAGCTCAGCAGGCAGGGACGCTTAAACTGCGCCGCTTTGTGAGATCTCCAGGGTGGACGGTGTGCAGTGCTGGTTTAAACTTATCTGCAAAGACAAAAAGAATTGTGATTCACTTTGTTCAATTGTTCAAGTTCACTTCCCTAGCTCATGTACGGTGAATTGAAACCGGCGCTACGGCTGCCTTGCGTAGATATCAGGCAAAACCTTTGGCACGTCGGTGTCTGAGTCTGAATGCATCAGTTACTGACGTTCAAGTTTGGGGGTCACCTTTCATGGAGAGCCAGGAATGTCACTGTGTGTGTGTGTGTGTGTGTGTGTGTGTGTGTGTGTGTGTGTGTGTGTTGGTGGGGTGGGCGGGTTGGGTGGTCTGGTAGGAAGAAAGTTAAAGGTTTAATCAAGTTTGCTACACTGACTGAAGATGCTGAAGAGAAGTCGCTCTGTCCTGGGGCCTGATTCATCATCCCCTCCTTCCTTCCCTCCTTCCCTCCTTCACTCCCTCCCTCCTTCCTTCCTTCCCTCCCTTCCTCCTCTCCAGTTCCTCAAGAGTCATCAATGTACTGACTTAAATAAAAGTGTTTGGAAAAAAAAATCCGTCCATGGGAGAGTGCATTGTTTCTCAACCATGGTGTGTCATGCTGAGTCATTTCGTCTTCGCTTACACGTCAGAGATTTGCGTATTTTATTTTATTTTTTCGCAGCTTTACCCGGAACTGTACATCCATGCTCGTAATCACGGGTTAAAAAGGGTTGGAAAAAAGAGTTGAAGCACAATTTGGTTTTCTGTTGGAGTTAAAGGACAGGCATCAATAATAATCAGGGCTAAAATGAATGAAAGTGTAAATGTTTGTCTAGATTTCACCGAGAGCATGCTGGAACACCACCTCGGTGTCCGGCAGTCCACTCTTCTGATCGTAAATCACAGAAAAATATCCGTAAGTGTTAAATGTGAGCAGATAACAATGGGAAAGATGGGGAGAATGCCTTTAGGACGGCAGCCATAAGAACCAGGGATGCAAAAGTGTTCAAAGGCCAAGCCGTTGTCAGGAAGTCGGCCACGCCGAGCTACCCAAAGAGTACGACCCTTTCAGTCAAGTCATACGGGTTTTATTTTCGGAACATTTTTAACCCTTTAAAAACCCTCAAGCACCACTGATTTTAAGAGTGGAGCAAAACAACTGGACTGTTTGTACCCGAGCATCTTCTAGCTCTCTAAGTGTAGCCCGTGTCAAACACCAGACACACCAAACGTCACGATTAAGTTCCATAATCCCATTCAAAAAGATCATCTTTCACAGATTATAGATTCAGGGCCCACAATTTAAACGATTTCAAGCATTTATTTGGGCTTCCAGCTCATAAAACCCATGAAGACAAGAATTAAAAAATTACAATACTGTGGAGACATCAGCCCAGACTACTTCTCAGAAGTTAGGATCTCATCAAATCAATCAAAATACGGTACTTTCCAAATGATCTGTCAGTTGAGGTGATCAGCCTGTGGCATTGCCATGGTTATGGAAGCCCAGATCTCCTTGATGCTTGCTGTCAGCTCTTCTTTGTTGTTGGGTCTGATGGCCCTCATGTTCCTCTTGAGAATACCCCATAGATTCTCAAAGGGGTTTGGGTCTGGAGAGAGAGTCGGCTGGCCAGTCGAGCACTGTGGGCATCAAACCAGGCTTTGGTGCTTCTGTCGGCATGGGCAGGTACCGGTTCTTGCTGGAAGATGAAATCTGCATACATCTCCATACAGATCCTCAGCAGAAGGAACCATGAAGTGCTCTAGAACATTCTGCTAGACTGTTGACCTTGGATTTAAGAAAGCAGAGTTTACCGACACCAACACCTGCACCAGACACTGCACCCCAAATCATGACTGGCTGTGGAGATTTCACACCGGACCTCCAGCAGTTTGGGTTCTGTTCCTCACCGTGTTCCTCCAAACCCTTGGACCTCG